>LPNX010466203.1:293563-366753 GCA_001517045.1 Pseudotsuga menziesii | reverse complement strand
GACTTTTTGTCTTTGAGTTGTGGATTGCAGGTTGTTGCTAATGATGATGATGCCGTACTGATCAAAAGATCAAAATATGATGATGATGACATACTGATCAAAAAAAAGAAAAAAGAAAAAAAAAGATCAGAGTATGATGATGATGTTTCTGATCGAAAGATCAGAGTATGATGATGATGCTTCTGATTGAAAGATCAGAGTATGATGATGATGCTTCTGATTGAAAGATCAGAGTATGTTGATGATGTTTCTGATTGAAAGATCAGAGTATGTTGATGATGTTCTGATGGAAAGATCAGAGTATGATGATGATGTTTCTATGTTGATGATGTTTCTGATCGAAAGATCAGAGTGTGATGATGATGTTTCTGATCAAAAGATCATAGTGTGATGATGATTATGTTCGACAGATCAGAATATGATGATGATGATGTTGCTGCTGATCGAAAGGTCAAGGTGCTGAAAATGTTGTTGTTGATCAAAAAGTGAAGATGCTGAAGATGTTGTTGCTGATCGAAAAAAATCAAAGTGCTGAAGATGTTGCTGATCGAAAGTTCAAAATGCTGAAGATGTCATTACTAATCGAACAGTTAAAGTGCTGAAGATGTTGCTGATCGAAAGGTCCAAGTACTGAATATGTCGTTGCTAATTGAAAGATCAAAATGCTGAAGATGTTGTTGCTTATCGAACCAGTCAAAGTGCTGAAGATGTTGCTAATCAAAAAAAAAAGAAGGTCCAAGTGCTGAATATGTCGCTGCAAATTGAAAGATCAAAATGCTGAAGATGTTGATGATGATGAAGACTGAAGATTGAAGATGAAGACTACATAATGTTGAAAAGCTTCCAATGATTTATAGATGTGTTACCCTGCTGATGTTGATGATGTCTTCTATCTCTACTCTTGTTGTTGTTGATGTAGAATACCCTTCTCGTTAAGGGGGAGTGTTGAAATATTGTAACTTCGAAGAATATTATTTATGTATATTTTGTGGTCCCCGATGGTCCAACCGGGAGAACCAATTGTATTACATTGTACCCCGATGCTCCTAATCGAAAGAACTAATAAGAGTCATGAGGTAGTCCCCTCTAATTGTAAAGGTGGGTCATCAGCACCCCAGTGTGGTTACTTGAGCCTACATGTGTAACTCGAGCCTACATGAGTTAACTTAAGCCGACATGTTGATTGAGTAAACTTTAAGTAAACGGATGAATATAAATAGAGGTGTAGTGCTCCTCATTTGTGACACACACTCACTTGGAATAGCGCACTTGTGGAGGAGAGGAGTTGCTGGAGAAGGAGGAGAATCAGGTTTTTGATCTCCTTGTTGGTTTTACCTTTTTCCCTTTTTGGGGCATCTATATTGAGGAAGCTTTTACTGGGTTTTTCCCTTTAGGGTTTTCCCAGGATAAATCTGTGTTGTTCTTGTGATGCTGTTTCTTTCAGTGATCCTGTTTTATATGCTTTTATTATGAAAAATGAAATGATATACTGATGTCTTAGTTAAGCATATGAAAATTTAACACCTTTTTCCTTATGTGGTTCATCCCACAACAAAACTACATCTCCCAACTGGAAATCTTGAGGATTCTTCCTTCGATCAAAGAGTTCTTTCATTTTCTCCTGAAATTTTTGAGTTCTATCAAATAACTGCTCGCTCTGTTGCTATAGTTCAATCAACTGATACATCCTCCTCTGAGTTGGATGCATTTATATTTCCCCTTCCTGTAGAAATTTCATCAATGGGAAGCTCAAGGTACTAGGAAAAATCACTCCAGAGCCATAAACTAGCTGGAAAGGTGAGGTGCCAATGGAATTCTTCATGCCGATTCTTTCAGCCCACAAAGCATGGATTAGCTTTGTGGGCCAGGCCTTCTTGTTATCCTGTAGCAACTTATTTATGATTCTCATGAGGCTCTTATTTGAATATTCTGCTAGCCCATTTCCTTGAGGATAGTAGGCTGTGGAATGTCCCAACTATATGTGATATTTGAAGCACAATTCCACCATCTTCTTAGACTTGAATGTAGGAGAATTGTCAGTGATTATCTTCCTGGGAACCCCAAATCTTGACATGATATGCTCCTCCAGAAACTATATGATCATTGTCTCGGTAGATTTTCTTGTTGGGATGGCCTCGATCCATTTAGTGAAGTAGTGAGTGGCTGTGAAGATACACCTATGCTTCCTTGAGGAATGTGGATTTATTTCTCCAATAAAATATAGCCCCCGTTGTTGGAAAGGGGCTTCAACCTGTATGGGTTTCAAAGGAAATGGTAATAGTTTCCTTCTCCCCTCAAATATCTGACATTTGTGGCAGGAAACAAATTGCTTATGAGTGTTAGAGAAGATGGTGGGCCAATAAAACCCCGCCCTCATGATTTTGTTTACCCACATTCTCCTACATGGAATTCCTCAATCATCCTTTTTGCCTCCTGCTTATCCACACAGTTTAGCAGCAACCCTCCTGGCTCCTTCCAATACAATTTTCCCTCTAGAATGAAAAACCTAGATGCCTTTTTCTTGAGGAATATGTCCCTTGTCTTGTCCATACCCTGTGGCTCCTTCAGATGTTGTAACATAAAAATTATATCAGTGTACCACGAGGATGACAAAAAATTCTCACCTACTGGGGGACCTAGCTATCCCTGAGGATTTTTCTCTTTTGCTAACAATTCATCAATCATGTGCAAGCTGAGAGCATCACAGTTGGATTGGGCCATAAGCCTGGCTAGTCCCTGGCCTTTGATAAATTTTGTGGGATTAATTTCTAGGTTATACTAAAGTAGGATTGTTATCCATTTCCCCCTTCTCCCCTCAGGATATGGTTGAGTCAAAATATACTTCACAACATTGGTGGGAATGTGGGAAATGATATGGGAATGTAGGATGTATATTCTGAAATATTTTAAGGCCTACACTAGAGAATAAGCTTTCCTATCTATGATATTATACTTCAGGGGAGCATCTCTCAGGGTCTTGTTGTAAAAAGCGATGGGTTGTTCATGTCCTTCATGGTTCTTCTGCAGTAATACCNGCTTTCCTATCTATGATATTATACTTCAGGGGAGCATCTCTCAGGGTCTTGTTGTAAAAAGCGATGGGTTGTTCATGTCCTTCATGGTTCTTCTGCAGTAATCCCCCTGCCACTGTGTGCCCTACGGAAAACAAAAATATGAGGAAGTCTTTAGAAAAATCGAGGCTTGCAAGTACAAGCACTTCAGATATGGCCTTCTTTATGTCTTCAAAGGATTGTTTGGCTTCAGGCATCCACTTGATTTCTTTATCCTTCCCCAACATGTATGTTATATACTTCACTATTTCGGAAAAAACAACAATAAATCTTCTCAAAAAGTTTACCTTTCCCAGAAAGGAATAAACCTACACCTTATTTCGAGGGAGCTCAATTTTGCTGATCGCCTCGACCCTCTTCAGATCTATATTGATGCCCTCCTGAGAAATTATATGGCCCAACAACTTCCCTTCTTTCATAGCAAATAATGATTTCTTCGGATTCATAGAGATGCCGAACTTTCTACATTTTCTGAACATCCTTAGTAGGTGTGCAACATGTTCTTCATCAGATTCAGAAAAAAATAGTGATATCGTCCAGATAGATGACCAAAATTTTATCTTTTTCATCAACAAAATCTATATCCATGGCCTGCTGAAAGGTTGGCCTTGCATTTTTAAGCCCAAATGGAATTTTAGCATACATGAAAGTGCCCCAAGGTGTGGTGAAGGCTGTCTTCTCTTGATCCTCTTGGTGCACCACGATCTGGTTATAACCTTAGAAGCCATCCAGAGTGGAGATCCTCTGTGAGCCCACTGCTTTCTGCAATATATGGTCCATTTTGGGAAGTGGTTAATGGTCCTTCAAAGAAACCTTATTCAAGTTTTTGAATTAAATGCGTATTTTTATTTCCCCATTCTTCTTCCTAATAGGGACCAGATTTTCCACCCAGCGTGAGAATCCGAGGGCCACTTTGATTTTGGTCTCAAATAACTTTTTTTATTTCCTTTTCTATCAGGGGCAGTAGTTTGGGATTCATCCTCCTTAGCTTCTATTTGAAAGGAATATTGTCCTTCTTGATTGGTATGGTATGCTGGATTTTGCTTGTATCATAAGCCTTCAGGTCACTGTAGCTCCAAGCAAGCACAACTGAATATTCAATCATCAGTGCGATTTATTTCTACATAGCTTTAGATAAAATGGTTCTTGATATCTTGATGACCTTGGGCTGATCTTCTGTCCCAATGTTTAAATCCGCAACATCTTCACAGCTTGGGATCAGTTGAGTTTATTTAGCCATATCATTAGGATCAAAAGTTTGTCTAAAGGGACTAGACCCCTGGGGATGGAATTACCTTTTAGCTGCATGATTTCCTTGCCACAGAGGAAGTTCACATATTCCTGCTGTCCATCAACCTCATGTAACTCTGGCTCCCAAGCTCCCTCAATTTCACCACCATCAACATCTTAAACAGGAGCAACATCCTCCTCTTGGGGAATTTCTTTGGGAGCAACAGTTTGGTTTTGAAAGGGTCTATGAGTGGGCGTAGCCTCCTCTAGAAGCCCATTTTCTTCATCAATAGTCAATTCGTCAAACTCTTCAGTTAGAGTGAGGAACTTTTGGATTTGACTGTCATCCTCAAAGACTTGGAAACTTTTCACGTTATCTGGGACATAGGCCCTATGCCTGACTTTGATCTCATAATTTCCACTGGAGTGCATGGGGACCTTGAAAACTGTCGCAGAAGTCGCCAGGGAGTCAACAATGCAATTTCGTAATCTGGGGATCAAATTAAAATTACATTCTTCGAAGATTTTTATGGGGTCCTGAGAATTTTTTTTGTAACTTCTCATCCTGGGATGTCTGGCCTAATACTCTCCTATCATTTGTTTAATTACTAGCTCAGAATCCCCCTGTATTACTTCCCTCCTGACTTGAAAATCCTTCAGGACCCAAATGGATAACACCATAGCCTCATACCCTGCCTCATTGTTCGTACATTCGAAGGCAAGTTTGTAAGCACAATTCAAAGCTCTCCCTCTTGGGAGTCTCACCCACACTCCAGCTCCTGCCCCTTCTTTGCATGCTTCCCCATAAAAGCTTACATCCCACACCCCCTCTAGCTCCTCCTGAGTAGGCACAAAGGCATCATTCTATGAATTGGAACTGTCATCACCTCCTTCTGTGAAAAATATGCCAGAGCCCATCTTCGTCTCTAGCGAATATATGGGGTGATTATGTGGCCTATCAACGCTAGTCACCATATAAGCCAACTTATGTTCTCTGAAGAGCCTTCTCTATATCCCAAAGACAGGGATAGTGGCATATGACATGTCCATCTAGAGGGCACCTTTGAGTTTGGCTGCCCAAGATCTTGACAGCAACATTCCAAATTTTGGAGGGATGTTAGCCACAACCACATCCATGACTAGGGTTTTGGCAGGGATATAGGCTAAATAGATGGCCAAATCCTTGATCAATCCCATGCACTTAACTTTATTAGAGTCAAAGGAGAAGAGGTCTTTGTAGGGTCTAGTCACTTCTAATCCCAGTTCATCCATGATTCTTTTGGGCATCATATTGTGAGAGGTTCCTGAGTCAAGCATGGACTTGTGCAGGATGGGATTATGGATGTTCAGGTTGACATAAAAAGGGGGAAATTATTCATTAAAAGGCTAATCAACATGGGGTCCAAATAGGATGGTGGGTCTATCATCATGAAGATTCAGGGAATTTGATACATTTGATATTTCCCTTGGGGGTTTCAATACTGTGGCAGTTTAGGAGTGGTATTTAGAGTTTTTTAATAATTTAGTGAGAGGGACAGAGATTTTGATTTTGGAAATTTCGACCTCCAAGCTAAAAGAAATTTGTCCCTGATCAACAATTCTTGGATTGTCTTCTCGCCTTTCCTTCCCTTTGGGATTTGGGACATTTTTGGGGCCTTCTTTGGAGGGTATGCCACTTTTAGGCTTGCTAGTAGAGGCCTTGTTTCCCGCATATTTATTTCTAACAACAGGAACATCGTTGTTCCTTAAGCTAATCTATCTCTGTGCATCCAAGACAGTAAGCTTATATCCTCTCCTGAAATCCTCTGTCTCGTTTGGGGGCATCTCTCCCCTTTCAAGATAAGCATTGTCATGTGTTGGAGAGATTTACCACCATACACACTATTTTTGGTCAAATTGGCCTAGTTAAACCACTATCCTAAGTATAATTGACATTAATTGACATCAGTGGAGCATTAATTGACATCATCTAGTCACACCCACGCCTACCTACAGTTAAGGAGGCTAATTGGAGCACTCTAGGGGTGATCTGAGTGATATTAATGCACCTAATTGCTAACTGGTGGTTACAATCAGTTCAACCAGTCAGTTAATGCATCTCCTCTCATTAAATATATTATTTAATGATTATTTATCATTATTTAATGATTTGGAGTCAACAAGGGTGCCTCCACCAACTTCTGATGATCAGTTCAGCTTCAGTTAACCTCATCGGGGTTCATTGAATTCATGGAGCACTAGCACTTGATGGTTGGCTTGCTATGAAATGTGTTTGATCTCCTTCAGTTGAGATTCAGTCATTTATTGCACTTTGACTTCAATTAGGGTTTGGTGAGTCAATTAGGGTTTTAGTCAAGTGGTTAACTGAGTGTGATTGAATGGCTGACAGTCAGTTAATCTAGATTCACTCATGATTTCGAATTTCCTCCTTAGGTATTCGAATTTCTCATTGATTCAAGCCATTGCTTGACATTGGTATTGTAACCATTCATTGTTTATTAAATATACAGAGAGGAAACCAATTCCGGTTCTGATTAATACCATTTCATGAGTTATTTGTTGATTATTCTTTGATGAGATTGATGCTTTGTTCCTAGATCAATGTGCAAGAATAATATGGTATCAGAGCATACGGCGGGATGAATATCTATCTCTCAAAAACAAGATTTTTGACAGATTTCTCCATGAAAAGTGAGTAATAGCTCAAAATTCCAGCACTGCACCAGAAGCCAAGGCTTACCACTCAATATCACAAGTAAAGAACTTGTTGATCAAGCTTGCTTGATTGACTATGCTGGGTGTGATGAAATCCTAGATTGTGCAAGCTATCCGACCTTATTTTTCCCTTTCTGTTTTGATTTTTAGTTTCTACAGGTGAAGCATTCGCTACAGCACATCTAGATGGCCTCCTCAACAGATCTCTTGACTCCATACAATTTCCACTCATGGAAAAATAAAATGGAGATTCAGTTGCACTCTAAAGGAATTTTTAGATTCGCCATGGACACTGAAGTTGAGCCTGGATCCGCCATAGAAAAATAAAGATTCTTGAACAAGAAGGATGAAGCCTTCGGTTTCTTGTGCCTCTCTATTTTCGAATACCTTCTCTTCCATCTTATAGATTTAAAGACACTAAAATAAATATGGGACAAATTGGAATCTCTATATGGAAAGCATGATGACTTGAGAGTTTACCAACTCAAAAATGAACTAATGTCTCTCCAACCTTCGAATTTCGAGACTCTGAATGATTTCTTTAAAAAGTTGAAGCATACTGTTTTACTCTTGAAGCAATGCAACATGGAGAAGGAGGATGATCAGCTCATCCTTGCCATCCTCTCCAAACTTGAGGCTGATTATTCAGTTTTTATCTCTACATTCCATGCGGGGAAGCTCACAACCCCCGGATGAAAGATGCCTACACTCAATGCCTTCATTGAGTCCCTAACTAATGAACATGACAAGCTTGTCCAGATGGGGATCATCCAATCTTCCCGTGATCAATCCCTCCATGTCTCGAGGCCCAAATATTTGAAGGGTAAAGGAAAGCAGCAGAAAAATTAGAAAACTAAATTTGATGCTCCCAAGCCTAGAGTTGAAAACCAACAGCATGATGAATCTTTCGGCTCAAAGAAGAACAAAGGGAAAGGGCACAATGGGAAAGAAAAAGTCAAGTGTTCTTACTGCCAGAAGGGTTTTCACCCTAAACATGCCTGCATGAAGAAAAATCTTGATGAATCAACCTCTCTCCTTGAGAGGAATTACATCAATCTTCCGGAGAGCTTTCGGAGGAGAGATCACCAAGATCGGGAACCACAGCATGAGAAAGGTCATGCCCTCATGGAAAGCACTTCAAAGTCCAAAGCATTGTTGATTGACTCTGGAGCTTCAAACCACATGATGGCTGAAAAAGACTCCTTTTCATCCTTGGAGACTAGAAAATCCATCCCCATCCACATGGGAGATGACTCCACCATCATTTCCGAAGGACAAGGCACTGTAGATCTAGAAAATGGTTTTTTCTCTAATGTTTTGTATGTACCATCTGTAGCAGCAAATCTCTTTAGTGTCTATCAGATGACACATATAGGAATGCCTAAGAGAGTCTCTTTCAGCCCAAATGATGTTGAGATAATAGAAATTGCATCCGAGAAACTCATTGCTAACTGCCTTGCAAACCATCATGCAAAAGCCTATGAGTTCTCTCACTTTGTTGTGGATGCAAAGCCCACCGCTCTGCTAAATCATGGAAATGAGGTTAGTAAGCTATGGCATGAGAGGTTTGGCCATCTTAATTTCAAATATTTGTAACAATTACAGAAAGAATCCATGGTTGAAGGCCTCCCGGTCATCAACGCAACCATGGGAATTTGCAAGGGCTGTGTGATTGGAAAACACCCTGAGCACAAGTTCGATCGGGGGAAGGCAAACCGAGATACAAGCATATCGGGGCTGATACATTCTGATATCAGTGGTCTGATGCCTGTCACATACATGAATGGATCAAGGTATCTCCTTACTTTTATTGATTATTTTTCAAGGTATACATGGGTTTTCTTTCTAAAAGAGAAATCAGAAGTATGTGAAAAATTTTCTGAATTGAAGGCCTTGATCGAAAATGCCTCTGGGATTAAGATCAAGATATTGAGATCTGATAATGGAGGGGAGTATATCAGTAATGAGTTTCTGAACATATTCTCCCAAAGTGGTATTCTGGTCCAGCATTCAATTCCCTACACTCCCCAGCAGAACGGAGTAGCGGAAAGGAAGAACCGGTCTCTCAAGGAGATGACCACTTGTATGTTGGAGTCAAAGAAGCTTGCTGAAAATTTGTGGGCTGAAGCCATGCATGATGAAGCATACATTCAGAATAGGTTTCCACACTCATCCATGAAAGGAAATACTCTTTTTGAATCATACTTCGGACACAAGCCGGATGTGTCGAACCTACGGGTGTTTGGGTCCACTGCATGGGCCTGGATTCCGCTTGATAAAAGTAGGGATTTTCAACTGCAAAGCATAGAATGTCTATTTATTGGGTATCCTGATGAATCTAAAGGATTCAAGCTGCTGTATATCAATACCAAATAGATCATCATCGAGAGAAGTGTCAAGTTCGATGAGCCTCTTCAGGAGGTGGAACTAGTGAAGGAGAAAACTGCTGAATTTCCTTCCTATTCTACTGAATATTTGGATGATGAAATTGGGGGTGATGACCCTGATTTGGATCCTATGATTTCTGATATCAGTGTGCAGCAATCATCAGATGCTGAATCAGAACCTGAAGTGCAAAATCATCTTCCTACATGGGCCCAATAGACACTCTCCTCCGCAGGAGAAAACATTGGAAATCCGGATGATCCAAGGAGAACCCGGTCTGATTTCTAAAGAACATGTATTGCGCTATCTTGTTCTGATAATTTGCTGTCCAAAAATTGCTATTTGATGATTATTTCAGATCCAAAATCCTACTACCATGCTCGGAATGATCCGAGATGGCAAGTTGCCATGGATGAAGAGATGAATTCTCTTCAGAAAAACACTACTTGGGAGCTCGTTTCTCTTCCTCCGGGAAGGAAATTGGTTCAATGCAAGTGGGTGTTTCAGAAAAAGGTTGCTGATAATGGAAGAACCTGTAAATATAAGGCAATTATGGTAGAAAATTTTTTCTCTTAGGTCCAAGGAGTGGAATACCATGAGACCTTTGCACCGGTTGCAAAAATGGACTCCATCCGCGTTGTTTTGGCTATTTCAGCATCCAAGCACTGGGAGGTGCATCACATGGATGTTAAGTAATCCTTTCTACATGGATATTTTCATGAGGAGATATACATGAAGCATATTGAGGGATACATCACTGATCCATCTTTGGTTTGCAAGCTAAAGAAGTCACTATACAGGTTAAAACAGGCCCCAAGAGAGTGGTATTCCAAGATGGATGCCTTCCTTCTCTCGCAAAACTTTCAGAGATGTAGATCAGATCCAAATGTGTATTTAAAGCAGAATGATGGTAATATAATTATCATTGTTTTATATTTTGATGACTTATCGATCATAGGTAGCACAGTTGCCTCCATTTCAGCCATCAAAACTGCTCTCCACAATGCCTTTGAAATGAGTGATTTGGGGCTTCTAAAACAATTTTTGGGGCTCAAAATTGAGCAACATTCTGATGGGATTATGGTCACTCAGTCAAAATACACTTCAGAATTTTTATTCAAGTTTAACATGGCTGAATGTAGTCCTGGACCATTCCCTTTCCTTTTAGGGATCGGCCTTGAAGAAGGAAAACACACACCTCCCATGGACTGCACTATCTATCGACAGCTGATTGGTAGCTTGTTGTACTTGACACATTCTAGGAATGATATTTGTTATGCCATGAATTCTGTATCAAGATACATGCATCAGCCTCATGATCTTCATTGGAAGGCAGCCAAGAGGATCCTCTAGTACATTCAGGGAACCAGGACCTACGACATTCACTATGCTGCAGACTTCGAGCTAGAGCTGGTTGGATACACAGATTCCAATTGGGCGGGTGATTCTATTGATTGGAAGTCAACTTCTAGATATGTATTCATGTTTGGTGGTGGCCTGATTTTCTGGTCAAGCAAAAAGCAGGCTTCCATAGCACTATCTTTAGCAGAGGTTGAGTATCGAGGAGCGGTGAATGCTTGCATCCAAGCAGTTTGGTTGCAAGGAATTCTTTCAGAGTTTGATCTTGGTAGTACTTTGTCCACTGTCCTCTTTTGTGACAACCATAGTGATATTAAGATATCCATGGATCCAGTTACCAGGCAGAGGACCAAGCATGTAGAGATTCACATGCACTACATCAGGGGGCTAGTGCATGACAAGACCATCATTCTATAATACTTCCCGACTGATGAGCAGATTGCAGACATCTTCACCAAGAGATTTTCAGAAAAGAAGTTCACTTACCTCCGTTCACTGTTGGGGGTGAGTTCATCAGGGTGATCTAGACTACTTTCAGTGTTCAGCTTGAGGGGGGGTTTTTTTCCACTGGGTTTTCCCTCTTTTCCTCACTTAGTTTATTTTGAGCATTGTTTCAGTTTCAACATTGTATAGCATTTTTATGCATCTATGTTTTCTAACTCTTCCTGAGTATAGCTTAAGGGGGGGTGTTGGAGACATTTACCACCATACACACTCTTTTTGGTCAAATTGGCCTAGTTAAACCACTATCCTAAGTATAATTGACATTAATTGACATCAGTGGAGCATTAATTGAAATCATCCAGTCACACCCACGCCTACCTACAGTCAAGGAGGCTAAATTAGCCTTCTCCTACAGTCAAGGAGGCTAATTGGAGCACTCCGAGGGTGATCTGAGTGATATTAATGCACCTAATTGCTAACTGGTGGTTACAATTAGTTCAACCAGTTAGTTAAGGTGCCTCCTCTCATTAAATATATTATTTAATGATGATTTATTATTATTTAATGATCTGGAGTCAACAGGGGTGCCTCCACCAACTTCTGATGATCAGTTCAGCTTCAGTTAACCTCATCGGGGTTCATTGAAGTCATGGAGCACTAGCACTTGATGGTTGGCTTGCTATGACATGTGTTTGATCTCCTTTAGTTGCGATTCAGTCATTTATTGCACTCTAACTTCAGTTAGGGTTTGGTGAGTTAATTAGGGTTTTGGTCAAGTGGTTAACTGAGTGTGATTGAATGGCTGGCAGTCAGTTAAGCCAAACTCACTCATGATTTTGAATTTCCTCCTTAGGTATTCAAATTTCTCATTGATTCAAGCCATTGCTTGACATTGGTATTGTAACCATTCATTGTTTATTAAATATACAGAGATGAAACCAATTCCGGTTCTGATTAACACCATTTCATGAGTTATTTGTTGATTATTCTTTGATGAGATTGATGCTTTGTTCCTGGATCAATGTGCAAGAGTAATATCGTGCTCTTCTTTGGTGATAAAGGTGATGGGAGATTCAGTGTCCAACTGATGAATTTGATCTTCGACTTGATTTTCACCTTCCTACTCCACATAATTTTCTTGAAATGGAGGCATGACAGGTAGATCGGGAGGGTTTCGCTGGTCTCTTTGCCTGTTCTGGAGGACTTGTGGCCTTCTGGCATTTTGATTCCTACTCTTCTCCTCTTAATTCTACCTAGGAGGTGGTCTACCATCTACAAAAAGCCTTTCCATAATTCTTTCCATGGTTCTCAGTATCGTGTCTATTATGGATTCCCATGAACTAGATGTAGAGGGTTGTTCAGGCTCTTTGTATTTCCTTCTTTCTCCTTCCTCTATTCTCTATTTTCCCTCCTCTCTTCTCCTCTCTCAATCCTCCCTTCTCCATTCTTCCTCCTCTCTTTTCTTCTTTCTTGCAGTGGCCAGGTTAACCTCCACCTCTATGGAATATTTCATCATAGCTTCCAAGGAGGTTGATCTCCTTTCACTTAGCCACAAGGTAAACTCACTATCGAACGCTTCATCATACTGGAGTTGGGAAGAATCAATGGGAGGTTTAAACTAGGAAGGGATGGAATTGTATACTTTCATAAACTTGTCAAAAATATCTTGGACAGACTCACACTCCCTCCTCCTCATGGAATGATATTAAAATAGATATTGTTTAGGGTTCTTTTAGTCTGCCCACTTATCCTTGAAGGCATCCTCAAAGGCTTGATAGCTCAGGACAGAGTCATCTGGGAGGTTCTTATACCATTTTCTAGCTTCTCCAGCTAGAATTTTGGAAAATAATATGACCTTGACATCATCATATTCCACCTCCTCAAGGTCTATCCAGTCTAAGAACCATCCTAGGTGTTCTTCAGCTGCATACCCCCTCTCTCTATTGAACTGTTTAAGCCTTTGGGAGTATCCTAGAGGGAGATTGTGAAGAGAAGCAGGAAGACAAAGAGGAGCAAACCTATTTTTCATTCTTGGAGGTACAACGAGGTTTACAAGGGGGACTAAGACTGGTGTGATAGAGATTGATAGGATGTGAGGAACCACAGGAATGTGTGGAGTTATGAAACTAGAAGATGAAGGATGATTTTGCTTGGAAGCAGCGGGGAACAAAAGTGTGGCTGCAGATTTCCTTATGATAGTGGAATTTAATACGATTGAATCAGCAGTAAGTGTAGGGAACTCTGGTTCAGGAAGGTGTTGGAAATCCTTGATTAGAGGAACAGAGGTCAGGGGTGACCAAGAAATTAGGGGGAAATCAAACACAGAGGTATCAGAAACAAAGTCAGAGAGGCTGGAATTAGATTTAGTTCTAGGGAAGGTTAGTCCAAGCTCCTCATCACAGTGTTCAGATATATCACTAACAAAAATAGCACCTTCAGCAGGGAAGGAAATATTTCTGACTAACCTTTGCAACCTATTGGCTCTTCGAATCAGGCTCTCCGAATTGAAGACTTCTTGAAACGACTCAGTAGCAAGGTTGATGCTTATATTAGTTCTTTTGGTCGCCAATATTTCCTAGTGGAGTCACCTTCAAAATTTGTGTGGAGTCTCCAGAGCATGTACAACCATTTAGTGTCTATGACTGGCTGCTCAACTAGGTCACAGAGCTAAACAATGTTGTTTCCCAAGGAGATAATAGTGATTACTATCCCCGATAACGACACCAATATGTTATCACCCTGTAATTTGTCCTATGGTTGCAGTAGTAGAATCACAGAGGTAACCATTTCAAACCAATATTTGGACTGTAGTCTAGCCTTATAGTCAGAGAGGGCTCTCTCTTGTCACAAGGTTATTCACATATACATTTGGATTTAAATGAGTAGTTAGAAGGCTAGATTCTGATGGGAACAGGGTATTTTTTGATTTCAAATATGGTGAGATAGACAGACAAGAAGAACCATTGGGAAATGGAGTCACGACCTGAATCAATCAAGGATATTACAATGAAAATAAGAGGGGATTTTCCTTTGTAGCCCAAGGCAAAGTAGGTATCACATTCATTCAAATATATTTAAAGGGTGGTAGGAGAAAGAGGAAGAAGCCCAGTGAAGCAAGAGGCACCTATTTGTGGATGAATCTCTTGCACCACCTTTAGCAACAACAACAATAAAGGCTAATAACCAATACAGAGCACTTAACAGAGAGTGAATTCCATAACAGTAATCATAAACACATAACAAATGCAGAATCTGATACAAGGAATTAGCATGCTAATGTTCATGTAGAGTGAATTAGCATGCTAATGTTCATGCATGCTTTCATCGCAAAATTAACCTGGACCATTGATTAGTTCTTCACCTGATCTCCGCTGTCCATATGTGCGGGGTGTACAAAATTGTCACAACCCCACTCTGTTTTATCTTCCATGCATATTGCAGCGGTGAAATGCCTCTCCACCATATATTTGGCACGCGCAAGATCATGGCCGTCGAAACAAGTGGACCCTACCTGATTTCACGGCCATGACATGGCTTATACTCCATGCGTGTTGCCTTCGCAAAATCCCTTTAAATCATCGATCCTTACCATCCTTAGATGTTGGCCATTAAAGTTGGAAGAGTATATCTAATTTCACAACCCTCCACAACTTATTTCTCCGCACACCTGTGCTGCTGCTAAATCGTCCTCATCCATTGATCTTCATTGCCCGTCCATCTAATGGTCGATCCTGCCAACCCTTTAACCTTGTCCCTCCAATGTCAAACTCCTTAATAATTACCATGCATATTTCCTTAGGCGAAACAGTTTATTCTCTTGGCTATGAATCTACGTCGTTCATTTTTACCATTGCGTAGGCTGTAGAACCTTATTTTTTCCACCCCCCCAAGGTCCTATGATAAGGAATTTTCTAGACCTTTTTCCTACTTTGGTTTTCCTACTCCCTTGCCAACTGTTTAGCCCAGGATGGTGCTAACATACCTGCAAAATATCTTCAGAATTTAGCACTAGTGCTAACCAGGTGCTAACACTTTCTATTTTCCTTTGTATTCTTCAAGAGTCAGAGGTGGAAGAATATATTGCTTCAAGGACACGTGACAAAACTATCCAGGTTATTAAAAAAGGTGGTCAATTCATGAATACTCCCAAGGTTCCTCCTTATAGTCAGGGTATTCAAGTGGGTATATTTTGAAGGGGTTGGGCTTACTCCTTTTTTTCAAGCTATGCGGGGTTCATGGATAACACATCAATTGTACAATGGTTTAGACCAGAGTATAGGGTAAAAATTAGCAGTGGGGATAAGGTGATTTTTTTTGCCTCTAGGGATATTTTAACTCATTCTCATGTGGGATATATCAAGTTCCTTTCTCCTTCAGAAATTTTGAACTTTGGGGGAGGGTTTGTGGGGATTCTTGGAACAACAAAAGGTATAGTTGGTTTTATTGGTGCTTCATTGGGAGTTATAGAGCTTTGCAGGGATTCAAATCTTAAGAGTCCCATTGAGTTATACTCTGGACTTTCCAAGACAAGACCTGAGAACTCCAGTGGGGTTCCTTCGACAAGGGTTCAGACTAGTGGTCCTTGACATAAGAAGCATAAGTGTGATAATTCCAAGGGGTCCTCAATGTCATTTATTGTTAGTGATGATCTAGAACTACATGAGGCAGTCTCCATCAGAATTTCCCATCATTAATAGAGCACGAGGAAGGCATTTTGGCGATTCAAGTCTCAAGGAGTGGATCAACATTGGTTCACTTCTCTAAGATATCTCCAATTTGATTTTTTTATGTCTCATGGTTAGTTTGTAGTTATATTCAGAAGTGTCGATGATTCACATGCCACCATAAAAAAAGCTGGGTGTTGGGACTCGACACTAATTTTTGTAAACCATTGGATCCCTTTGTTCGATACATGTAAGGAAATAATGGACTTGGTGCCAATATGGATAAGAATGTTGAGCTTTCCTATCGAATTGTGGTCATTGGATATGCTTCACACCATAAGGGATACGTTAGGAAGTTTATGGACATGTCATTATAAAATGGGACAATTGGTGATTCCTTGAATTCTGGTGTCTTTGGATCTAAGAGAAGACTTTCCATAATAGATGGAGATGATAAGGGGTGCCTTGATGCATTTGCAACAACTAGACTATGAAGGTTTCCCTTTTATATGTCATCACTGCCATATCTATAGAGATATCTTGGAGGATTCCTAGCCTCCATTTATCCATCGTGTGTGGGAGGAAAGAGAAGGAGGTAAGGGAAAGGAAAGAGAGGCTATGGTGCTCTACATAGCCTTCCCTCTGTGTGATAAAAGAGGGGTGCCCCACTATTAATCTATCCATTTATCTCAAACTAAAAATGATAGTAGATACCGAACCTAGATAGAGCAACTATAAACCTATCCAGTTCTCTTAATCTAAACAAGGAAATATATCCTAGACCTAGGTAGAGAAAGCATGGAAAGTATGGTTTTTTCAACAATAATAAAAAATATTCCCCTGGACAACTTAGATATTCTCATGAAATTTCCACCCATCAAGATAACCCACTTCACAACCAATGCAACATATGCTTAAATATGGGCACTCCTCTGTAATTTAATACATCTCTCTCATACCCAAGAGAGCGGTAGATCACAGACCTTGCCAAAGTAAATTTTTTTCAACCATTGTAGTGAGACCAAAGATAAGCCCATACAATTCTAGAGATGTAGTCAGCTAAGAGTTTCTCGGACCACCCCATCACGGTATATACTTGCAAGAGAATCAATAGATGTGTACATGACACATAAACAATTGTGATTGCAAAGTTCAACTATCTCTAGTCCCACTTTTGTCAATTTTTTTTATTGTATTGTTTGTTATATCCGGCATACAACCAAAATCAAGTTTTGACAATGTCTTCTTAATGTAACCTCCCACCAAAAGTGTTTCTCCATGATCAGTTACTCTTTTAAAACCATGTACAAACAAATATACTGAGGGAACATTTCTACCTCCTAATATGTACATTCCAGTATCAGTAATATCCTCTCTACTAAGAAAAAGTATTCAGTTTTGTAAGCTTTGAAAGAACTCTTATACCATGATATGCTACACTCCTAAAACCTGTGAGGTCAAGCACCTCTAGATCCTCACAAAGAGAAATGTTTTCCACTTATTCACTGGTTATAAGATAGCATAAGACCAGTCTGATAGACAAGAGGGAAAGAGAAGTAGCTAGAATATCATGAAAATCCAAATCACACAAATGAAATGTTATAGAGATCAAAAGTCTTTAAATTTTTGCAAGCATGTATGAGTGCACAAACAAAAACATTTGTCACTTTATAAAATCCTCTAAAATTGATGGACTCCACGTTTTTACAACCCTCAGCCATGAGAAACATGATAATTCCATTTACTCATCTAAAAAATGCTTGATAATTGGCCCTTCTACGAGAAAGGGACTTATGAGGTAAATAATTGCAAGAACCCAACGACTGAACACCAACAATAGTCAAATCATGTTGTAGAAATAGTTCATCAAGAGGTCTGTCCTTTAGATCTAAATTAACCATGAGAACAAGATTTCGTGTGATAGACATTAGAATGTTGTTTATGATATGATCTACAACAAATGTTAAGGATCATATACTTTGGAAGGAGACTCCCATTGAGAAGCCGGGAGTCCCATTTTTTCTAGGGAATCATATTTTTATTTCTGCATATTTGTATACTTTCTTTTTCCTATTTCCTACATCATGTATTGTAGAGATTTCATTATTCAAAACCACAATCTCATTTAAAAGTGAAAGAGCATATGACATGCTAATTTCACTAATAATCTAAAACATCTTGGATATCGCAAAATACAAAATACCATGCGTGTCAATGAGAGCAACCACTATAAAATGTTACTTTGGTGTGGAGCCAATACACTAGCACAGGAATAAAGCAATCCCACCATCATGGGCGAATTAGGTTTCACTCCCAAGAATTGCATTTGGTTGAGTAACTAGTTCTAGGCAAGAGAACTGCTCCTTGTCTTTCAAGCCGCTCCCTTTGGTCGTCGTCCCACCTTTCAATTGAAGAGAGGAAAAAATTAGGTTGTCTTATAATATCTGGGTAGGTGAGCTACCTTTCCCTTTCGAATGCGGGGACGATAAATTTGGAAAATAAAACCATACAAGTAAATATATTATTGCATCATTAGAACAACCTCAGAGCATGCTGGGCATTCCCATGCCTGACACAAGCACCCACCATAATAGTCAAAGAAACTATGTCTCACATAACCCGATGTCATTACATTCTATGATACTACATTTGAACCCTATATTCCATCAAACATCTATAGGGATCCTTGTAAATGCCTCCATTGGCATATATATTAATATTCCCACAACACAAACACATTCATATAAAATCATGTTTTAATGCAGCAAAAATGCACATGTTTTCCTATTTCAATCCATCCCTACTCTCATATGCTTGTAGAATGTTGCCAAAGGTAAACTGTTTTGGTTTCATCCGTTCTCCCTCCTCAATTATTAGGAAAAAGAGGACCCAATATTTTCTACCATATAAATGTTTCATCCCTTGCATTAGTGAAGGCTCCATTGTGTTAGTTTATGTCATTATGTAATGCTTGCAATATAAGTTGTAATAAAGGGAAAGATGCCCATGAATTTTATTAAAGAAAGAAAATGGATGATTTCTTATAAGGGATAATGGGGGGCATGTTCCTTAAGTGGAAAAAGGAAAAAAGGAAAAAAAGTAAGTGAAGTGAATGTGCTTGTGGGAAGGAAGGGTTTCCTATAAAATGATTGAGTTGTGAATTCTTTGTACTTGTGTAGGATCTAGCAGGGTTCTTTGAATTATGTAGCCGTTACTTGTTTTTACTCAGTTTGTGAGGGTTTGAAGGTTTTGATGAATTTTTTTTTGCTCAACAATTGTTTGGGGTTTGGGATGAGTGAGAGATCCTAGGCCCCCAACAACCCAATCTGTTTGAAATAACATCAACAAGTTTGGGAAAACCTGGGTGTGATTGAAACCTTAATTCTCCATGATTGTGTATCTAATCAACAATGAAGAGAATCATTTTTAAATCTGGGTCAATTCAGCATTAATAGGCCTAATTCATAACTATGGGTTGATTTTGAGGATTAATTTCCAATTTCGAGTACCCATGCTGTAGCGTGTGAAAGTTTTGGGCACATTGGGAAAATTTCTAAGTAGCAACAAACATTAAAACACCTTGAACCAACAATAGAACAGAGGCATATCCCAATATAGGAAACTAAGGTAGCCTATGTTAACTTCTTGTACATGTAAGAGCAGCCATAAATCGACAGATCAAAGCGAGCATGTGTTTAAATATGCATTGCTTAGCCTTAAACCTCTTTCACAAAAACAAATAATTTCCTTCAGCCAAGACTGTAATTACTTATTGTAGTCTTCTGGTTAACAAATCATTCCATTTATAAAATGTTCAAACTTTCAAAACACTTTTACTAGAAAAAGACAATATAGTTTCCAAATATTAAGATCTCCAGCTTTGATTACTAATTTCAAAATGGTTTAGGAAATTTGAATTCTCTGAAGATATGGGAGAAATAGATAGTATGAAATCAAGATTTGGCCTCTAGAAATCTGTTCACAATAGAAAATAAATCCAAATTAGTAATTTGAGAAGTTTTATATATAAAATAAGTATTCTTTGAAGTTTTATGTTTTGGCAGCCAAGAAGGTGATTTTGTGAGGGCCAATTCATACCGTCGAGCATAGTGTTTAGTCCTTTTATGCCATCCAATGGAGATGCTACCATTAAGGAGACATTTTGAATCTAGCCTATCTAACGAAAAATCGAGTGTTCAAACTTAATTTATTGATTGCTGAGCATGATAATGGAATTTATTCGAGGATGGGAATGGTCCAAACTTCAAATTGTCTTCACTCGTCTTGAAGGGTTTGATTTATACAAATGTTTTCAAAAGTATTTTCCAAGATCATATTTTGACCTTGCAGCTTCATCAATTAGACTTGTTTGTCGTCAACTTCACTTTCGGTGTCAAGGATCATGTCATTTATTCAATAACATGTGAATGTTAATGCTTATGTTGCTTCCAAAACTATAACTTATTGTGTGATGTAATGACTGTTATTTGTTGTACCTTGAACAACCATTTGATGTCATGTCAATTATCCTTTGGATACTTGAAAATGGATGTATCTATAGGCTATTTTGAATCTTCAAACATCACAAACTTCAGTGTTTGATGATCACTTCATAGATATGCAGCTACATCAATATGCTTAGTAGTACTTGTATGCCTTCAAGGTTCTCTCATGATCATCTGCAATCAACTATCATATCAATAAGCTGTCACAACCACATGTGTGAGAAGTCCATAGTCTGGTCATGTTGATCACTGTCCAGTTAAGTTGTCAAAACAAATCACTCCCTTTCATGTGTCATTGCAATTTTTTGTCAAATTAATGTGAAGAAGGTCACTTCCTTGTGGTCTTTACTTGTCAACTCCTCAGATGTCATGTCATTATAGTTCAACTGTCTTCAATGCTTTGGTAGCCTTAGAATGTCATAAGGGAAAACCCAAATCAGTCTAAGATTATATTCATGCCAAAATAACTTTTTAAGAGGCCAGGTTCCCAAGATTGTCACTATTAGTGTAAGAAGTCATTAGGATGTTCAAATTCTGAGCTTGATCAGGATTGATATATATTTTGCAGGCTTGAGTCTTCCTTTGAAAAACCAAGATTTGAGAGGATTTTAATGTTGGATCTGCACCTTTTCTTCTCACAAAATTTACTACAATTTGTTCCACAACTTAACAAGGGTAATGATGGCATATCATCATATCATGAATGTACTGATTATGTAGTTGTAGTTGTTTAATGTTTAAGCATACACCCTTGCTATACTAATTTCATATGTAAAATTTTTTCCATGACCTATCCTCAGGATGTCTTCAAACAATATTCAAATCTGCCACTAAACTTCGTTGTCCAAAATACTTCAAATCTGCCATTGGGTATACTATGTGTCTGCACAATAGTATGCAGTACTTAACTTGTCTCATAGATGGTCCTGTATCAATTAGTCTTCAAGCTTCTCCATATGTTCATCCAGACATGCTCTCAACTCTTCATGTGATTGCCAGGAGTTGTCTTCATTCAATGATAAAAATCTTGATAACCAACTCTATATAAGTCACATAATCAACAAAAAGTGTTTTTGAGGTCATTCTTGCTAATTATATCAAAAGATAGAAGAAGTCATTTTAAGAATGTTGTAGTTATCATAAGGGTAAACATGCATTAAGGACACCCCTTCAACCATCATCATATCACATGAGACTATTTTTTCTCCCCCTATCACCATACCAGCTGTGATCTTGGTTAAGTGTATCCTTAAACACCTTCAACATACTGTGCACCTATAACCCAACATACTATGAAGCCAAAAATGAAGGAGATATCATACTTTGTTCAGCCACTCTCTAAGCCTTTTCTCCATCTTAGTGGCTTTTACCACATATGAAAAAATAATATCATTGGCTTGTTTAAAGAAATCCAGTTTATGAAGCTGGCTAAACAAGGACCAGTCCAATACATGATCTACAGTTCTATATTCTTTCAGATTGGTAGGCCTAGGAACCATGGGATCAACTACTAAATATCAAAATGTGTCATTGACACTATCTGCAACTCTCAACAATATTTTGTTAGCAAGAATAATGTGCATCCTGTCTTCATTCACATCAACACATCAACAAACTGGATAAATAACATCAACAAATCAACACACTAAACACAAGATTTTTTCATTGGGGAAACCTTTCAAGCCCCTTGCGGGTGTTATTGTAAACACTGTGCTGACATATTGTATATACCGTGTGGGCATATTGTAAACACTGTGTGGGAATATTGTAAACACTATGATATTTGAATATGATATCATGCTTATTATATTGTTGTAGGGGGGTACTCACAACACGCCTACAACTTCTAGTAAGGTAAACGTGATTGTCATATTAACACTAATTTTTTTCTTCATTAATCACGTTTATTAGACATGGTTCAATTTTTACTTTTCAATATGAAATTGTGTGGTAGGCTAACCGTGGGAAATATCCAATGGTGTCCCATCAGGTAAATGTTAGCCTAATAGTACCTAAACATGATTAAAGTAAATTTTATTATTATTAAATGCATGTTATTTTTTGTTCACTTGAATTTTTGTAATGATAAAATAAATTAACTACTTTTATTGATTGATGTTTGTAGAGCACACCACATCATGATGATGAGGTGGTCACTGAGGAAGACATATTTTATTCAACTGACCCAATGAGAACTGTGAAGAAGGCTTTGAAAAATTCCAATCAATAACTTCTTGCATTGATAAGTGTCAAACCCATGACTAAAGAAATCAAAGAAAGAGTTTCTGACTTGAGGCAAACAATAGTATAGTACGGGGTAAGTGGAATCTCTAAAATATTATATGAACTATGAGACATATATTCATTTATGTTATTTTAGTTCTCTATTTTTGATATGATCTAATCAATTAAAGTTTTCTTTTTTGTAGGAATTTTTGGAGACAACACCTGTGCATCAAGTATAGTATGGAGATGTCGGTATTGGTAGTAGCAATGGTTCAACACAATGTCAATATACCGTACCAAAGAGGCTATTTGAATCTCCTGACCATCAATTCCCTTTAGATGCTATGGCCTCACAGAATGTTGGAGATCAGCAAGGCCCTTCACCCAATACTACTTCACAGGATGTTAGAGAGGAGAGTACCATCGAATGTGAAATTTGCTATCCTGGAGTAGTACATGTAGTTAGCAGGGGATCATTGTCCATTACATTCTTGGCAGAAAAGGATTATGTTCCAATCAAGATACCAAATATTGCAAGTATTATTTAACTAATTCATTTTTTTTCATGTAATTCAAAGCCACATACCTGAAATTATTTTTAATTAATGATCATATTGTTTTTGCAGGAAATATTGTTTTTATAAGAACCTGCATGAGAAGCTTTGGATATTTTTGGGCACACCATTCGTACACTGTGGAATTCCCAAAATAAAAAAATTGAAAGATGATTTGATGAACCACATGGTTAACTTGTTTGGTGATACCTTGATAAAAAAAGGTGTCACCGCAGCAACAGGTTTAAATTTGAAATATGTCAGGGAAGATTATAGGGACAATTTGCAAATTAACACAAGTATGAGCGTCCTCCAATGGTTACAAAGAAGGAGTGGAAGGATCTCATGGATGATGCAAATGAAAAGGCATTGAGAAAACAAGGAAAGGCTCGGCCAATCGGTTCAAGAAGGTATGTCACATATCATATTTTCAATGAAAAATGTTCAATATTTTTTTTTACTTTTAAATATATTTAAGTTGCGATATCTAACATATTTGAAACCTTTCATAGGCTCCCCGACACCTCTAAAGAGACAAAGGCAAGGGTAGAAAAACATGGGCAACACAAACTGGGCCAGGGTGGATATAAAAAACTAAGAGCACAAATTGTAAGAAATGAATGATAATTATTTGTAGCCAATTTTTTTGTAACTGTAGAGAACAAATAATTTTTATGGAGTTATGAATCGTAGAGAAATGATTTTCAAGAAGCAACTACTGAAGAAGACGTGAGGCTCAACTTCAAGTATGGTTTTCAAAATTTGTTGGAACGTCGAAAAATCTTGGGGCAAACCCCAATTTCCCCATTGATGCACACAGAGGTAAATAAAACCATTTGTGCATGTTCAATTTGCTCACATTACTTTGGACTTGAATTCTGTGTTATGTCAAATTTGTATATGTGAAAAATAAATTTATTTTTTGGTTTTCAGGGTGATAGCAACAAAAGAAACGATTGTAACGGTACTGAACATGTACCACATGATGGCGGGGAGCTCCCTCATGTTGGTGGCGAGAAACCTAGCCATGATTAAGGTATGTATGCTATAAAATATAATTATTTATTATGATTTAAAATATATAATTGATGACGTGTAGTAATAAATTTTCTTCTGTGAATGGCAGACCATGTACCTGCTCATGCTCAAATGGAAGAGGAACAAATGGTAGAACCAATGAACACTCTAACTGTCTTAGCTAGTCAGCCAACAGGTAAATATCATTGTATTGATCTTGGAAATAATGATTCCCCTCTCCAACGACCTCCACACCCTACTATTCGACGTACCGGAAGTATGGTATGGGAGAGAATCCCACACAATGAACAAAAAGAGAGGGCACAACAATTTCAATGTTAAATGAAAATGAATTAGATGTCCCCATCTTGGAATTTATGGAAAAAAAGAAAAACAAAAAAATGTAGTTGTATACATTTAAGATTTGTATTTGGATTAGTTGGTGCATAGCTTATTTTGGATAATCTGCGACATCTTTCGAGGACTATGGTTATCCTCAAGGGCTGGATACCCGTTCCTGAGTTAACCTAAGGAAGATGAGATGACCACATGAGATTCTTATCCAATGATAATTATTATGAGCTTCCACTCTTTGCATGAGACACATGAGACGTATGGCCACATACAATTGAGAAGGTCGGGAAACCTACCCTCACGTTGACTTGATGTGCATGAGCCTAGTATGATGTCATGTTGCGTTGTTATGTTACATTGACTTGCATTTTTACTTGTATGTGATGTTTTTCCTTGTGGTGACTCGTGATTGACCCTTGCATGGTAACATTGAGCTATACAACCCTTAAATGTTGATGTCCAACTTTTTGATGACTAGCGTGACCCCTTAGGGGGGCTGTCCACCCTTGCGTTGACCTTAAGAGCCCTCCTTAGGTGCCATCTACCATAGCTCTACCATATGAGACTTTTTTGGAGTACTTTGTTGTCGTTTTTTATTTAGATTTGGCCGCACTATTGTGTTGCTACTAATTTTTATTTGTGAGGGTTGGATGATATATTTTAGGATCTTTTCTGGTTCTGGGTTCTCTCCTTTCACAGGTATGTTTGTCTAGTTCAGTAGCATGCAAGTAACCTAATGTTAAGATGTTGAAGTCTATTTAGAAGCATTTTTTCTGAGGATATAAAGGGAGCTCTGCCCTAACATCTTGTTTTGAGTTATCTTATGTTGAGTTTATAATTGGTTCAGATATGATATATCATGCTATTGTTATGTATTGTTGTCTTTCATTAACAACTTAGATCTGATATAGATCACTACTCTTATTAACATTATTGTTTTAAGTACTTTAATGGTTAGTGTAACTCATTGTTTCTGGGACATGCTGGACATGAAGGATATTGAGGTATGGTTTTTCTATGCCGGACATGCATGTCTCATTGTTGCTGCTTTGAGTTTGAATATTTGAGAAAAATAATTAGAAAATACAAATGAGCTGAATCTACCTAAGAGTTTGAAACTTTTCTCAAAATGACCTGAAATATGCATTAAACATTTTTATGGAGCTTGTGTCTTTAGAGTGGCGCTTGTGTAGTCTAGTGAATTGACCCTAGTTAGTTTGCTTTCCTTTGTTAATTTGTTGTTCTTTCCTATTTGTTTGTTAACCCTAATTGAATTACCTTAATTAATCTACAACCCTAGATATCCTAATAAACTCTAAAAAATTAATTAATTTAGTGGAATTATCTTAACTTTTATTCCTATCCTCCCCTCCTAGTGTTTATCAGTTTTTCCCCAAAAATGGAGTGGTGAATCCACTCCCTCCTTCCTATTATGGTAGTGTGGCGCCTCACTCTGACTGTAACACTACAAAAGCTATGTAATGTTCACTTGTATTTCGATTAAATGAGTGCAAATTAGTGAATACTCCATTGTGTTAGTTTAAAGAAAAAAAGCGCATGATTGCTTAGAAGGGATAATGCGGGGCATGTTTCACAAGTGGCAAAAAGGTAAGTGAATTGAATGTGCTTGTGGGAAGGAAGGGTTGGCTATCAATTGATTGAGTTGCGAATTCTTTGTGCTTGTGTAGGATCTAACAGGCGTATTTGACTTGTTAGTCGTTACTTGTTCTTGCTCAGTTTGTGAGGGTTTGTAGGTTTTGATGAACGTTTTTTTTTCCCAGCAATTGTTTAGGGTTTGGGATGAGTGAGAGAGCCTCCCTTGTCACACTTATGCCCTCAAATTGGGGGTGGATTTGTAAAGTGCGAGCCTATGGCTTGGTGAAAAACCTCTAGAGGAGAATCATTCTGCAAATTTGATCCCAAATTAAGTATTTGATCCTTTGATGTTTATGCAGATGCACCCTTATTTACCCATTCCTCTTTATTTCCAAAAGACATCATCCAAGGTGTTTTTGGTGTACATCATGTTACTACCTATATTCATGGGTGTCTACCAAGGATTCTAAAGCTTCCTGGGCATAAAAGAAACCTGTAGCAGCATTCTAGGAATTAATTTCTCAAATCTCAACAACCCAATGTGTGTGAAATAGCATCAACAAGTATGATCCCTCAAGTATGGGAAAACCTAGGTGTGAAAGCAACCTTAATTCTTCATGATTGTGTATCTAATTCGCAATGAAGAGCGTCATTTTTAAATTTGGGTTAATTTCAAAAGTAATAGGCCTAATTCATAATTCTGGGTTGAATTTGAGGATTAATTTCCAATTCTGATCACCCATGCAACCGTGTGTGAAAGTTCTGGGCACATTGGGAGCATTTATGAGCCAATCTAATGAAAAACCGATTGTTCAAACTCAATTTATTGACTACTGAGCATGATAATGTCATTTCTTCTCTACTGGCAATGGTTCAAACTTCAAATTCTGAGGTAGCATAACATAGAGCTGAAATATTGCACTTGTTAAGTTGTATGAGGTAGGAAAATGGAGGTAAGATATGATAGAAGGATTCCATTGAAAGTGGGAGATTTGGGTTGGATGGATGTTTCTCAATCCTTTCAGGATGCATGTGTGCCATTTTCTAAGGTTTCTTCCTAATAATATTTGTCAAGACTTAAATAAATCATATACTAATAAGTAATAGGCTATGTGCTTGAAATATATATGCTATCCTATATAGTTTCGAGGATGACATTTAGTCTCCAATAATCGTTTCCTACCAACATCATTGTAAGAGCCTAGAGGTATGCCTAGATTTAAAGTACAATCTTTGCTGTGAATTCTAGGGTAAAATAGCTAGCCTCAAACAACTCAGCAACCTCCATATGTTACCCACCAACATTGAATTCTGATACTTGTGTGGAGCCTGCATGGACACTTATATAGACCTACATGGAAGGTATACACTATGTACACTTGCTAAAGACTAGTGTCTCTCTTCTCTAGTGGTGCACTCCCTCTGAAAGGTGGTCTCTCTCACCATTAGATAGTCTCAAAAAACTCACCAACCTACTTGTATTTGGCACCACTGGTGAAACTGCTAGATGCAGCAAGTTCCTTATTAGTTGAGTGCATGTGAACAACTTGTGGAAGAAATCTACATTTGTGAGATATTACTTTTCATCGATTATGAAGATATATGTGAGACAGATTAAATATCTTGAGGTGAACATACAAGCAAGGTTTCAGGGGGAGAAATTAGTCTACATATTGATATGGGGAGCAGTATGGTTAAATAACGAAAATAAAATAAAGTGAAGCATCATTGTCATGTTGTCATTGATGGATGCTTACCTTTTATGAATTTACTAGATGACTGTTGATACATTCATTATGCAGGCATGTCCTTAGATGTCACAGGAATTTCAATGATATAGTTAAACACTTGATAGGAATAACTAAAGTAAAGTTGTTACAGGAAGCCTGAGATTATAAATATATTCTTCAACTATATTGTAATACCACTCAGATGGAGATGAATTTCCATAAGTCCTTGATTTGTTTCAATTGTATGCTTGATCATGGCATCATAGGTCCACTAAAAATGCCCGTAGCTAGTTAAATATGCCCACATTTAAGTTGTTGAATGCATTTACATCAATTCTCCAAATTGGATAAGCAGTTGATTTGGAAAAATGTTCACAGCCTATTGAGAAATGCCCGCAGTCAGTTTGAAAATACCCGTTGGATTGATAAAATTCCTGCACTACCATATAAAATGCATACAGACCTCAAAAAAATGCACGTAGGTCTAGAAAAATGCTCGCAAAAATGCACAAAAGTTGAATATGGTTAGATAAAGAAAAGGAAGTAAAGTGAAGCAACATTGTGATGTTGTCATTGATGCATGCTTACCTTTTATGAATTTACTAGATGACTGTTGATACATTCATTATGAGGGCATGTCCTTACATGTCACAGGCATATAGTCTTCATGTGTGGGTGCTTGCATACTTATACGGGCATGTCCTTACATGTCACAAGAATTTCAATGATCTGCTGGCATTTCAACAGTTTTCCTGCGGGCATCTTTCCGCCTCTATTTCATGTATTTTGGGGTTCAATGACCATCTATCTATCACCCTATGGGCATGTTTAACTAGCTGCCGACATTTTATCTTAGTGTTGCATGCATAATGCAATACTTGTGGGAACTATGTACATTAAGTGCAGGATTTAAATGTCTTCAAAATCCTTCACTAACTCCGAGTTATACCTGGAAGCAGGGTTGATAGGGTAGCAATAAGGTTAGATAAAGAAAAGGAAATAAAATGAAGCAGCATTGTGATGTTGTCATTGATGCATGCTTACATTTTATGAATTTACTAGATGACTGTTGATACATTCATTATGTGGGCATGTCCTTACATGTCACAGGCATACAATATTCATGTGTGGGTGCTTGCATACTTATGTGGGCATGTTCTTACATGTCACTGGAATTTCAATGATCTGCTGGCATTTCAACACCTCCTGCTAGCATCTTTCCACCTCTATTTCACGCATTTTGAGGTTCAGCGGGAATTTATCTATCACCCTATGGGCATGTTTAAGTTTTAACTAGCTGCAGACATTTTATCTTAGTCTTTCATGCACAATGCAATACTTGCGAGCATTATGTCCATTAAGTGCGGGCTTTAAATGTTTTTAAAAGATTTCACTAACTTGGAGGTGTACCTAGAAGCAGGGTTGATAGGAAGTAGGTGAAGTATTTTTTGTATAAAACCATCCATCCTAATCAATTTGTGGAGGGAAGATAGGAGAAAACCCTGACTGTATTTATCAATAAAACCCTAATTGCAATTTATGGAGGGAAGATAGGAGAAACTCTCATACACACAAAGCATTATATCTTCTACTAGAAAATGAGTTAATGGATTAAATGAAAGTAGTTGACTTACCGAAGACATCTTTGCGGGAAAAAAATACACTTATACTGGATCTACTACTAGTTTTTAACCACCTGGTCTTGAAGCTGCCTTAGCCTATGCTTTTCTTGATGCCTTATTGACCTTCACCTTTTCTTATGGGTCTCGATCTCAATCTACCAATGTCCCTCTGCATAGATTTTGGAGATGAAGGGGGTGGACAACCTTGAGGATAGAAAACCCCCAAAGCTAGGATACTTGAATCCCAACGCCCACCGAATAAAAAGTGGCATGTAGGAAGAACTCGTACTATAAAAATTGAGTCAAATAAGAAATTGATCTGTGTCTGGTGCAACTTAAGGGTTTCACCACACTCACAAGCTACCTTTCTGGTTGTGTCAAGGAAGGGGTTCACTGAACAAACAAGAGTTGCTTCCTCTGGAACCTATTAATGCCTGGGAAATTCCCAGGTACCAACAGTAGGGTTTCTCCCCAGTAAGCAATCTAAACTAGACCGTTCACCATTTGGTGTGGGGAACCCATCTATTTAGCGACCCGACTACCGTATAATTAAAGTTGTTTAAGTATTTTACCGGTTGCGGGCCGGTCCATCGTTTATGTGATTTTATGTTTTAAGGATGAAATGCAAGTGACTGATAAACAAGAACGTACGAGGAGCTATGTAGGTTCTTACCTCTTGCCTTACGTAAATCTTGTTCCTCAACCAGTTCTAAATTAAATGTATTATAGTCTATTCTAAACTAATCTATCCTATCCCCAGGGGATCATATTTTAAAAGAAAGAGAGTAATGTACTGTAATGATCCATATTTAATTCTACATATAGCTGTTCTAATTCCATACACATAATTACAACATAAAGATTAAAAAAGATAGCTTTGCTATAGTAAAGGATCCATTGCTCAACATATACACAAGATTTCAAATAAACAACAAAATCATTCATCATTACAGAAATAATTCATAAGGTCATAACGATCTCATAGTTGCATGGAAGCTAAAAAAAGGTAATTTCACATTTGCATTCCACACAATCTATGTAAAAGCCTATGCAGTCCTCTCCCAACAAAATTTGTTCTTCATTATTTGTAGAAAAAGTAGTTCTTCTTACAAATAACTCAACATGCTTGCACTAGTGAAAATTCCCCTCTATTCTACCTAGTACATCTATTTATAATACAATTTCAAATGACTTCTTGACTCCCCTGACTTTAGAACTTCCCTGACCTTAGGACTTCCAAAATTTCATCCTTTAGTGTCTTGCACATGGAAAAGAAAATAATAATAATAAATTACATAAAATGACTAAGTACATAAAAGACAAAAATCTCAAGTAGGCCCAGCTGGCCTGGAAATGTAATCATCCCACACATTAGCTTCTGCTGAAATGGTTCGATAATCTATTGGCTCTAGCAATCTCACAGTTACTTCATGGAAATCTAGTTGTGACTCCACTTCTGTCACTTTTGGTGGATTCCAGGAGATGATTGTTGACGGAGGCTTGTGCAATCTAGGCTTTAACATAGTCTTCCTCTATGATCTCCCTCTTTATAATGTATTGCTCGTATTCAAGCAACCTGTCTTGTAGGAACTTCAGATGTTGATACTTATCTAGGAAGTCTTTGATCTTTACTGCTGAAGGAATCTGGAATTTAATATGAACCAGGCACATTTTTTTGTAGAACTCTGTACATTTTTCTAGAGTCTTCTCAATTCCATTGCTCAATCTTACAGAAGATTTTCTTTGAAATTCCAAGAGTGCCAATTCTATCTTTAAGCCTTCAGCCATCTTTTGAGGCAACTGTACGATAATGCTGAATTTGCTTCCATCCAATTTAGATGGATTTGAACTTTCTTTCCAACTTCTAGTAGTCCTTCCCTGAAACTAAGTGATTTCTGTGCTATTTAATTCAACCTTGTCTCTGCCTGTTTGACCTTATAAATCTCCTCTGCGAGACTCGGTTGAACTTCATGAATTTTCTTCCAGATTAGGTAGGCTTGATCACAGAAGAGAGTGATACCAGGTTGTTTTTCATTGGCTGTCTTAAGTCGAGCCTCTAGTGATATGTTCGATACCTCCATCTCTTCTACTCGGGTTCTTAGTTCCCCTGTTTGTCTATTTGCTGATGAATTCTGTGCTTATAATTCCAAAATATTTTCTTCAAGATCTTTCTTCTCCCCTTCCATGAGTGTAACCGAAATATCCAGTGCATCCTTTTCCAATTCTAAAGCTTGATAATCCTTTTGGAGCCTTTCAAATTCTGAAAAAGTTTCCCGATGTTTCCTTTTAAGTTCTCAGCCTTCCCCTCTTTCCTTGATTATAGTGTCTTTCATTTTAATAATATTTTCTTTATAATGATCTGCATCTTCTATCAATTTTTTGACATTATCAGTGTTTGCTTAAGTGGATGCTACGCTGACCAATGCTAGGAATTTGGGGTCTTGATTGGTTTTTTCAACAATAGTTTTCTCGGTCACCGTGATCACGCCAGGTTGTGTTTCAATCTTTAACCTCTTTTGTGATCTTCTAACAATGGTTTTCCTGTTCTTTTCAATGGTGTCCAAGCATACTACTTCCTGATGCTTGGATGGAGTGAAAGGAACTAACCCAAGTTCAGTAAGAGGAACATGGCCGCCTGTTATTTTTCCACTTGATGAAGAAGAAGGATCCATTGGATTGTCTTGAGCAGTGTCCTGGTTCAAATATTATCTGTCTTTATGCTCTTGTTCTTTCTTTCTCAATTCCTCAACTACTTTCTTAGCTTCTTCTCTTACTCTTTCTTCTTATTCCTTTTGTAGTCTTTCTTCTTCTTCTTTTTTTGTTTGTGCCTCTTTGGCTAGTTGCTTCTTGTTTCCTTGCATCCTCTTCATGTTGGTCCTGTTGTTATGTTGTGTTGCTACTACATTTTCCTTCACTGGTGCTAATATTCTTTTTGAACTACTTACTTAGATCAGTCATGTTGCAAGAATTCCTATATGTTGCCTCATCTTTGTCAAAATGATGAGAGTATTCAAAATGAACTCCTACAAACGCACAATGGTTTGCAACCTTGTCAAAAAATTCATTTATGTGGAAACTATTTTCCCCAAAGTGGAAATTTTCTAGATCTTTCACAAATTCCGATGCATTCTTTACCCTTGTGAATTTATAACTGCCTATGCAGAAAGGAAGTGGTGGGAAAAATGCCTTCTTCATATTGAATAGGAAATTTTCTATTCCATCTATAAATAGTTGTCGAACTGCTTCTTTGTGGACTATGTAGTCCGTGGCATACCTAGGAATTAGAGAAAGGGCTATAGATCCTCCATACATCCTTAGATAAGTACCTTTCTTAGAGAAGTAATAATATCCATACTCACATATGATTTCCATGGCACCTTCAGACATACAGTTGCACTCTTTGAGAAAAATCACCTCATGCAGAGGCATCGAAAATTCTTTGCATATGAGCTTGTAGAAGCTTGAGTATTTGTGTTCCCAAAGAATTTGATAGGAAGCGTAGATGGGGGTATTGGTGCAATCCCAAGTACAACTGAGCTTTGGTTGGTGTAGCCATAAAATGCAATCGATCAAGTAAGAGTCGATGTAAAATTCTGAATTTCTCTGAGTCAACCCTCCCTATGTAACAACTATACATGAAGAAAAGATGCTTGATACAACATCCACCCAGTTAAAAATGGTGGCTTCCATGTCCACATGGTATATCAATGGGATCCAACTTAAATTGTAGAATTTCCCATTTGCTTTGCCAAATATTCTGTTTAACATTAGGGCTATGAACCTATAAGGGGTGCATAAACTTGCAGTCTCGTACTTGCTAGTGGCTTTCTGGCTTAGTTTCTTTCCTGCTACCATCATCCATTTAGGACATTCAAAAACGTCTAAATTTAAACTTTTCACCCAGTCATCTGTCATCATAACCCATGGGGTAGGTAAATTGGAGGCCTTGGTTATATATGTTAGAGCGAAGGAAGTAAAGGCTTGCCCTTCTATTTTGGAAATAATCATAGTGGCTAATTCTGTTCGAGGTAGGATCCATCCGATTACCTCAGCACACAGTAAGAGATCTGGACATGTGGCTGCCTTTGTGATACCTGACTTTATTATGTTGTCATATAAAGGTAGGTCTTCCAGGCGTGCATCAGGGACATTATGGTCTTTGATCATATGATATATTTGACCCCACTTAAACTCCTTCTTAGACCCTGTGAGAACCTTGGTGTCTTCATAAATGATTTTAATCTTGGGCATTACTTCCACGTCTGAATCATCTTAGGTGGCCTTAGCCTTTTTCTTTCCGCTCTTCTTCGACATGGTGTGAGGTGAGGAATAAAATTGTAACGTGATCACAGTAAGATATGTCTTAGTGATATTAATGATTTAATGTGATTAAAACAACATACATTTATATCAACAGGAAATACCAAAATGAGAAGCTAAGATATCAATGTTAAAAAATCACTGTTTCTTTCAAAGAGTAATATTGTAGTCAATGTTTATTATGATAGAGGATAACAGAGATATATTTACCAATTCATCATTAGCCATTCAAAAGTAACTTTGTAAGGTAGAGAAATTTCTCCCAAAGGTTGTCCCTTCATTTTACACTCGCAACAAAGGTATATGTTTGGAAAAAGTTTAAATGAAACTAAACAACACAGGTATAAGTGTTACTTTGGGAGTGAGATCTATGTTATATACATTTGTTTTGTGCTACTGAACAAGTCAATACTTTGGAAGCTGATTAGTTTCTTTAACTACATTATGTCAAATTTTAGCAATCTTATTTCATCCTTATTATAAAGAATCGAGATAGATCTTCCCCAAAGGTGAAATAAAAATGCATCAAAGGTTCCATGACTCAAAACTAAGGGCATTTTGGGGAACCTTGAAACCCTGTTTTGAACCTAAAGCTCGCAAAAAACCTCTTATTCAACAGAGCCGACCTTAAGGCGAGAAACACCAATTGCAATGAAACCCTAATCCTAAACCTTAAAATGCAGTGGTACTCGAAGTCAACATCTGCCGAGGGTTTCAATCTAAATAATACACGGATGTTGAAACATCTAGCCTAGGGTAACATTGCCACAATGTTTCTAGGTTTCACAAAAGCTATACTGACAGCTTGAAAAACCAGACCAAATGGCTTGGAAAAATATGGAAAAGGCTCCATAAATATCAGGCTAACAAGTGTGAGGTGCTTTGGGGCACGCAAAGAACTCATGCAGCCACGGTTTCCTCCAACCTACTATGTGTGTCTCTACTAAAAAATCCTACGGGTTGCGAATGGTTACGATGGGGAAGATGCTGCGCATAGTAAAATAGAAACATCCAACCTGAGTGACTTTTAAAACCATAAACCCCACTAACAACATAGGGTCTTTTAACACCTTTAGAAGAAATCAGGACAAAGGATCAATTTGAGGGCCCACCTGAAAACTACTGATATGGGTACAGTGCTTGGCGAAATAATATGAAAGCTCCAAGTGTTTGATGTCGATTCAGTGCATTGAAAATGGGATGCGGTAATCGAACATAAAAAACCCCACCACTTTATATAGAAAATAATGGCAAAACACAATTAATGCGGTAGTTGGGGTGAAATATATGCTAAAGGATTGAAACACCGTTTGGCGTTTTAACTTTAAAACCCGTTAGAAACTTTCCCTAAGTTTGTCGATGTGTCGGTGTTAAAATTTGAGTTGTCTGCGACAGTTTCGCCTGAACTGACTGAGTTTCGCTGACATTATCAGTGGAAACTCTCAAATTTTTTTGATACAAATCCTATCGACACAACTCACAAAAGAGTTCTGATTAAACATCGGCCACAAAATCTAAGTTTTTTCGAATACGTCAGCTTCAAACCCTGAGTTCCACCAACACCATCGGTAAAAATTGGCAGGATCTTCCGATAAAAATTCCTCTGATAACGAGCGTTGAAAGGAAAAGGTAAGTTTTCATTGATAGTGTCGGCTCGAAATCCTAAGTCTCCCTGACACTATTGGCAGAAACATGACAAATGTTTCTGATAAAGACTCATTAAACAAACAAAATCGTCTTAAGAGCGTTGGGCAGAAAAGCAGAGTTCTTTTGATGTGTCGTCTTGACTCGCTGAGTTCCACCGACACGTCGAAAGAAACAACTGATTTTTATAACTTAGTGGAAACAATTTTTTTGGCTTGTTCAAAGAAAAACTAAATTTCAAAATGAAAATTCGAAGAGTAAAATCAGCTCTAAAGAATGCTTAAAACCAAAATTCTAAGGAGGGGCCCTAAAATTATAAAATTTTGGGGAAGCGGTTGGAACAACAACAATTGGTGACTAGCCGGTGAACACAGATATCTGGAAAACTATCTTTTCAAAAAAAAAACTGCTACATGGTACTTGATTAGAGAAATTTATTCCAGGTCTCCTTCAAGATTATTTAAGAAGATAGACTTCTCCATGGATGTAAACTTCAGTGCATCACATTGATTGTAGTATTTTGGGGTAGGGTAAGCAGGATTATAAGTCCCGATAACTCTCTTGTGGCAAAAATGTGAGATTCATGTTACCTCTGTCTTTTGGTTTCCACCGGATATGACACCACAAGATCATGGAAGAGTTAGACAAATGCATTCGTTTGTTCCTCATTCACATGAAATTCACATTCTTTTGATGCTGAAAGACATTTGTCTTTCGAGTCTTCTTGATTGCTTCTTCTTTACTTCAAGAAATTGATTTAGGTTCTTCCATCCATGATGTCCTTTTGCATGAGTGATGACTTGTTTCAACTGATGGATGGAGAAGAACCTTTTTGAGCAATCCATTCAATTTACTGATTTATTTCTTCAATATATCTTCTTGATGTAATTTTCTGTTTTGGAATTTTGACTCTTTATCTTAATCCTTTTGGCTTTCATTTTGTGGTGTGGGATTATTTTAAATGCCATACACCTGTCAGTTTTGCTTCCTTTCCATGGGTCTATCGTGGTAAGATTCCTAGGACAGATATTAGTGTGAAAGTGGATGGATCCCCAAGATAGTATTATAGACCTCATACACCTCAGTTATTTTTTCATGGTTTACGCAAGAATTTAATGTGTTCTTGAAATAGCTTCCCTTTCAGTAGTCTATTAATTAAGAATCCCATCTTAGATAAAAATATTGCATATATCTCCTAATAAGAAGTTCTTGGATTTCAAAGCATTTTGCAATTATTCAAATCCCTATGTTCCCAAGCACCAAACATTGAGCTGGCTTATTCTGAAGCAAAATCAAATAAACTAAAGTAAATCGGCAAAAGAAATCAAACTACAGGAAAATGAGAAAATAAAAGAAAGAGTTTATTTATGTACAAAAGGAATCCCTAAAAGAACTAGCTGCAATATAGTTTGAGAACAAGGCCATTAACATGAAGGTTCTCTTCCTACCCTTGTAAATATTGCAACTTATAGGTTGAGGGGCCTAGCTTCTTAGCAATATGATAGGGGCCAACCCATAGATGTTGAAATTTGATATGTTTTCCCTTCTCGTCATACTGTGATCCCATTTTAGAACTAAGCCTCCTATATCAAAACTCCCTTTTCCATATTTTCACTTATCAAACCACCTCTTGACAATTTCTTGTTGCTGTTTAAATATTTCTTTAGACTTAAGTCTAGACTCTTCAAGTTTAAACAAAGTGTTAATACGCATTTGTAAAATTTCACTACCAGATCCCTGTGAGGCTTGAGAGAACTAAGAGGATGGAAGCAGAATGTTCGGGTGTGAAATAACTTCTTTCCATAAACCAAAGTATAAGGGGACACTCCTAAGGAGTTATTTGGGGTGAACCTATCTACCCACAGTGCATTGGGAAGTGCTGTGTGCCAACTTCTTTGATTTTCAATAACAGTCTTCTTTAGAATTCTGATAATATTTTTGTTTGTTGATTCCGCTAACCCATTTCCTTGAGGATAATAATTGGCGGAATAATGTAATTTGATTCCCTTTTCACAAGCGAATTTAGTTATCTTAATGGATGAGAAATAAGACACATTATAAAAAACAAGTGAAATTGGAACCCCAAACCTGATCATAATGTTTTCTTGTAAAAAATCGACGACCACGTCCATCTTGTGAAGTAATTCATAGCTGTGAGGATATATTTATGCTACAATGAAGAATTCATATTAATCTCCCCAATGATGTAAGGTCATACTGATGAATTCATATTAATCTCCCCAATGATGTAAGGTCAAGTAATCTTTGCATCACGTAATTTCTTTACCTCATTTTGGATTAAAGGTTCCAAATTTGGATGCATTTTCCTCAGCTGTTATTGGAATGATTTTACGCCCACTTTAATAGGACTGATATGCTGAATAATACGTGTGTCATATGTCTTCAAGTCTTCATATGCCCAAGCAAATATATCTTTATATTGCTGAAACAAATTGATAAATCGAATCCTTTCTCCGTGCGAGCAACACTTTCCCAAGTTCACGTACTTGTGCTTAGCTTCTATCCCTAAAATTAATCAGTTCATATTGCATGGATGAACTTTTAGTCTTGACGTTGGCTAGATTTTTGAATTTTTTATGTAATTCAAACATCCCTTCCAGTGTCCTTACTCTTTTGGGCATAAAATATCCTTTGGTTACTTCTCCGTTTTGTATATTTGCTTGATGCTCTTCATCATCAATCATAGAGTCTTTGAAAATTTCATCATTTGTCAGAAAATTGATAATTTGCTCATCATCATCAAACACCCTCAAATTTGTAACATTATCTGGTATTGATGGCCTGAAAATAAGTTCAATAGAAAACTTGTTATTAGTAGGAACTAACTAGCATCATAAACAACTAAAAAATCAGCTACAACATTTTGTAATCTAGGCATTGAATTTATATTGAAAGCATTAAAATGTGAAATTAGATTCTAGACTTCATATTGATATCCTTTTAGGTGCAGTGATAAACAATGTATTGTGCTTATGACTTGTCTAACTACTATATCAGAATGACCAAAAAATTTTAATTTCATAACATTAAGTTCAATGGATTTCCTCAGGCCTTGGACTAGAGCTTCATACTCAGCAGCATTGTTTGTACATTCAAACTCTAGTCTACAAGAGAGAAACTGTTTTTTCTTTTTTGGGTCAATCAGGACACAACTGACTCCTGATCCCTCTTGTGTTTTGGAACCATCAAAGTATGAAAACCAAAATCTCTCTTCTAAATTTACGTGATTAGTGTAACTTCCTATGTTAGAAACTAAATTTACTATATTACAGTTAATATCATCATTCTATGAAAATTGAAGGAGATCAGACTATGTGTCTGATTCACAACTGGACTCTTTAGCTTGATAATTCCTTTGCTCAAGATCTAAAAAGTAGTTACCCAAGACTGAAGATGAGAAGTTAACAGGTTCCTTCTTCCCTTCCAACTGAGTTACGTTGTGATTCATTTGCGGTTCCCTCATTACCTTAATTTGATTTTGACTATTGTTATATGGTAGCCACATGTGAGACCAATCAGTTGCATAATATCCATTTAGTTTCTTTGACCAGTACCTACTCAATATCGATCCATAGGCCTTTGGTATATCTGCTGCCATGATATCTATAAACTGACAAACTCTATCATTTGCAGACAATCGAATCAACACGTCATTCATTTCCCCTATTACCTTGATGACAGATCTGTCCAATTGAATGATCCCACACGAGGATGGTGTGGGTTGACCATTAATATTTTTACATATTGAGAGTGGCATGACATTAGATGAAGCCCCAAAATCTACCAAACTATTATGCACATTATGATTAAAAATCTCAAAAGATAACAAAAAAGGAAAAGTCTAAGATTTGGATTTTCCTCCAATTCTTGCTTCATTAATTTCTTTATCATATTCAACTTATTCTTGGGAACTTACGGGATGTAGATCAAAATATTCCAAGAGTTTCTTTCTTTGTTGTGGAAAATTACATAATTCAAATAGAGAAATATTTTCTTTTCTTTTCTTAATGTCTTCTACTATACCCCATATCATATTCTACCAGACCTTTCTTGGTGCTTTCTGTTATATTTACCACGGTCGTTACAGGCTTACTGACTACTGGGTTTTTATCTTTTATGTTGAACGGATTAGGCTTAGATGTTGTTTGAGTAGTACTGATAATTTTCTTCATGTTTTCTTGCATCTTCTTTATTTTAGGTAGTACTGAACTTTCATCCATTATTGGTCCTTTACTTTTGGTTGTAACATTAACCGATGATATTTGAATATGTTCAGTAGTCTCTTCTTCATTTAGTCCCAATGTAGTTACACAATCCCATAATACCATTGTGGTTTCTTCTGATTCATTGGTTTGTTCTTCTTCCACCCCAAGCTCTGTTAATTGAGCATCTAACAGTTGATTCATAACCAAAGTCATTGAGTTTATCCACTGCGAGCAACTCTTTTTAGAATGAGGCTCTTGATGGAAAGTACAGAAATGGTCCATGCCTACCTCATTAAAGTTCAAAATGGTAGAATTATACATAGGTAGTTGAGATTGTCCACTTTCTTCCCTTTTCTTGAAATAAGGCTTGAACTATTTTTTCGATGAACTAGCTTCTTTGTCCTTTTCTAGATCTAATATCTTATTCAATAAATTTTGTACCATCTTGAACACATTTTCTAATTCATTCAAGTGTTCTTCCTTAGGTCTAGTTAGCAGAAAAGGTTTTTTACCACTAATGGTCTTTACTTTTGGTTCTAAAGTATGTTTTGCTATACTGTCCATATCAGATTCTACTTTGATGGCTTCTTCAAAATTTTCAACCAATGTTAGCTTAACTGTCTTCTTCCCAAACATTTCTAGTTGTGGGGATAGTGTTATGGTATAATATTCTACCAATATCTTCTCATCTAGTTTGGTTGTAGCACTAAAACTGCTAAGATGACAAGTAAACCTTTGGTTGAAATCTTGAACCTTTTCTTTCTTTTCCATTCTCAGGGACAACAATTCTTTCATAAGGGTAGCTATATTTTTTTTACTAACAAAATTTCTTCTAAATTCCCTTTCAAAGGTGTCCTAGTTTGTTATTGAATTGGATTGCAAACTAAAAAACCAAGAAGCCGCTTTAGGTTCAAAAGTACGTGGAAAAAGTTTGCATACAACATCTTCATGTTGAAAATTTAAAAGTTCCAAACCTAAGATTTTTTTTTTCAATTGGTCTTCTGTAGAAATACCTTTACCCAGTTCAAACTTTGGTAGTGTTCTCTTTGGGTGTTTAGGAAAATCATGCATAGGTGCAACCAGATTAATTGGTGTTCTGTCCCTCCATGCTGGTTGATTAGAAGCAACAATAATTCGACGAGGAGTATGTGGTGGAGACTGTGGAGGTGAATGTAGCGGAGATTGAAATGTAGGGGAATATGGTCCCAACTAATCAAGGGGTTGGATGATCTCTTGGATAGATAATTCCACCAACTCTTCCAAATTTTCCACAATTATAGAATCTTGAGTGTAAGAAATTACTTTCTTGGAATCCTGTCTTCTTGGTAATGTAGTGTTGGGCCAGGAGAAGAGAGAGGAAAATAAGGAAAAGTAAACAAGGATAAAACAGACATGAAAGCAAAAGAGGAAAAGTGTGTGCAGGACAGAGGAAGAGAAAAAGGAAAGCTCCGATGAGGATACCTGCGAAGAGGAAGACATAACTGAGTCAATGGAAGAGGTAGGTAGAAGAGTTAAAGTTGGACAGGCAAAAATCAAGGAAGATGGAGGAAGGACGAACCAACGGAAGATGGAAGGACAATGGTTGTGGCTAGTTATGACCAATACATGCAAGTTGAAAGACATTTCCGTAGCTAGTCAAAGTTGTGGCTAATATCTTCTAGGACTTTCATGGATAGGTATGGGCTGAAATTTATGTATCAAAGATATTTTTGTAAGTTGTTGAGTCTGTAATAACTGAGCTGTACTCAGTCGACCCTGCATGGTCTTGTAAATACTATAAATAGAAGGAACCCGCTCTGTATAAGGGTTATTGTTGTTTTTTGTTAGATTTGGAAAGCTAGATTGTTAGGAAGTTAGAAGCAGTAAGGTCGACTTAGAGGAGAGTCTGGTATAAGTAGAAGGATATTGAGCTACGAATCTTGCAGCTGTGTGCACAGACCACTAGTAGAGTAGAAGAGTTGATCCAGGCTATGTGCGGATCAGTAGGAGTAGATAGAAGAATAAACTAGAGAGCGTGAGAGTGAGAAGATTGAGTCAGAAAGACATATCTTAAGAACAGTCTGCAAGTTACAGACTGCAAGGTTCTATATCCAATTCTCATGCCAGATGAAGAGCACCTTGGTGGTTTTTCCCAGATGGGTTTCCATGTTATTTATAGTGTTGTATGGATGAATGTTGTTAAAGGGTGAATGCTTATGTGGATGTTTGCTTATCTTGCATCATTAAAGTTACAGTTATATTATGCGAATGTCACAGTATGAATGTATAGATGCTCAAAAGTATTAATGAACTATTATGTATAAGTTCATGGTTAATCTGCTAAGTATATATATGAGTCGTTCACTTCCTGTAGAGTATAAGGCGCTAGCCACCGTTTCAGAGTGACAGACTCCATCCCATCATCTTTGTTGAGGGCCTTGGCCTCGTTCCAAAGGAATATAATCCCTTTCCAACTGCGAAAACATGGTTCTGGCAGTTACCCATTAAGATATCTCAGGTGAGACTGCGCCTGCTTTGTGGGTGTTTTCGACTGATCTTGCTCTGTTGGGCCGATGTCTTGGGGTGTCATGTTGTTATTGTGTTGAGTGATTGAACTGCGGGTCTAGAAAACAAGTAGATAGATCCCAACAAATGCTTCTGTTTTCGGTACCTTAACCAATTGAGTTGAGAGAAATGTTGTGGAATCCAACAAAGAAAGAGATAGAGGATTGGTTGGAGTCCAAGACGCTAGTATTCGTGCAAGAAGAAAGCACATGATCTTAGTTGAGCACAGAAAAATGGGTTGACCAGTAAATATACATTGATATCCGCAAGGTATTCTTTGTAGAGTTTCCCATTGTACTGCATGAGTGGCTGTCAAGATTGGCAAGAAAGCAGACATATTTCTAGAGAAGAGAAGTAGTCGAGTGGAATGATCAGTTGGTAAGTAACACTATATATAGAACTGTTGATTTTTGGGTTGACAGTACTTTGCAAGGATATATTACTCAGTTTGTAGTAGAGTTTATAACCTCATATAGTGAGGATGAAAGAAATTTTTTCCAAGGACTCTGAAGAAGATATCTATTGTCTATCAGTACATGGATTAAGATGCTCGTTTATGACAAGGGTATCTTACAGTTGAGTAGTTGAGTTACACACACCAGAGGAAGGCTATGTCATAGACAACCTGTTAAGAAAATGGAAATGGTGAGTTGATATGTTCGTAGGAAGTACAAAACCTGAACTAGAAGCCAGATTACTAAGGAGTGGAAGGAGATTTAGATCAGGGAAAAGAAGAAAGAAAAAGGAAGGTCGATGGGCTCCTGGTTTGTTCGAAGAAAGTGAGCACAAACTTCAGTCACAGGTAGACGAAGTATCTTGCAATGAAGAGAAGGACTATATCCCAATTTCGGAAGGAGCAGAAGTATCTGAAGAGACTGTTGAGTCACCAAGGTCTTGATGCCACTACATCACACCGGGAGTATCACCAAAGGTATGGCATACATCCTCATCTCCTGAAAGAGTTGTTAATACTGACAGTGTTAGTACTGCGACTAGCGTGCAAGAGAGTATACCTCCATTGGATTAGCTATCAGAAAACCCTGATGCCAACACAATGGATAGGGTGGATAATTGGTTACCTACATTCAATGGTAATGGAGCAAAATATCTAGAGAAACATTGGTTCATTTGTGAAACTGTTTGGATGGTTCACTTAGTTCAAAACGTGGACTTGAAGAAAGCACATATGATCACGACTCTAAGGGGTCGTGCGCTTGACTGGTTTATGAAGTTCTACATAGTACCACCAGGAACACCACAGAAGACCCTTAATCAGATACAAGCTGTGATGATCTCTGAGTTCAGAAATCCTAAGTCTAAGTCGTAGTGCATCATTGAGATAAAAAAAATCAAACCAGCATTGGCGGAGTCAGTATGGGACTTTGACCAATGGTTCAAGACTGTGATGGCCAAGGTAAGCTTTCAGATGTCAGATGTGCAACATAAAGAGTGGTTTATTGCTGTGTTATTATCACACATCTGAGGGCCATTGATGCAACAAAAGATTGAGTTGTAGACAGAAGTGTTGGATTTGGAAATAAATCCAGAGGCCTCACCAATTGGTGATGGTTCCGCAAGGATGGTACAGATTCAGTCGCAGTTGGCTAATCTGATGATACAGCTATAGGATATAAAAAAGGGCAAGGAAGTACAAGAAGAATTATGGTGCATGAAATGCAGAACGGATGGACACACTAAGGATAACTGTTTGACCTTCATGAATTATATCTCATTAGGTGCGCCAAACCCCTTAAATGGCCATGGACTACCCTGGTGCCGCATATGCTAGTTTAGAGGGAATCACAACGAGGAGTGTTTATACTTGCAAAAAGTCGAAGTACCCCAAAAAACCTGTTTTGTAAATTTTGTAAGTCAGTAGACCATGAAGAGAAAGATTGTAGAGCATACCAACTCCTAAAGGAGAAGAGCATTGACACCTACTTGATGAAGAATGACGGACAGGATCAGGTTGAACCGGTGCAACCATTGTATCAGCCTATGTAGTTCCCACCCAATCAGTATCAGAACCAGTATCATCCTCAGTATGCACCACAACAACCATATGCGCAGTAGAATAAATATCATCCGCACTATTAGTAGAACCAGTACCCACCACAACAACCACACCCGCAAGGAAGGGGTGGTGGAAACTTATGAGGCAAAGGAGGAGCTAGATTCGGTAAAGGAAGAGGTCATGTTACATGCTATAACTATAGACAACCGGGTCACTATTCCAGAGATTGCATGGAACCTACAAAGACATGTTCATACTATAAGGGATAGGACCATAATGTGGAGCAATGTCCCTAGTTGATCACAAAGCAGCAGGCTAGAACCATCACAGGTCCTAACCTTGTGTAGAACCCAATCCCAAATCTGAATTTGAATGATCAGATGATTCCTGCTGAGCCAAGAGATCCAAACATTGTTGTAATAAAATGAGGAGGTGCTGCAACCAGAGCTAATCAGGATAAACCGCAAGAACAACTACAGCTGTAGGTACGACCCACAACACAGAAGAAGGTGCCATTCGACATCTAGAAATAGAAGGAAGTATTCATGGACGTGCAACGTGAGTTTGTGGATCCAAAAGAACCAACAAAATCAGAAGAAGTCAAGGAGATGCCTGAACGATTTCAATAGATATTCCAAAAGAGGACTCCACAAAAGGTTAGTAAGCTCAAGCCCTTCATTTTAATTTGCTTAGTGCTAGTACAAGATAAATATGCTATCACAAAACTACACACACTAATAGAAGAAACACCGGTAGAGTCACAACCTGAAAAGAAAGTTAACCAGGTTGGAAAAAAGTTCAAAACTGGGCGTGAGTTAAGAATGACTACACAAATAAGGGATGATGACATGGATTACATCATCTTAGACATGGGATCTCATGTCAATATTTTGATGCAACAAACTTGGGAAAGTATGGGCAAGCCACGCTTGGAATGGTCTCCTATCTAGTTGTGACTTTCCAATCAAGTGAAGATCCTCCCAATTGGAAGATTGAGTCAAGTCCTTATTGACATCGAAGGGTTGAACACATTTGCAAATTTTGAAGTTATTAACATTATCGATGACACAAAACCATATCTTACATTTCTAGGGATAGATTGGGCTATAGACAACCAGACGATTATAAAATTCAAGAAAATGATCCTTTCATTCAAGGATAATGAGATGAGAGTGGTGTCTCCCATTGATCCATTAGAGGGACAGAGATACGTTGAGCCTATATACCATGATGGACATGTTGATTATCTTGACTAGATATATAATGTCACTACTATGCAAGAATATTACATCAATCCAATAGTAGATGGAAACCTAAGATGGAATAGTGCTAGTTCCTGCACATCCGACTTAGGGGAGGCTTTGGAGAATTGGAAAAATAGACTGCATGAGGTCTCTATGAGGATATGTGAAAGAGTTACAAGGTCTATGCAATAGGTGGAGAATGAGTTAAGAGAGCTACCCAACTATGAAGGTTTTCCTAACCTTGCGACCTTCTTAGCTGAGTTTAAAGGACTTGTAATGGAATCACAGTGCTTGTCCACGTTGGATCATGTGCTAAAAGATACACATACTAGATGGTGGGGTGCGCACAAGCAATCCATAATAGATTGGCCACAATGTAGAAGATTGATGCAAGTCATATTTGGTGAATAAGTAACCCTTGTAAATCACAAGTATTCAGGATTGGTGAACCCTCTTGAACACCTTAAGCACTATCACTCGGTATTTTCCAAATACCCACGATAGGAATGGGTCCATCATTTCATACATACATTGGAAATGACACATAGAATCTGATATGCATGTATGGAATTGCAACAAGGAACCCTGGATTGGGAAGGGATCGCTAAGCAGTTTGCGTACACATTTGAATTTGTTGATGAGAAACCTACAGTTGTGTTGGAGACATTTACCACCATACACACTCTTTTTGGTCAAATTGGCCTCGTTAAACCACTATCCTAAGTATTATTGACATTAATTGACATCAGTGGAGCATTAAATGTCATCATCCAGTCACACCCACACCTACCTTCAGTCAAGGAGGCTAACTTAGCCTTCTCCTACATTCAGGGAGGCTAACTGGAGCACTCTCGGGGTGATATGAGTGATATTAATGAAGCTAATTGCTAACTGGTGGTTACAATAAGTTAAATAGGTCAGTGGAGGTGCCTTCTTTCATTTAATTGATTATTTAATGATTAATTAATGAACTGGAGTCAACAGGGGTGCCTCCACCAACTTCTGATGTTCAGTTCAACCTCAGTTAACCTCATTTGGGTTCATTGGAGTCATTGAAGTGCTAGCACTTGATGGTTGGCTTGCTATGACATGTGTCTGATCTCTTTCAGTTGAGACTCAGTCATTTATTGCACTTCGACTTCAGTTAGGGTTCAGTTGAGTCAATTAGGGTTTTGATCAGTGGTTAACTGAGTGTGGACTATGGCTTATAGTCAGTTAAGCTAGAATCACTCATTCAATTCGAATGACCTCCTTGAGGATTCAAATTGCTCATTCATTCATGCCTGTAGCATGACATTGTAATTGTAATCATTCATTCTTTATGTGAATACAGAGTGGCTACTATTCCTGTAGACCGATTACACCATTTCATGAGTTATTTGTTGATTAATATTTGATGATATTGATGCTTTGTTCCTAGATCAATATACAATATTAATATGGTATCAGAGCTTACGGTGGGATGAAGCTCTATCTCTCAAAAACAAGCTTTTTGATAGATTTCTGCATGAAATTTGAGCAATAGCTCAAAAATCCAGCACTGCACTAGAAGCCAAGGCTTACCACTTAATACCCCAAGTAAAGAACTTGTTGATCAATATTTCTTGATTGATTATGCTAGGTGTGATGAAAGCCTAAAATGTGCAGGTTGTCCGACCTTACATTGCCCTTTCTGTTTTGATTTTCAGGTTTCTACAGGTGAAGCATTCACTCCAGCAAATCCAGATGGCCTCCTCAGTAGATCTCTTGAATCCATACAATTTCCACTCATGGAAAGGTGATATGGAGATTCATCTATGCTCCAGAGGACTCTTTAGAGTCACCATGGACACTGAAGATGAGCCCAATTCATCCATAGAAAAATCAAGATTCTTGAACAAGAAGGATGAAGCCTTCGGTTTCTTGTGCCTCTGTATTTCCTGAGATCTTCTTTTCCATCTTGCGGGATTGAAGACTCCAAAATAAATATGGGACAAATTGGAAACTCTATATGGAAAGCATGATGACTTGATATTTTACCAGCTTGAAAATGAATTAATGTCTCTCCAGCCCTCCAATTTCGAGACTCTGAATGACTTTTTCACAAAGTTCAAGCATACTATTTTACTCTTGAAGCAATGCAAAGTGGAGAAGGAGGATGATAAGCTCATCCTCACCATACTCTCCAAGCTTGGGGCTGATTATTTAGTTTTTGTTTCTACATTCCGTGTGGGAAAGCTCACAACCCCCGGATGGAAGATGCTTACACTCAATGCCTTCATTGAGTCCCTAACAAGTGAACATGACAAGCTTGTCCAGATGGCGATCATCAGATCTTCCCATGATCAAGCCCTCCATGTCTCGGGGCCCAAAGATATAAAGGGTAAAGGAAAGCAGTAGAATAACCCAAAAACTAAATTTGATGCTCCTAAACCTAGAGTTGAAAATCAGTACCATGATGAGTCTTCCGGCTCAAGGAAGAACAAAGGAAAAGGGCGCCATGGCAAGGAAAAAGTAAAATGTTCTTATTGTCTGAAGGGCTTCCACCCTAAACATGCCTGCATGAAGAAGACACTTGATGAATCTACCTCTCTCCTTGAGAGAAATCACATCAATCTTCCGGAAATCTTTTGGAGGAGAGATCAGCAAGATCGGGAACCACAACATGAAAAAGGTCATGCCCTCATGGCAAGCACTTCGAAGTCCAAAGCACTGTTGATTGATTCTAGAAATTTGAACCACATGATGGCTGAAAAGGACTCCTTTTCATCCTTGGAGACTGGAAAATCGATCCCCATCCACATGGGATATGACTCCACCATCATTTCAGAAGGACAAGGTACTGTTGATCTTGAAAATGGATTTTTTTCAAATGTTTTGTATGTATCGTCTCTGGCATAAAATATCCTTAGTGTCTATCAGATATACAGGAGTGCCTAAGAGAGTTTCTTTCAGCCCAAATGATGTTGATATAATGGAAATTTCATCCAGGAAACTCATTGCTAAAGGCCTTGCAAACCATCATGCAAAAGCCTATGAGTTCTCTCACTTTGTTGCGGATGCAAAGACCACCGCTCTGCTAACTCATGGAAATGAGGTTAGTAGGCTATGGCATGAGAGGTTTGGCCATATTAATTTCAAATATTTTCATCAATTACAGAAACACTCCATGGTTGAAGGCCTCCCGGTCATCAAGGCAACCACGGGAATTTGCAAGGGCTGTGTGATTGGAAAACACCCTGAGCACAAGTTCGATCGGGGGAAGGCAAACCGAGCTACATGCATATTGGGGCTGACACATTCTGATATCAGCGGTCTGATTCCTGTCACATCCATGAATGGATCAAGGTATCTTCTTAATTTTATTGATGATTTTTCAAGGTACACATGGGTCTTCTTTCTCAAAAAGAAGTCTGAAGTATGTGAAAAATTTTCTGAATTGAAGGCCTTGATCGAAAATGCCTCTGGGCTTAAGATCAAGATCTTGAGATATGATAATGGAGGGGAGTATGTCAGTAATTATTTTTTGCACATATTCTCCCAAATTTTTATTCAGGTCCAACATTCAATCCCCTACACTCCCCAGTAGAACGGAGTAGCGAAAAGGAAGAATTGGTCTCTCAAGGAGATGACCACATGTATGTTGGAATCCAAGAAGCTTGCTGAAAATTTGTGGGCTGAGGCCATGCATGCTGAAGAATAAATTCAGAATAGGGTTCCACACTCATCCATGAAAGGGAATACCCTTTTGAAGCATACTTCGGACACAAGCTGGATGTGTTGAACCTACGGGTGTTTGGGTCCACTACATGGGCCCAGATTCTGCTTGATAAAAGAAGGGCTTTGCAACCGCAAAGTATAGAATGTTTGTTTACTGGGAATCCTGATGAATCTAAAGGTTTCAAGCTGCTGGATATCAATACCAAACAGATCATCATTGAGAGAAGTATCAAGTTCGATGAGCCTCTTCAGGAGGTGGAACTAGTGAAGGAGAAAACTGCTGAATTTCCTTCCTATTCTACTGAATATTTGGATGATGAAATTGGGGGTGATGACCATGATTTGGATCCTCTTTTTTCTGATATCAGTGTGCAGCAATAATTAGATTCTGAATCATAACCTGAAGTGCAAAATTATCTTCCTACATGGGCCCGACAGACACTCTCCTCCGCAGGAGACAACATTGGAAATACGGATGATCCAAGGGGAACCCGGTCTGATTTCCAAAGAGAAGGTATTGCGCTCTCTTGTTCTGATAATTTGCTGTCCAAAAATTGCTATTTGATGATTATTTCATATTCAAAATCCTGCTACCATGCTCGGAAGGATCCGAGATGGCAAGTTGCCATGGATGAAGAGATGAATTCTCTTCATAAAAACACTACTTGGGAGCTAGTTTCTCTTCCTCCGGGAAGGAAAACGGTTCAATGCAAGTGGGGGTTTTGGAAAAAGGTTGCTGCTGATGGAAGCTCCTGAAAATATAAGTCAATTCTGGTGGCAAAATGTTTCTCTCAGGTCCAAGGAGTGGACTACCATGAGACCTTTGCACCGGTTGCAAAAATGGACTCCATCCGCCTTGTTTTGGCAATTTCAGCATCCAAGCACTGGGAAGTGCATCACATGGATGTTAAGTCAGAATTTATGCATGGAGATATTCAAGAGGAGATATACATGAATCATCCTGAGGGATACATCGCTGATCCATCTTTGGTTTCCAAGCTAAAGAAGTCACTATACAGGTTAAAACATGCCTCAAGAGAGTGGTATTCCAAGATGGATGCCTTTCTTCTATCGCAAAACTTTCAGAGGTGTAGATCAGATCCAAATTTTTATTTACAGCAGTATTATGGTCATATAATTATCATTGTTTTATATTTTTATGACTTACTGATCACAGGTAGCACAGTTGCTTGCATTTCAGCCATCAAAACTGCTCTCCACAATGCCTTTGAAATGAGTGATTTGGGGCTTCTAAAACAATTTTTGGGGCTCGAAATTGAGAAAAATTATGATGGGATTATGGTCACTTAGTCCAAATAAATTTTAGACCTGTTATTCAAGTTTAAAATGGCTAATTGTAGGCCTGCACCATTCCCTTTCCTTTCAGGGATCATCCTTGAAGAAGGAAAAAACACACCTCCCATGGACTGCACTATCTATCGACAACTGATTGGTAGCTTGTTGTACTTGTCACATTCTTGGCCTGATATTTGTTATGCCATGAATGCTGTATCAAGATACATGCATCAGCCTCATGATATTCATTGGAAGGCAGCCAAGAGGATCCTCCATTATATTCAGGGAACCAGGACCTACGGCATTCACTATGCTGCAGATTCCGAGCTAGAGCCGGTTGGATACACAGATTCCAATTGGGCGGGTGATTCTATTGATAAAAAGTATACTTCTAGATATGTATTCATTTTTGGTGGTGGCCCCATTTTCTGGTCAAGCAAAAATCAGGCTTCCATAGCACTATCTTTAGCAGAGGCTGAGTATCGAGGAGCGGTGAATGCTTGCATCCAAGCAGTTTGGTTGCAAGGCATTCTTTCAGAGTTTGATCTTGGTAGTACTTTGTCCACTATCCTCTTTTGTGACAATAAAAGTTCTATTAAGATATTCATGGATCCAGTTACCAGGAAGAGGAGCAAGCATGTAGAGATCCACATGCACTATATCAGGGAGCTAGTGCATGATAGGGCCATCATTCTGTAATACTGCCTGATTGATGAGCAGATTGTAGACATCTTCACCAAGAGATTTTCATAAAATAAGTTCACTTACCTCCGTTCATTGTTGGGGTTGAGTTCACCAGGGTGATTCAGACTACTTTCAGTGTTCAGCTTGATCGGGGGGGGGGGGGGGGGGGGGGGGGGTTTCCCACTAGGTTTTCCCTCTTTTCCTCACTTAGTTTGTTTTGAGCATTGTTTCGGTTTCAGAATTGTACAGGGTGACCTATGGCCTTAGTTGCTGGGGCCCTAGCATTTTTATGCATTTGTTTTTTCTAACTCCATTTGAGTATAGCTTAAGGGGGGGTGTTGGAGACATTTACTGCCATACACACTCTTTTTGGTCAAATTGGCCTAGTTAAGCCACTATCCTAAGTATTATTGACATTAATTGACATCAGTGGAGCATTAAATGTCATCATCCATTCACACCCACACCTACCTTCAGTCAATGAGGATAACTTATCCTTCTCCTACATTCAGGGAGGCTAACTGGAGCACTCCGGGGGTGATTTGAGTGATATTTATGCACCTAATTGCTAACTGGTGGTTACAATCAGTTCAACAGGTCAGTGAAGGTGCCTTATTTCATTTAATTGATTATTTAATGATTAATTAATGAACTGGAGTCAACAGGGGCGCCTCCACCAACTTCTGATGTTCAGTTCAACTTCAATTAACCTCATTGGGGTTCATTGGAGTCATTGAAGTGCTAGCACTTGATGGTTGGCTTGCTATGACATGTGTATGATCTCTTTCAGTTGGGACTCAGTAATTTATTTCACTCCAACTTTAGTTAGGGTTCATATGAGTCAATTAGGGTTTTGATCAGTGGTTAACTGAGTGTGGACTATGGCTTACAGTCAGTTAAGCTAGACTCACTCATTCAATTCGAATGAAATCCTTGAGGATTCGAATTGCTCAATCATTAATGCCTGTAGCATGACATTGTAATTGTAATCATTCATTCTTTATGTGAATACAAAACAACTACTATTCCTGTAGACTGATTACACCATTTCATGTGTTATTTGTTGATTAATCTTTGATGAGATCGATGCTTTGTTCCTAGATCAATATACAAGATTAATAAGTTGATGTTGCACTTCAAACTATAAAGGAGAAGATATTTGCTGAAATCCCTGTTGAAGAGGCCAATTCTCACTAGTGCAGTGCAACCATTTAACAATGGATGGCTTGCTACAATCTGGCCAGAGACCCAGATGATGATCCAACCAACATAAACATACTGGAATCAGAGGGCACCCACACAGTAGAAGGGAGTGGTATTTCAAGTGACCAGTTCCTAAAGCCTTTAAAAATCAAGAAAGTAAACATTGGGTCACAGGAGAACTCAAAGTTCGCCAATATAGGATATTATTGGGATGAAGAGATAGTCGTGATGATTACAGACTTGCTGCATGAGTACCTTGACCTATTCCCTACCAACTTGTTGGAGATGAAGGGGATAGTAGGAGATCTAGGAGAGATGAAAATACCCTTGCGACCAGATGCTAAACCTAGTAAGCAACGAACCTATAGGTTGAATCCAAGGTATAAAGAGAAGGTAAAAGCAGAATTGGATTGCATGCTTAACGCATGAATCATTGAACCTGTTGAGCAATCTGAGTGGATCAGTCCTATAGTGATCAGGGATAAGAAAACAACCGACGAAGTAAGGATTTGTGTAGAACCGAGGAAGCTAAACGATGCATTCTTACACGATCCATTTCCAACACCATTTACAGATGAAGTACTTGAAATCCTCAGAGGACAAGAAATGTATTCATTTACTGATGGCTTGTTTGGCTATCATTAAGTTAGAATCGTGAAGGAGGATCACTACAAAATGACCTTCGTCACCGAGTGGAGATGCTACTAGTATACAGTAATGCCCTTTGGACTCAAGAATGCGCATGCTATTTTTTCTAGAATAGTAGTCTCTAATTTTAAAGATTTTATTCATAATTTATTGAGGTCTAAATTGATGATTGTACTATGTTTGGGCTAGAGAGAGACCATATTGAGAGTTTGCTCACGATGTTGGGCCATTGTCGCCAGTATCAGATTGCACTCAATTCCAAGAAATGTATATTCTTTGCACCATTTGGTATTTTGTTGGGTCACGACATGTTTAGCGATGGTGTTTTGGTTGACCCAACAAAGATCATGATTATTCTTGACTTACCACATCCTACATCAATCACACAACTCATATTAGTGCTGGGACATATAGGGTACTACAGGAAGTTCATCAGAGGATATGCAGCGATCACTCCACCTATGGAGAAACTACTGAAGAAGAACACAAAGTTTCAATGGAAAACAACTTTCCAGGAAAGCTTAGATAAATTGAAGAATGTAATGGCCACTGCGCCAATACTTGTGTTCCCCGACTGGAAGAACGAGTTCCATGTGCATGTCAACGCATCCTCAGTTGTGCTTGACATAGTCTTGACATAACCAGGAGAGGGTGCGCTAGACCACCCTATTGCCTTTTCCAGTAGAAAACTATCTACAACAAAAAAGAACTACACGACGAAGAAAAGAGAAGGCCTCACTATGGTTTATGTGCTTCAAAAGTTCATAAACTATTTGTTGGGTGGGAATTTTCAGATGTACACAGACCATTCAACGTAGTAATACCTGGTCAACAAGCCAGTGTTGGAGGGGAAGATATGCATATGGCTTCTCCTCTTTTAGGAATTTGAATTTGAGGTCCTTGTCAAACCTGGTCGACTGAATGTTGGGCCAGACCACCTATCAAGGGTAGAGAGTGGTGAAGAGCCAACCAGCCTGGAAGATAATTTTCCTGACACACAACTATTTGTGATCCACATGATGGACGATAGGAACCATGAGTTTAATGCAATCATTCACTTTTTGAGCACAAGCTGTGCACCTGAAGTAATGTCAACTAATCAAAAGAAAAATTTGGTAGTTAAAATTTTCGATTATACATTAATTGCGGGACATATCTACAAGTTGGGTGCTAATGAAATACTGTGACGCTGTGTTTTTTATTTTGAATGACCCTGGGTTATGAGAGAAGCAAATGCTGGTGTCGCAAGAGGACACTACGTGGAAAAAGAAATTGTACGTAAGATATCGAAAGAAGGACCATGGTGGCCAACCATACACATGGATACTAAAAGCTTCTGTAGACGCTATGATATCTTCTAGAGAATAGAAAAACCGTCGCGCCGCAACGAAATGCCGCTTGCGCCATAGATAACCTTTCAAGCATTCAAAAAGTGGGCAGTTGATTTTGTAGGACCAATTAGTCCACCAAGGAAGAGAACTGGCACACGCTACATCATCACTGCAATAGACTATTTAACCAGATGGGTTGAAGCTGTGCCTGTCAAATATTGTACCACTACGACTGTGGCAAATTTTTTGTTTGAAAATGTAGTCACCATATTTGGCTGTCCAAAGATACTACTAAGTGAGCAAGGTACACATTTTGTTAACAAAGTGATTACTGAGCTTACTGCAGAGTTTCAAATCTAGCATAAAAAGACAACACCCTATCATCCTCAGGCTAACGGAATGGTCGAAGCTTTCAACAAGATTCTGGGGAATGCATTGACCAAGGTATGCAATGTGTGCTGAACTGACTGGGATAAAAAAGTATAATTTGTGCTATGGGCCTATCACACAAATTGGAAGCGACTGACATGGCACACACTATTTAGACTAGTATATGGACAGGAAGCTATTGTTCCCATGGATTACATTGTGCCGAGCCTCCGTATTACTACACTGATGGAGATGACCGATGGGGATGTTGTCGAACAGAGGTTAACACAGCTCGTTCAGATGGAAGAAGACCGATTTGTCATAGGATTTCATCAGAAAGTTGAGAAGCAAAGACAAAAAGCATGGAACGATCTCCATATTTGGGTTAAGCCATTCAAAGTTGAAGGAATTGTGTTGTTGTATGACAACAAGTTTTTCAAACACTTGGGCAAGCTAAAGACACATTGGCTTGGACCATATGTGATTGTGCACATCACTTATGCAGGCGTAGAAAAAATACAACAACTAGATGGAATGTATGTCCTAGGAATGGTGAATGGAAGTTTCCTGAAACCATTCTATGATGGGCATAACCTCCCTAGTTAGAACTGTTGCGCATGAAAAAAAGAGAGAAGAGGCCGAAAGACATAAGTTATTATGTCGCACGTTTGCGGCGGAACCAATGCAAAGCACAGGAAAAAGCGCTAAGCACATGAAAAATCAAGAAGTGCAATAAAAGATGGAAAGTACTACAAAAAGCGTAAATGACTGGATGGCCGACATTAAAGTGTGAATATCCAGCAAAGATCAAGGCGGTTATGACAACTAAGAGTCATAAATTTGACAAGATACAAGTAGAACGATGGCGTTCTTTTCGGTCCTGTCAAGGCGTCCGTGGAAATAATACCATAACTATGTTGACAGGCACATCCAACATACTATGCTACCAAGTTAATGAAGAAACATGTCGGTTGAGAATCCCATGTGATCGATTAGACATTGACCTCCCATTGTATGATGACTGAAGGACACAGAGGCACGTATAAATACAAGGCTTCGCCATGTAACATTCTTTACACACACATGGAGAGTAGAGAGAACCACAACCGAGAGTTTAGATAGTTGAATCCTGTCACAGAGTAAGTCAACACCCATGGTAATAGATATCCTCAGTGAGAGTGAGCTATTTGACGCAACTGTTGTCTTGGGTTTCCCAATTAAGGAAGAGATAGAACCACCTGAGATACAACAACCAGAGCGACAACCAGAAATTGACCCGATGGCACAAACAAGGAAGAAACCTACTCCTACGGATGGTCCTACAACCACCCCTGCCAATATCCCAACCCCTCATTCGCGCCCTATTTCGAACCCAGTTCATAGACTTCTAGCTGAAGCTGCACCACCATTCATGGAGCCGAGACACGTCGATGAGAAAGTGGCTGGAGAGCCATCCGCACCACCACTATCCAGGAAATGGAAGGATTAGGTCATTATGGATAACCCTAGGAAAGAACCAATAGAGGAATACCCAAAGGAGGAGGCCCTCATGGACGAAGAATCACCACCTTGCAGAGATGCGAGTGAAGGGAGGGAAGAAGAAGAATTCTTGCACTATGTTCGACCCAGAAGAATTGATGCGGAAGAGGTGACACTTCCAAAGAAAGCATCCACAATTTTAGTCACACCCCAAATCCCTAATAATCTACCCTTGTTAAGGAATATAATGCCAAAAATAACCAACTTGAAATTTGAGATGTTGACACTCGCCTACAATTTGGATTGGAAGTAAACAATTGCATGACTACAAATCAAGTAGGACCCACTTAGGCGCAGGTCCTAGTACCAATGCAATGGGATACTGGCATAGCTAATGCAGAACTATTGGACTTATTGTTCATGCCGCCTTTCGGACACAGTCTACAGGTTAATACATACGTGAGAAAACTTCTGGTCTGTTTCCATAGGGGATGCTTATGGCTCGATCAACCATACGCAGTTGACGTTGAGCTTATTTCTTCAATTACAGGTGTGTTGAAGATAGGAGAAGAGTTGACGCTGTATTTGCACCAAAAGGACACCACCAAGATAAAGAAGAAGTATGATCTTTAGCGTACAAAGAGGGGATTTCAAATCCCCCCTATTGAGGACAACATAGTGCGGTTCACTGCAAAGCTCCTCTCTTGTAATTTGTTGCACAATATGAGACCAAATGAATGTATTGCTAGAGCAGCAGATCTTACAGAATTGTGTGGGAAAGGAGTGATTTTCAATTGGTCATAGTTTCTGCTCAATGAACTGATAGATGATACACAGCAGGAACAAGAGGATCCTAATCACAAATTTCACTACTCCTAGTTTCTAATCCTGATATCATTCATTCTGTGGTCCAACCCACCAAACTACCACTAAATGGATGTCCCACTACTTTTCCTTGGTGCAAAGTATCAAAACTTATGGGAAAGAAAGAAGAACAAGGTCCGCCAAACAGACAATAATGCTGAGTTTTTTATGCAGTTCGAGGCATTGCATGACGTTATCAAGCGATCCCACAGAATACAATGTGTGACAATGCATAGGTATGTAGAATTCATAAGTTTCTAGGCTAGCCCACATAATATGATTTTGGAGCCGAAGAACGACCCAACAAAACAAGCGCACAATGCAGGGTTCATTATCACTGATGGTGATGTGGATGTAATTGTACAAGAGTGGTAAGATGAATGGCATGACCCACTAGTAGAGCCCCTGCCTAAAGAAAAACACCAAGAAGAACCACTGGTGAAGTAAGGAAATGGTCAGGAAACTGGCCAAGGGAACAATGGAGGCGACGGTCAAGATAATCAGTCACAAGAATAGGAAGAAGAATATAATCATGGTGGCGATGGTGGCTCTAATCATGGTGATTTAGAGTGCACACCTCTTCAGGAGAATGTCCATACCCAAGAGCAAGCACATTAGCAAGTATGGGAGCCCCACGCAAGAAGAGGAAAGCTAGCAAAATATCTAACATGGATTCCTTGAATGAAGAGGATATTCACATACTAGCAGATGTTGTATCTAAGGTTGCCAAGGATAACCTCGCTGTTCTGGAGACATAGCAGGTAAGCATAGATAATCAAGTTGGGAACCATATTACTAAGCTGGTAGACAAAATTAACGAGGTCAAAGCCACTGTTGAGGCTGAGACATACATCATGGATCCCAATGTCCCATTAGTCACACCAGATCTAGTGTCGTCGATCAAAGTACAGATCTAGGGACATGCACTAGAAACAAGAATAGATCCGAGTGCATTTGATGATGTTGTCAAGGAATTTTCCACATTGTAGATTGACTTCTCCAAGATACCCTTGAGTGAAGTCTATGGATTACAACAGGCAGTCGCGTCGGAAATATGGCTGAGGGAGAACGCTATTGCCTATCAGGCAACAAAACAACAAAGGAAGGCAAAGCTGTGCAAGGCCCTCCTTAAAGAAAAGGAGCGAGAAATTGAAGGGAGGAAGGCCCTCCTTAAGGAGAAAGAACAAGAAATTGAGGTGTGCGAGCAAAGTTACATTGAGCTGGATGAGACCATTAAGGGAACATTCACCCGGTTCCCACTGGAAGCAGGAAAGGAAGAAGAAGATGCAACAGCTAAGGTTGCCCAGCTATCATGGATTGCAGTAGAATTAAAGAAGTAGGTTAAGGAGCTTCGAGCTAGGCATGTACCAAGTACACCTCCAGACATGCTTGAGGAACACAATAAAGCAACGTCTAAGGCTATTGCGAAGATATCCAATGGAGAAAATATCTGCACTAAGGAAGCTGAAGCCATTTCCACTATATGGGAGTTACTTCTAGAATATGAGATGGGAGAGAAGATCAAGGAGGATGCGAAGCAAGCTGATTAGAAAATCACCGTTGTGAAGGAAGAGATGAAGAAGCTCTCAATGCAGGAGAAGGTTACTAAAATGGCCGAGATAAAAAAAATTTAGCCAGAATCTCAAGCTCTTCGAGACCGAGAGTGCACTATGAATGAGGAGGTGGAAACATATCACTCAGAAGTAGTGCAAGTGATAGGGATTATTCAGCATGTACAGCAGAAGCTTCAACATATTGCGCAGTCGCTGGAAGCAAGACCATCGAAACACATTAGTTCCAACCAATTGGAACAATTGGAAAAACAAGTTGAGGAAGTCAGCACAGATGTTTCTTGGGTGCAACAAGTTTTGAAGGAATTACAAGATAAGGTTGGTCCTGTGGCACATCCAGTGCCAGAAACATACTTTTTTGGGGGAAACATGAAGTTTCGTGGCACAAAATTTTGTGGAAAAATGCCTTTTTGCTTAGTGGATTGGGACGAGCCACATGTGAGTGTTGGGGTCCTATTGGGCCAAGAGAAGAGAGAGGAAAAGTATGCAAGAATAAAATATACAGACAAGCAAAATAGGAAAAGTGTGCGTGCAATAGATGAAGAGCAAAAGGAAAGCTGCAACAAGGATACCTGTGAAGAGGAGGGCAAATCCGAGTCATTGGAAGAGGCAGGTAAAAGAGTTAAAGCTGGACAAGAAGACATCAAGGAAGATGGGAAAAGGACGAACTAGTGGAATATGGAAGGACAATGGTTGCGGCTAGTTGTGACAAGTACAGGAAAGCTGAAATATGTTTCTATGGCTAGTTAAAGCTGTGGTTAATATCTTCCAGGACTTTCACGGCTAGGTATGGGATGAAATTTATGTAACTGAGATATTTTGTAAGTTGTTGAGTCTGTAATAACTGAGCTGTACTTAGTTGACCCTGTGTGGTATTGTAAATACTATAAATAGAAGGAACCCACTCTATATAAGGGTTTTTTTTGTTGTTTGTTAGATTAGAAAATTTAGATTGTTAGGAAGTTATAAGAAGTATGGTCGACTCATAGGAGAGTCTGGTAGAAGTAGAAGGCCGTTGAGCCGTGGATCTTGCAACTGTGTACGCAAACTGCTAGTAGAATAGAACAGTCGATCCAGGCTGTGTGTGGATCAGTAGGAGTAGATAGAAGAATAAACCAGAGAGCATGAGAGCAAGAATATTGAGTCCGAAAGACATATCTTAAGAACAATCTGCAAGTTGCAGACTGCAAGGTGCTATATCCAATTCTCATGCTAGATGAAGAGCACCTTGGTGGTTTTTCCCAAATGGGTTTCCACGTTATTTATAGTGTTGTATGGATGAATGTTGTTAAAAGGTGAAAGTTTATGTGGATGTTTTCTTATATTGCATTATTACAGTTACAGTTATTTTATGTGAATGTCACAGTATGAATGTATAGATGCTTAAAATTATTGTTGAACTGTTGTGTATAAGTTCACAGTTAATCTGCTAAGTATATATATGAGGTGCGCACTATCAGTAGAGTATAAGGTGTTGGCCGCCATTGTAGAGTGATAGAATCCATCCCATCATCATTGTTGAGTGCCTTGGCCTCATGCGAAGGGACTATAATCCCTCACCAACTGTAGAAACATGGTTCTGGCAGTTATCCATTAAGATATCTCAGGTGAGACTGTGCCTACTTCACGGATGTTGCTGATTGAGATTGCTCTATCGGGCCAATGTCTTGGGTTGTCATGTTGGTATTGTGTTGAGTGATTGAACCGTGGGTTTAGACAAGAAGTAGATAGAGCCCAACATGTAGGAATTGCTTTCAATCCTCAAATTCCCAGGTACCGACTTCTCCCTAGTAAGAAATACCAACTATAATGTTAACCATTTGGTGTGGGGAACCCATCCAGTTAGCGACCCTGATAGCATAGAATTAAATTTGTTTAAGTCTTTTATTGGTTGCAGCCTGGTCCACTGTTTATGTGATTTTATGTTTTAAGGATGAAATGCAAGTGCCTACAATAAATTGAAGTGACTGATAAAAAAGAACCTCCGAGGAGCTACGGAGGTTGTTACCTCTCTCCTTACATAAATCTTGTTCATCAACCACTTCTAAATTAAATGTATTCTAGAAACTAATCTATCCTATCCCCAGGGAAGCAGATTTTAAAAGAAAGAGAGTAATTTACTGTAATGACCCATATTGAATTCTACATATAGCTATTCTAATCCCATACACATAATTACACCAGAAATATTAACAAAGATAGCTTTGTTATGGTAAATAATCTATTACTCAACATATACACAAGATGTCAAATAAACAACAAAATCATTCATCATTAAAGAAACAACGATCTCACAGTTGCACGGAAGCTAAAAAAAAAGTAATTCCACCTTTGCATTCGACACAATCTATGTAAAAACCTATGCAGTCCTCTGCCAACAAAATTTGTTCTTCTTTATTTTTAGAAAAAATAGTTCTTCTTACAAATAACTTAGCATGCTTGTGCTAGTGAAAATTCCCCTCCATTCTTCCTTTTACATCTATTTATAATACAATTTCAAATGACTTCTTGATGTTAAATTTTTATCATTTAAGCAATATGATCTTAGGATCTTAACTGAGAGAATAACATGCACAGCAATCAATCATAAGAGACAATAGACACAAGAGTTTTTTCTCAGGGAAACCATAAATGAGAAAACCCCGCAAATTCCTCAGAGATAGAATTAGCACCAATGGCAGCAGTAAAACCCAAAGATAGAAAAGATGATCTCCACAGCTGTTCTCTCTGTCTCACTTGAGAGAGCTTCTCCTCTCTCACTCATGCACCCCAGTGAGTGAGTGTGTGTGTGATAAATAGAGAGGCTCACTGTCTATTTATATTCTTTCGTTCACTTAATGTCCACTCCAACAAGTCGACCTCACTTAACAATTACTTACCAAGGACGACATGTTTAGGAGAGTCTATAACCCTAGTTCCCCACAACTGTGGGACTTTTCCCTCTGATTAACAAGGAGGGTTAACATTGACTCAATTGTGGGGACTATTTCCCTGACTTATAATGGAAGGTTAACCTCAATGACTTTACATGACTTGTTTACCTTATTGAATCTCCCTATCGAAACATCGGGGCATGACATGACTTAATTACATTATATATACTTCCTGGAATAAACATCGAGGTACAATACATAAGATATACAAGTGATACATTCCAAAGTTACAAATACATCAACACTCCCTCTTAACTAGCAGGTATTCTCTCGACACAATTTATCAGAACAAGTCTTCTTCTCTGTATCATCTGGATCATCATCAAGTCATCTTCATCAAGTCTAGATCATCATTGGATCTAGATCATCACTGAATCATCATCGAAGCTGGATCATCACTAGATCATCATCAACATCACTGCTTCTGCCACCTTGCTGAACTATTACTATCTCTCAATTCTTCTTGTCATAGGAAGTTCTACAGAGCCAACCCTTTTTCATGCTGGTTTTAGGCCTAGCCTCTATGTAGGTATTCTTCAGCACTTATATTTGACCCTTAGTTAGAACGGCCCGCCCAGCACTTACATTTGACCATGGGAGGAACACATCCAACAACCATGTCAAAAAGGCACACCCAAAAGTCACATCTGACCATGGGAGGAACACATCCAACAACCATGTTAGAAAGGCCCAGCACTCACATCTGACCATGGGAGGAACACATCCAAGAACCATGTCGAAAAGGCTCAGCACTTATATCCAACCATGGGAGGAACACATCCAAGAACCATGTCGGAAAGGCTCAACATTTATATCTGACCATGGGAGGAACACATCCAAGAACCATGTTAGAAAGGATTAGTACTTATATCTATCCATGTGGGGAACACATACCGCATCCATGCTAGAAAGGCTCAACATTTATATCTAGCCATGTGGGGAACACCTCCTGCATCCATGCTAGAAAGGCTCTGCACTTATATTTGACCATGTGGGGAACACATCCCACATCCATGTTAGAAGGGATATCCACTTACATCTGATCATGTGAGAACACATCCCACAGTCACATCAGAATGGCTCTGCACTTACATCTGATCATGTGGGAACACATCCCACAGTCACATTAGAATGGCTCCTACACTTATATCTGATCATGTGGGAACACATCCCACAGTCACATTAGAATGGCTCCTGCACTTATATCTAACCATGGAAGGAACCAATCCTACCATGTTAGAAAGGTTCTCGGACTCATCACCTCCCCTTGGAGGGAACCTTGATCTGGAGAACACAAAGCTTCTCCCTGAAGTACTCAAACTTCACTCTGGCCAATGGATTGTTCAACACATCAGCTGTCTACTCGTCCATCGCAACATAATGGATCTTTACTGATCCTCTCTATACCATATCCTTGATATAGTGATAATTGATCTCGATATGCTTCGAATTGTCATGGAACACTGGGTTCTCAGACAACTTCACACAACTCTGGTTGTCGTAATATATACAAGTAGCATCCAACTGGAGATCAAACAAATCGGATAGTGACTTCCTAAGCCAGACTGCCTCACAGCCATCCAAACAAGCTGCGACATACTCTGCTTCGGTTGTACTCAGTGCCACACAGGACTGCTTCTTGCTAAACCAAGAGATCACACTTGATCCCATACTGAAGCAACACCCCAAATTTCTCTTCCTATCGATGGCACTGCCTGCCCAATATGAATCAACATAACCCTACAGGTTAATATTCTAATATTCCTCATACTTGAGCCCATAATCAACTATATCCTTCAAGTACCTCACTGCATGCTTTGCAACCATCAGGTGAACATGTCTCAATGTGTTCACAACAAAGCAAATATCTGGTCTCGTATTCATTAGATACATCAAGGAACAAATCATGTAACGATACATCGTGGCATCAACCGAATCTGATGAAGCATCACTCAATAGCTTCAGGTTTGATGCCATAGGTGTGGTCATGGCTTTGCGGTCCATCATCCTGAACCTTTTCAGGATCTTTACTGCATACTTCCCTTGTCCCAGGGAGATTCTACCACACCTCCATGCCTTGAAAGTAGTGCATCATATCCAAGTCCTTCATCTCGAACTTGACAGCAAGTATCCTTCTTGCAACTTCTGTCAGGAACAAGTCATCGACATATAACAGGAGCATCACTGGTCTTTCACCTTCAACCTTGAAGCAAAGGTTGGAATCCACTTTACTCTCAATAAAGCCTAGAGTCATCAGTAATTTTTCCATCCTGTCATACCATGTCGAACCTCAGGATCTTCTGCAGTCACTCCCTCTGAAGCAAAGCATTATTCTTCCTCTGTCTTTCATACTTTATGTAGTATGTATCATGTACTAGAGTGACAAGTAGCTTGCTCTGCTACTATTATTCTATGTATCCATCTAGGGTCACTGGATACCAAGATCCTCTATCTTGAAAGCCTTCTTCTCACACCCATCTGTGAGCTTGTCATCCTCTATAGGCTTTCATCTTCAACCTTGTAGCAAAGGTTAAGATCTTCATCACTCTAGGTGATGTTCAAGCTCCTCATGTATGTGTTATCCCATGGGTGCCTTTTGAGCTTGTATAAGGCCTTCTTTCATTTGTACACATGAGTCTTCCTGTCATGTGTCTTAACTTCCAATGACTGCAAATGTCTCTTCATAGTCTATGCCTTCTTTTCATGAGAAGCCTCATGCTACGAATCTTGCCTTGTATCCCACGATGTTTCCATCTACTGCATGATGGAACTACGAACTTCCCTTCAGGTCTCGATACTACATCCTAGACATCATTCTTCTTGAAATGGTCTTCTATTTCTTCTTGGCTACTTCTTCATCAATGATGTCGCTGCATTCGTCATATTATTCTTCATCTTGGATTATTTCTCGAACTTTTGTCACTTGTTCTTCAGATCAAGTCTCAACCTTCTTTGCTTGTAGGTGATTGTACATGATCTTTCCTACAAGTCATATGCACCAGTTGTATGGTTAGAAACATTTCACAAGGTATATTCATAATGAAAAATTTGTATGCATAAATCTATGATCATGCAACTATTTTAGCCAATACAACATTCATCCATATCTCATGGAAACTTTTATAGATGCCTTCCATCTCTACCAAGACATCATTGAGATTGTGCACTAATCCAATATGTCACCAAAGAGGTTTCATTCTAGATAAGTAGCAATGGAAAGTTGTATGTGCTACTTACCCATCACATGCATATTAATAGTATACTTTTATTAATGCAAACATTCTATCATGCATAATACATCAACTGAATATAAACAAATGCATAACAAAACAATATCATGAAATGACAATTGAGTACTTATCTTTCATGATTTGTGGGTAGACTCTTTCTTGGGCCTTTAGCTTCATCATCTTCTTCATTCATCATTTCTTATCCAAATGCTAAGATGGATGATAGGTTCTTCATGAATTGAGTTCTTCATATTCCTCATCGCTTGAGGTATCTTCTTTGAATCATGAAATCTTGATCTTCAATTGCTCCTATCTTCTTTTCTCTTTTTATGAGTCGAGCTTCTTCTTGTGTGTACTCTTCCCAAAATCTGCTGAAAGTAATCACTTCCTTCTGGAACACATTCCTTGAATGAATGAATCCCATGATACTGGGAGGCCATTCAAGGTGATTATCACAACTTCTGCATTCTCCACTTCTTCTTCTACCGCTTCAAGTTGTTCTTTGATTTGAGAGACCCTTGTAAAGTATGACTGTACGGTCTCTGCATTCTAGATCTTCACATTCCTCAACTATTTTCTCAAAGTCATCTTCTGATTTATGTTCTTCCCTTTAAATAGCTTGGTCAAGGAATCAAACATCTCTTTTTGTGTCTTTAGGGAAGACACTTGTGGTATAAGGTGATCCTCGATTGAATCAACAATGATCTTCTTGGCCTTGACCAAGTTCTTCTTATGTAAGGCTTTAGCCTCATCTCCCTCTGGAACTGAAACCTTTCCACTTATGTAGGTGTCCAATTTCATTTTCTTCAAGAACAAGTGAGATCCAATATTTCCATGCTTGGAATTTGTCAGTTTCACCAAGATTTTCATCAAGCTGGTGTGACTAGTCATTTAGAAATGAGAACCTCAAATGTAAATAGCAAAAGATTAGATCTTACCGATTTGAGGTGTGCATCCCAGTTTCGGAGTTGGATGATCTAGGGTTTGTCAGAGAAACCCTAATTTTCAAAACTTGGAATCTTTCAGATCTAATTGGATAAAAATATAGAACTCTTCAAGGTGAGCTGTCCAATGTACTCATTTTCTAAAAACAATGGAAGGAAGCTCCTGAAACAGGAAGCCCTAGTTTACCAATTTCTTCTGCAGAAATGCCTGATACTGTTTCTGCGGTTTATCTGAAATTAATACTCCTCTATGTTTGAAATTTTGTACTTGGTAACCTCGTCTATCCTCTTTCTAATCTTGCAAGTCTGAGTAGAATTGGATTCACCAATATAGACTTATGTTCATTTTCCCAAGGTGACCTATTTGAGGACTGTTCAGAAGAGAAATCTTGTATGGACTTCCACGTGTCACCGGTTCATCTTCATGGTCTGAAATGTTTACCACAGAAATTAAATTCTGTTCCCTTTCTGTAACATCTTTAGAAGTTTCATTTGGACCTTTGTATCTCGAGATATAGCAATTCTCCCCAGGTGTCCTATTTAGGGATGAATCTTGGGAGAGGCTGGAACCCTAATTTGGAGGAATCATATCTCCTAGAATATAGCAAATCCGAGGATGAAAATTGGACACAGTGTACATCAGGAATTTATCTTTGACCTGTGAAAGTTTAGGAACTTGATCCTTCTTCAATATTGAGATATAGCGAATCTACCAAACATATCTGTTTTAGTAATTTAGGGTTTTTCAGGCCCAGGGTCAAACTAGGGTTTGACTTTCCTAGAGTTTCACCCAACCAAAAATATCGACCCAGGTCTCTAAACATTGATTTTGATGAGGAGAGAAATCCTATGCTAGGCTCACTCAAAATTTCCTCTTCTGTAAAAAATCCCTAATTTCCCGCACCAAAAACTGAAAATGCCCGAAATCAAATTCTGCTTCGACAGAAAGATGCGCCCTTCACTGAAGAGCTAGCCTATCCTTCTTTTGCTGATGGATTGTGGAGAGAGACCCAAAAAATAAGAATCCCTAGATTCCACAGCTGCACAATGTCTTCTTCTCAGGTAGCTCTGATACCATGTTAGATTTTTATCATTTAAGTAATATGATCTTAGGATCTTAACTGAGAAATAACATGCAAAACAATCAATCACAAGAGATAATAGACACAAGATATTTTCCTCAGGAAAACCATAAAGGAGAAAACCCCACAAATTCCTCAGAGATAGAATGAGCACCAATGGTAGTAGTAAAACCCAAAGACAGAAAAGATGATCTCCACAGCTGTTCTCTCTCTCTCTCTCACTTGAGAGAGCTTCTCCTCTCTCACTCATGCACCCCAGTGAGTGAGTGTGTGTGTGATAAATAGAGAGGATACCTCTCTATTTATATTCTTTCGTTCACTTAATGTCCACTACAACAAGTCAGCCTCACTTAACAATTACTTACCAGGGCTGACATCTTTAGGAGAGTCTAATAACCCTAGACCCCCACAACTGTGGGGACTTTGCCCTTCGATCAACAAGGAGGGTTAACCTTGACTCAATTGTGGGGACTATTTCCTCGAATTACAATGGAGGGTTTACCTCAATGACTTTACATGACTTGTTTACCTTATTGAGTCTCTCGATCAGAACATAGGGGCATGACATGACTCAATTACATTATATATACTTCCCGGAATAAACATCAGGGTACAATACATAAGATATACAAGTGAATACATTCCTAAGTTACAAATACATCAACACTTGACTCCCCTAACTTTAGAACTTCCCCGACCTTAGGAATTCCAAAATTTTGTCCTTTAGTGTCTTGCACTTGGAAAAGAAAATAATAATAATAAATTAGATAAAATGACAAAGTACAAAAAATAGAAAAATATCAAGTAGACCCAGCTGGTCTAGAAATGTAATCATCCCATGCATTAGATTTTGCTGAAATGGTTCGATAATCTATTGGCTCCAGTAGTCTCGGAGTTACTTCATGGACAACTAGCTGTGACTCCAGTTCTGTCACTTTTGGTGGAGTCAACTTGTATAGATATTCCAGGAGATGATTGTTGATGGAGGCTTGCGCAATCCAGGTTTTAACATCTTCTTCCTTTATGATATCCATATTCATAATGTATTGCTCATCTTCAAACAACCAGACTTGTAGGAACTTCAGATGTTGATCCTTATCTGGGAAGTCTTTGATCTTTGCTTCTAAAGGAATCTAGCATTTATTATGAAATAGGCACATTTTTTTATAGAACTATGTACATTTTTCCAGATTCTTCTCAATTCCATTGCTCAATCTTATAGAATATGTTCTCTGAAATTCCGAGAGCACCAATTCTATATTTAAGCCTCTGGATGTCTTTTGAGAAAAGTGTGCGGGAAATGCTGAATTGGATTCCACCCAAGTCAGCTGGATTTGAAATTTCTTGCCGAATTCTAGTAGTCCTTCCCTGAAACTAAGTTATTTCCTTGCTATTTCATTCAACCTTAACTCTGCATCCTTGAGCTTATAAATCTCCTCTATGAGACTCAATTGAACTTTATGAATGTTCCTCCAGATTAGGCAGGATTAATCATGGAAGGGAGTGATATCAGGCTACTTTTCATTGGCTATATTAAGTCGAGTCTCTAGTGATCTATTCTGTACCTCCAAATATTCTACCCGGGTTCTTAGTTCCCCCATTTTTTTGTTTTCTATAGATTTCTATGCTTCTAATTCCAACATATTGTATTCAATATCTTTCTTCTCCCCTTCCATGATTGTAACAAAAATCTCCAGTGCATCCTTTTCCAATTCTAAAGCTTGATAAGCCTTTTGGAGCCTTTCAAATTCTAAAAAAGTTGCCTCATGTTTCCTTTTAATTTCTCGGCCTTCCCCTCTTTCCTTGATTAGAGTTTCTTTCATTTTAACAATCTTTTCTTTATAATTATGTGCATCTTCTACCAATTTGTTGACTTTATCAACGTTTGATTGAGCGACTGCTACGCTAACTGATGCTAGGAATTTGGGGTCTTTATTGGTTTTTTCAACAACATTTTTATTGGTCACTGTGATCATGTCAGGTTGTGTGACAATATTTAACCTCTTTTTTGATCTTCTAAGAATGGTTTTCCTGTTCTTGTCAAAGAATATCGTGTCCAAGCATGCTACTGCATTATGCTTGGATGGAGTGAAAGGAACTAACCCAAGTTCAGCAAGAGGAATGTGGCCGCCTATGATTGTGCCACTTGATGAAGAAGGAGGATCCGTCATATTGTCTTGAGCAGTGTCATGGTCCAAATCCTCTCTGTCTTTATCCTCTTGTTCTTTCTTTCTCAATTCCTCAGTTGCTTTCTCAGCTTCTTCTCTCGCTCTTTCTTCCGATTCCTTTTTTATTCTTTCTTCTTCTTCTTTTTTCCTTTGATCCTCTTTGGTTAGTTTCTTCTCATCATCTTCTAGCAGCCTTTGAGCATCCTCGTCTCTTTTCCTTGCAGCCTCTTCCTGCTGCTTTAGTTGTTCTGTTGTGCTGATATTACCTTTGCCTCCACTGGTGTTGATCTTATTTTTGAACCACTTACTTAGAGTAGTCATGTTGCAGGAATTCCTGTATGTCGCCTCATCTTTGTCAAAATGATGAGAGTATTCAAAATGAACACCTATAGATGCACAATGGTTTGCAACCTTGTCAAAAGTGTCATTTCTATGGAAAATCTTTTCCCTAAAGTGGAAATTTTCTAGATATTTCACAAATTTCAATGCATTATTTACCCTTGTGAATTTGTAACTGCATATGCATAAAGCCAGTGGTGGGAAAAATTCCTTCTACATATCGAATAGGAAATTTCCTATTCCATTTATAAATAGCTGTCGAACTGCTTCCTTGTGGACTATGTAGTCTGTGGCATACCTACGCATCATAGACAAGGATCTAGATCCTCCGTACATCCTTAGGTAAGTACATTCTTTAGAGAAATAATAATCTCCGTATTCACATATGATTTCCATGGCACCTTCAGACATACAATTGCACTCTTTGAGAAAAATCAGCTCGTGCAGAGGCATCTGAAATTATTCACATATGAGCTTGTAGAAGCTTGAGTATTTGTGCGCTCAAAGAATTTGATAGGCAGCGTAGATGGGGGTCTTGGTGCAATCCCAAGTACAACCGAGCTTCGGGAACTGGTGTAGGCATAAAATGAAATTGATCAAGTAAGAGCCTATGTAAAATTCTGACTTTATTTGAGTCAGGCCTCCCTGTGCAACAACTATACACGACAACAAGCTTCTTGATACAATATCCGCCCATTTAAAAATGGTGCCTTCCATGGCCACATGGTATATCAATGGGATCCAACTTAACTTGTATAATTTCCCATTTTCTCAACCAAATATTTTGTTTAGCATTAGGGATATGACCTTGTAAGGGGTGCATAAACTTGCAGTCTCGTACTCATTAGTGGCTTTCTGGCGTAGTTGGTTTCCTGCTACCACCATCCGTTTAGCACATTAAAAAACGTCTAAATTCAAACTTTTTACCCAGTCATCTGTCATCATAACCCGTGGGTTGGGTTTTTTGCAGGCCTTGGTTATATATCCCAGAGTGAAGGAAGAAAAGGCTTTCCCTTCTATGTTGGAAGTAATCATAGTGGTTGAGTCTGTTCGAGGTAGGATCCATCTGATTACCTCAACACACGGTAAGAGATCTGGGCACATGGCTGCCTTTGTAATACCTAAATTTCTTATGTTGTCGTATAAAGGCAGGTATTCTAGGCTCGTATTAGGGACATTTTGGTCTTTGAGCATATGATATATTTTCCCCACTTAAACTCCTGCTCAGCCCCTGTGAAAGCTTTGGTGTCTTCATAAATGATTTCAATCTTGGGCATTACTTCCACATCTGAATCATCTTCGGTGGCCTTAACATTTTTCTGTCTGCTCTTCTTTGAAATGGTTTGAGGTGAGGACTAAAACTCTAGCATAATCACAACAAGAGATGTCTTAGTGATATTAATGATTTAATGTGATTAAAACAACATGCATTTATATCAACAAGAAATAACGAAATGAGAAGCTAAGATATCAATGTTAAAAAATCAATGTTTCTTTCAAAGAGTAAGATTGAAATCAATGTTTATTATGATATAGGATAACATAGATATATTTACCAGTTCATCATTAGCCATTCAAAAGTAACTTTGTAAGGAGGATAAATTTCTCCCAAAGGTTTCCCCTTCATTTTACTCTCGCAACAAAGGTATAAGTGTTACTTTGGGAATGAGATATCTGTTATGATACCTTCGTTTTTTGCTACTGAACAAGTCAATACTCTGGAATCTAATTAGTTTATTTAACTACATTATGTCAAATTTTACCAATCTTATTTCATCATTATTATAAATCATCGAGATAGATCTTCGCCAAAGGTGAAAGAAAAATGCATCAAAGGTTTCGTGAGTGGAAATCGAGGGCATTTTGAAGAACCTTGAAACCCTGGTTTGAACCTAAATCCTGCAAAAAGCCTCTTATTGGACAGAACCAACCTTAAGGTGAGAAAAACCATTCGCAATGAAACCCTAATCCTAAGCCTTAAAATGCAGTGGTACTCGAAGTCAACATCAACCGAGGGTTTCAATCTAAATAATACATGGATGCTGAAACATCTAGCCCGGGGTAACACTATCACAATGTTTCTAGGTTTCACAAAAGCTATACCGATGGCTTGAAAAACCATACCAAATGGCTTGGAAAAATATAGAAAAGGCTCCATATCGGCTAGGTTGACAAGTGCGAGGTGCTTTGGGGCATGCAAAGAAATCACGTGGTTACGGTTTCCTCCAACCTACTCTGGGTGTCTCTATTGAAAAATCCTATGGGTCGTGAATGGTTACACTGGGGAATATGCCACGCATAGTAAAATAGAAACATCCAACCCAGGTGACTTTTATAACCCTAAACCCCACATACAGTATTTTAACCCCTTTAGAAGAAAGCATGACAAAGGATCAGTTTGAGGGCCTACCTGGAAACTACTGATATGGGTACGGTGCTTGGTTAAATAATCTGAAAGGTCCAAGTTTCTGATGCTAATTTGGAGCATAAAAAATGGGATGCGGTAATAGACCGTAAAAAACCCCACTGCTTTTATATAGAAAATAATGCCAAAGCACAATTAATGCAGTAGTTGGGGTGAAATAAATGCTAAAGGCTTTAAACATCATTTGGTGCTTTAAATTTAAACCCTGTTAGAAAATTTCCCTGAGTTGTTGATGTGTTGGCTTTAAAATTTGAGTTGTCTGTGATAGTGTCAGCTGAACTAACTGATTTTTACTGACACTATCGGTGGAAACTCATCAAACTTTTCCGATACAGAGCCTATTGGCACAACTTGCAAAAGAGTTTTGATAAAACATTGGTCGCAAAATCCAAGTTTTGTCGAACACATTGGATTCAAACCTTGAGTTCTGCTGACACCATTGGAAAAACTTGACAGGATCTTCTGATAAAAATTCCTCCAATAACAAGCGTCAACAAGAAAAGGTAAGTTTTCGTTGATAGTGTTGGCTCAAAATCCTGAGTCTCACCAACACTATTAGCATAAAATCGGTATTTTTTTCGATAAAGACTCATCAAACAAAGAAAATCAACTTAAGAGCATCATCCATAAAAGATGAGTTCTTTTGATGTGTCGGCTCGACTCACTGAGTTCCGCAGACACGTCGGAAGAAACAACTGAGTTTTCTAACTTAGTGAAACAAACATTTCTGGCTTATTCAAAGAAAAACAAGTTACAGGATGAAAATTCAAAGAGTAAAATTAGTTCTAAAGAATGCTTAAAACCAAAATTCTAAGGAGGGGCCCTAAAATTATAAAATTTTGGGGAAGTGGTTGTAGCAACAACAAAACCTTGGAACCTCCTCTATGACCTCAAGCTTAGTTTGTGGGTGAGGTAACTAAAAAACCTCCTATGCAACCTTAGAAACTCCTCTTTGACCTCGGGCCTAGTTCATGGGTGAGGTAAGTGAAAGATGCAAAATTCTGTTGTTGCGACAAGAAGAAGGCAAGATGGATAGTTTTAATTGTTTGTTGTTTTTTTAATATTTATTAATTATCATTGTTGCCATAGTCAACAAGATCATCATGATCATTATCTTTATGGCCATAATTGTTATCATATAGAACATCATCGTCAATAGACCATTTCTTGAAAATGATTTGTCATATGAGTGTAATATGGTGACAATTTCAAAATTTGACACATAGAGGATGCTTAATAAAGACCATCTTGTGGTTCTTATTTCCTATTCCATTTTCAAAGGCCATACTACAACATGAAAAAGAAAAATAATGGGTGAAGGTATGAAGGGATTGTGAACTAGGGTGGTTTATTTTTGTTTTTGGGAGCACAATATGAGTGATGATGTTTTATCGAAGAAAGCACGTTCTCTTGAGATGGGAAAACTCTCCTATATTGAGATGTTGGGGAGAGAGGCTATTG
>LPNX010466203.1:247947-284303 GCA_001517045.1 Pseudotsuga menziesii | reverse complement strand
TGTCTGAGTTCCACAAATGTGTTGATCCTGTAATTCCGAAAGGAAGGATCGTTAGTAACTCCATAAAGACCTAAATCCCGTAATTCCGAAAGGAAGGATCATGTTGATGTTTTGATGATGTTGATGTTTTGATGATAATGATGTTTTAATGATGATGATGATTGACTGATTGAAAGATCAGTGTATGATGATGATGATGACGTACTGATCGAAAGATCAGTGTATGATGATGATGATGTAATGATAAAAATATTAGAGTATGATGATGATTACGATGTACTGATCGAAATATCAGAGTGTGATGATGACGATGTACTGATCAAAAGATCAGAGTATGATGATGATGATGTACTAATCAGAGTATGACAATGATGATGTACTGATTGAAATATCAGAGTATGATGATGATAACGTACTGATAAAATGATCAGTATGTGATGATAACGACGTACTGATCAAAATATAAGAATATCTTGATGATGAAGCTGTTCAAGAATTGAAGTATGATTATGGTGCTAATCACGATGTTACCAATCAGGTTCCTGATCGAAAGAACGAAAGTGCTGAAGATGATGTTGCTGATCGAAAGGTCAAAGTGCTGAAGATGATGTTGCTGATTGAAAGGTCAAAGTGCTGAAGATGATGTTGCTGATTGAAAGGTCAAAGTGCTGAAGATGATGTTGCTGATCGAAAGGTCAAAGTGCTGAAGATGATGTTGCTGATAGAAAGGTCAAAATACTGAAGATGATGTTGCTGATCGAAATGTCAAAGTGCTGAAGATGATGTTGCTGATCAAAAGGTCAAAGTGCTGAAGATGTTGTTGATCGAAGCAGTCAAAGTATTAATGATGATGAAGACTGAATATTGAAGATGAAGACTACATAAAGTTGAAAAGCTTCCAATGATTTATAGATGTATTACCCTGATGATGTTGATGATGTCCTCTATCTCTCTCCTACTATTGTTGTTGTTGATGTTGGTGTAGAATACCCTTCTCGTTAAGGGGGAGTGTTGAAATATTGTAACTTTGAAGAATATTCTATATGTATCTTTTTTGGTCCTCGATGGTCCTACCGGGATAACCACTTGTATTATCTTGTACCCCGATGCTTCTAATCGGAAGAACTAATAAGAGTCATGAGGTTGTCCCCTCTAATTGTAAAGGTGGTTCATTAGCACTCCAGTGTGGTTACTTGAGCCTACATTTGTAACTTGAGCCTACATGATTAACTCGAGCCTACATGTCGAATGAGTTAATTGAAGTGAACGGATGAATATAAATAGAGGTGTAGCTCTCCTCATTTTAGCACACACTCTCACTTGTGTAGCGCATTAGTGGAGAAGAGAAGAGTAGCTGGAGAAGGAGGAGGATTAGGCTTTGATCTCCTTGTTGGTTTTACCTTTTATCTTTTTGGGGCATCTATATTGAGGAAGCTTTTGCTGGGTTTTTCCCAGGATAAATATTTGTGTTCCTTTTGTATGGTTGTGCTTGTCTATCTTTCAGTGATCCTGTTTATATGCTTTTGTTATGAAAATGTAATGAAATACTGATGTCTTAGCTAAGCATATGAGAAATTCAACATGTATCTAAACATGGAATTAACCATGTCATAAAGACCCACCCAACACTTATATCTGACCATGGGAGGAACACATCCAAGAACCATGTCAGAAATGCACACCCAACACTCAAATCTGACCATGGGAGCAACACATCCAAAACCCATGTCAGAAAGGCCTAACACTCACATCTGGCCTCATCTTATTAGAAAGGCTCTGCACTTACATCCAACCTCATCTTGTTAGAAAGGCTCTGCACTTACATCTGACCTGATCTTGTCAGAAAGGATCTGCAATTACATTCAACCTCATCTTGTCAGAAAGGCTAACGGACACATCAATTCCCTTTGGAGGGAACCTCGATCTGGAGAACACCAAGCTTCTCCCTAAAGTACTCGAAATTCACTCTAGCTAATGGTTTGGTTAACACATCATCTATCTGCTCATCCTTCGCAACATATTGGAGTTTCACTACTCCTCTCTGCACCATATCCCTGATATAGTGATATTTGATCTCAATATGCTTCGACTTGTCATGGAACCTTGGGTTCTTCAACAAATTCACACAACTTTGGTTGTTGCAATATATACAAGTACCATCCAACTAGAGATCAAATAAGTTAGACAGTAGCTTTCTCAGCCACACAGCCTCACAACTAGCCAAACAAGCTGCAACATATTCTGCTTCAGCTGTACTCAGTGCCACACAAGATTTCTTCCTCCTAAACTAGGAGATCCCACCTAATCCCATACTGAAGCAACACCCTAAAGTGCTCTTCCTATCAATGGCACTACCTACCCAATCCGAATCCACATAACCTTCTAGGTTAATCTTCTGATTTGCCTCATACTTGAGCCCATAATCAATTGTACCCTTTAGGTATCTCAGAAAATGCTTTGCAGCAATCAGGTGAACATGTCTCGGTTCTGTTAGGAACTGGTACAATGTGTTCACATCAAAGCAAATATTTGGTCTCGTATTTGTTAGGTGCATCAAGGACCCGATCATCTGACGATACATCGTAGCATCGACCGAATCTGATGAAGCATCACTCAATAGATTAGATTCGATGCCATAGGTGTGGTCATGGCCTTGCAGTTCATCATCCTGAATCTCTTCAGGATCGTGACCGCATACTTCCCTTGTCCTAGGGAGATTCCATCCGCATTTTTCTACACCTGCATTCCTAGAAAGTAATGGATCATACCCAAGTGCTTCATCTCAAACTCGGTAGCTAGCTTCCTCTTCGTGTCAACAATCAACCCATCTATACCTGTTATAAACATGTCATCTACATACAATAGGATCATCACCGGGTTCTCTTCTTCAACCTTGTGGTAAAGGTTGGAATTTGCTTTACTTTTGGTAAAGACCAAACTAGTCAAGAAGCTATCAATTCTATCGTACCACGTCCCGGGTGCATGTTTCAAACTGTACAGGGATTTCTTCAATTTACACACATGAGTCTTCCTATCATGTGTCTCAAAGCTGAGTAGCTGCTCCACATATACTTCCTCTTCTACTACACCATTCAAGAAAGTTGTCTTGACATCCATCTGGTATAATTACCATTTCATTACTATAGCTAAAGCAAGTACTGATCTAATGGAAGTATATCTGGCTACAGGTGCAAACGTTTCTTCAAAATCTATTCCTTCTTTATGGGAGAAGCCACAAGCCACAAATATTCCTTTTATATTTCTCTATGTTACCATCTACAGCATGTTGATCTTATAGATGCATTTGGAAGTCACAACAGACTTCCCCTCTGGTCTTGGGACAACATCCCAAACATCATTTTTCATGATCGACTGATACTCCTTGATCATAGCATCCTTCCATTCTTTCTTCTCTATCGCTTCTTCATAGTTGGAAGGTTATTTATTAATGATGTCACATAATAGGGCTACATATCCAGAGTAGGACCTAGTTCTCTTCCTTTCTCTATGCATTTCTTCTGGAGCCCCATATCTCTCTACACCTTGGATATCCTCTCGCACCCATGCAGGTTTCCTCTTGTGAGGATTCTTCTCATGAGGTGGATCTACAGGTTCTTGAGGTTCTTCTATTTCTCGATCTTATTTTGGATTTGCTTCATTCATGGTTGTATCTCAGATCCTGGGTGTTTCAGTTTCTTCAAAATCTTCAACTAGTCTCTTCCTGGATTTGTTGTAAGCTATGTGTCAAAACCCCAAAATTTCCGAAAAATTTAAAAATTTTAAATCTATAAAAACATTAAAGTTAAAACAAATTAACTAACATTAATTAGTTATGTGATAACAACTTGCTATTAAATTTATCAGTTAATATGTTTAGTTATTGAACATAATTGCAGCTTACTGACTTTTGTTCCTTTTATGATCATAAGGTGATCTTGTTATGGAAAACTGGGCTTACTTAGCTTCCGAGCTAACGCAACGGTTTCTACTTTTCTTACAGATGTACACGTAAGAGGTTGTGGTGCTGCATTGTAATTCTAAGTATTCACTAAGATCATCGTAAGAGACAAAATCAAGAGAAAGTAGGAGTGAATTCATTTCAATTCTTGTAAAGGTATAATCAATTGATTTCTTTTAGCAAATTAAATTATATTCCTATTGATCTGTTATCTTCTCTATTCCACTACAGTTGCATTTTATACAAATGTATCTTTTAATTCTTAAAGGAGAAACAGAGTATAGAAACCGAATTATGAAACCTGTAACAAGAATTCAAATGTAAGCAAGCAATCCCATTTAAAAGAAAACTGATAGGTGTTTCTTGTAATACTCCAAAGGTTTTGCCTATCCTTGCCCAGTTTTCGCTTTTTAATGAGGATATCTCTAAAAGTAGAAACCACATCTCCACATAGTAAAATACTACTTTCGTGACATTAGTAATTGGTACTATAGATGCTATTTTAATCTCGGTAATAACTCCTCTTAAAAAATTACAAGTAGAAGGAAAATTATACCTATCCTTCTATCGTCATACTTTCTATCATGAACTTTTAAACTCATACTAATAATAAGAAATTTAATTTATAGGCTAGAAATCAATAATCAAATCTATAGAATTTATCATAGCCTTGAACTTGGAATAATTATAAGACTAACCCTTTTCAAAGGAAAAGATTTTATTATTACAGAGTTATTATTTCAAACAAGTGATAATCTACAAGGTTAATGGCAATGCTATACTATAACCCAAAGTTTATATAGCATGCACTAATTAACCAACTAAGAACTTGTCTTAGTACTTCTTTTACCTATTAAGAGCTTGAGACAGATTATAATATAATGAAAAAGGTTTATATTAACATGCACCAAGTAATCTCTAAATATACTATCATATACTATATTACTCTCCAAGGCATATAAACTATGATAACAAAGTTACTATCCTAGATCGAATACCCTTTTGACCTTCAAAATTATGGTTTCTAGGAGATCCATAATAGATTTATTATGTTTTTCAATGATTTAAGCAATTGAGTGGTGAATATTAATGCATGTCAATGGCATGCAACGTTGAATGGCAAAAATCGCTCCAAAAATTTGGATAGACCTGGTTCCAATGAATGATTTGGGAAATCATTTCTCCACCAAAGATCTCAAGTTGACTATAGTCTCAAACCCACTTTGCAATAATAATAATACTGCTATCATGGAATTACCCCAGCCAAGCACTCTGTGGTTAAAAGCTTGGGTTGTTAACCCTAAACTTCATTCGCTCTTTTTCCCTTGGTGCTGGTCGCTCTGCGACTGTGTTGGGAATTTTGGCATGGCCATGAATCTGTGAAGTGTCCTCCATGTTCGTTCCCGGTCGTAGCTTGCTCTACGTGCTGCCTGTTGAAGTTCAGTCCTTTATCCTCCTGTTATCTTTTCTTCTGTCATACAAAACTGAACCCTCGCCGGTGTTAACCATTTCTCCGGGGTTTTCTATGGTTGACTTACAGTATTTTTAACCTTTGTGCAAGGTTTGGGGAGTTATTCTCCTATTCTTCTTGGCTGTAGTGTTGCCTCCCTGTGCTGTCAGTGGGACGCCGTTACCAGCAGTCGTGCTACTTCGAACCAACAGGTAAGAAAATAAGAACTTAAGACTTGGTTTACTGCTTTTCCTTAACTGTAAGATATTTTCTTTAAATGCAAGTTACAATATTCTAAGTAGGGTTTAACTTTGTGGTTGCAGGTTTTTACAGCTCCAAGTGTGTGGCCTTTTGTAAGAAGATTGAGGACAGCGGATACAATCCTGGTAAGCCTGGTTACACCATGGCTTGTCTTCCTTATGGTCTTCAGTTGGGACTTTCGTGGGTTGGCTTGAAAAGCCTAAAACCCTTACTACTTCGTTCAAGTCTTAAGACTGCTGGTTTAAGAATTACTAGGTGAAACCCTTCACACTATGTGAGGGCGTTACGGCTTAGGCCGATGCTGTAATTAATAGTTTCTCTTCTATGTTTAAATATATTATAAAATAAATATTGTACGGTGGCATTGAGCTGTAAGCCTGCTGCAGATGAGATTTATTTCTTGACTTCTTATTTTACTGTTTGTGTTTGGAAACACTAAATATTTTACCCAATATCTATAATAATATTTATCTTTTCTTTTTTGTAACCTATTGTATTACTGCATTTGTTTTTCATTTACTATTTGTATAAGCAAATTGAAATCTACAGGCTTATGACAGCCTTTACAATGCGGTCGTAACAAGATTACTGTCTTATTTCGCAGTTATTATTTTTATTAACAGAAATTGGTATTGGTAGGGTTAAACCCAAATTTACAAAGAAGAATAATATTACTGTTTTAGTTTCTTTCAATGTTATAATGCAAGATAAGAAGATGGTTGTAATATAATAATATAATGTCTATTTTCTTCTCAGTTTGTAATATTACATTTAATCTTAGTTTTAAGTTCTGTATAGGAAGAAAAATAATATACAGGCTGAGAACAACCTTATAGTATTGTATTAAAATGCGGCTGTAAGTAAACTGTTGCTTTATTTTTATAATTATTATTTACTTGCAGAAACTGGATATTATAGGGTTTTAACCCTAATTTTTACAGTTTGAAAACGAGACTATCTCTTAATTTGATATTAAGTAATAATAATTCTACTTCTGTTGTATTTATGGTTAAATAAAATATTATTACCCTATTGATTAAGCTCATCATACGAATAATTCTGTTATTTACCTTTATCTTGATTATGCACTGAGTTATTTTATTAAAGTAAAATCTTTTATGCAGTTACTGTTAGGTTAAGTACCTGAGTTATACTATGGTTTGCTTATTAAGAAAAACTTTGTTAAGTAATATATATATATATATATAGGATTTATATCCTTGAACCATATAGATTTATATCTGATATTTAATTTATTTTATAATACATAGAGTGTAATTAGTTCATTTATAAACTTTATTTAATTATACGTTGAGTATAAATAAACTAGGTTTGTATTTATAATGCTTAAGATATTACTTTAAGTATTACTTTTATACTGTAAGTAATATAAATACATTATTAGTAATGCAACAACAATGTTACTTCTAATGTTTTATGATTATTATTATTATTATTATCCAGTGTAAGGTTTATTTATTTAATTATAAAGTCTGTGTATAATCTCATAATATTCATATAATACTTAATCTTTGTTTTAAGTTTATATATATATAACTCTGGTGTATATAGTTACATTCCTTATTCATATAAGAAAATATAATAACAGCTTTATAATCTATTTAAGCTTTAGCTGTAAATACAAGAAGATTTAGTAATTTATCTGACTGCATTTCTAACCTACATGCAGACTACACTACTAAGTTTTAACTGTAAAATCAAACCAATAGGTAAATTACTTCCTACTAAAAAGTTCTGCAAGTACAAGTATTAACCTGTTATAATCTAAAATAAGAAAACTAATAGCTCTGTAACTTGTTCTTATTTTGAGTTAATTTCTAAAGTAAAATCATTTGAAAACAAGGACGGAGACTATAAAGTAAAAAAATATGAATTCATATCTAACTTCTACTTTCTATACTGTACAGTAGCTTTTATTGAAATACAAGATACAGTAGCTTATAAGATGGTGAAACATTAGTGGTTACTGAAAGTAACAAAATAGGAAACTCGGTTCAGAAGGACATTACTTCATAATACTGAGATACTGTGCTGGAGTACGGTCTGGTGATACCAGACGTGGGAAAACACAGTAACTAAAAATAGATTTAACTACTGATATTCTGAGATACTAACTTTACTGAAACCAACTAACTCCTCAGACATATAAAATAAACATACATGCATCCATTTATACTCAATAATCATAAGAAATAAGTGACAGAACCTGTTTAAGTTGTGGACAACAACAGCAATGGGAGGCCATTCCTTCCTACCAACTCCTGGAGAGCGCTCAGACAACGACTTCTCAGGACCCCCGAGCTTGATCTGGTCTCCCTGGCTGGAACTAGGTGCAGCAATGTCAGATACCAGCCCTCCAACTCAGTATGAATATTGAACTTATCAACAAGTTCTCCCAGCTAAAAGCTGTAAATAAAATCAAGTTACTACAGCAATCCACTCAGAACACTTCCTTACTGTTTTTCCCTCTTTCCTCAATGAAATTCCTGAATAACATTCACCTGAATGAATTTTCTCTGGAATAAAATCTGAGCAGCCTCAGCTCTCTTCATTGAGTACTTTTAAAAGATTTCCTAGGTATTTGTTGGGTTAACTGTCATTTAATGAGCCACCTGCTCTGATTCCACTTTCTTGGGGAATCATGACCCCAAATATAGGGAAGTTGCCACCTGCAACTTAGGAAGTGTTTGAGGATGCTTCCACTTGTCCTTTTGCCTTTCCACCTAGTTCCATCCACCAGTTTGACCAGTAACCTCTTTTAACAGCTCTCCCATGCTGTTGTCTCCATAATTTATTTATTAATAATAAAATATTCTGAATTACACTCCATTACTGTTGACTCTGCTGAGTCATCAATCCCTACTTAGGATTAAGTTTAACATAATGTCTCAGAAATATAATAAAACAAATTACATAATTTTACAAAATTGGGGTATGTGACACTATGTCTTCATGAAATGTTACATCTCTACTGATGTCGATCTTCTTGAATCCTGGGAAGTATATTCTGTAATCCTTTGATCTTTCAGAGTATCCCGCAAATATACCCTTCTTTCCTAAAGGATCTAACTCCTCTTTTCTTTTGGAATGTGTATGTACACTAGACAGCCAAATATTCTGAGATGACTGACATCTGGTTTCTTGCTAAAAGACACTTCTTTAGGTGTCTTGTTCTCGAGTACTCTATGTGGAGTACAGTTCTATACATACATAGTTGTCCCGGTAGCTTCTGCCCATAGATGCATAGGAAGATCTTGATCATGGAGCATTGTGTTTGCTGCTTCCATGATTGTTCTATTCTTCCTTTCTGCAACCCCATTATGTTGTGGATTATATGGATTTTTCAACTCCCTCTTAATCCCTGAATCTCTGCATAATTCCTTGAATTCATTTGATGTGAATTCTCCGCCATTGTCTAATCAGAAAATCTTGATCTTCTTCTCTGTGTGGTTTTCGATCAAGGCTTTTAATTCCTTGAACTTGCTGAATACTTCATCTTTGTTCTTCATGAAGTATATCTATTTCTTCCTAGAAAAATCATCAATGAAAGAAACATAGCATACATACTTGCTTAATGACATCGGACCACATACATCAGAGTGAATGGTTTCCAAGATTCCTTTAGTCCTGCTTTCGCTACTTGGAAATGTCTTCTTTGTGTTCTTTCCTTTCTCACATCCCTTACATACTCTTTCATGTTTTTCCTGCATTTCTGGAAGACCTTCAACAACTTTGCTTGCAAGTGGTAGTGTGCTATAGTGCACATGTGCAAGCCTTCTATGCCAAAAATCATTTGGGTCTACTGAGTTATGAACCAAAGCTTGTTTTGGTTGGCCCTTTAATCTGTATAGTCCTCCCTCTTGTTCTCCAATTACTATTGCATCGTCAATAGTATTTCCTTTTGGCCACATGAGGACTTGGCCATCTATAAATGCAACTCTTATGCCTTTTGCATCTAATGCAAAGATGGAGAGAAGGTTCTTCTTTAGTCCTGGTACAAATAGGACATCCTTCATTTTCATAGACTTGCCAGAGTCTAATTTGTAGGAGGATTCTCCGCTACCTTTTATTGGATACTGGTAGTCATCCCCAAGTTTCACCTTGTGGGGTGATTCATGTTAAGATAGTTTCACAAAGGATTCCTTAAATCCCATCATGTGTTTGGAATCCCCACTGCCAATAAGCGAATCATTGCTTCCATATGTGATAGTTCCTGTGAGGGCAGATATCAACACATATTCTTAATCACTTGAAGAACCATCACTATCTTGTTTGATTCTCTTCTTGGAAGGCTCATAATCTTTTGCAGCATGATCATGATGTCTTTTCTTGTTTCCCTTCCTCTTGTGAGATCTATCTTTGCTTCTAGCACAATGTCTTGCAAGGTGTCCTCTTTCATCACATGTATAGCAAATGAACTTAGACAAATCTTTGTTAGATTTTCTAGTGTTATTCTTTTGGAGAGAGTGCTTACCTCTGTGATGGTCTGTTCTTCTTTTCTTGGATTGTACTGTGAGATCTTGATCTTCACTTCCCATCTTTTCTTCTTGAGCTAATATTCGAGATTTTTCTTGTGAGCACTCCTCCCACAATCTACTAAACTTTACTAGCTTCTTTCTGGCACAGATCCCTTGAATGAAAGAGTCCCATGCCCCATGGAGACCATTCAAGGTGGTCATCAAAATTTCTGCATTCTCTACTTCTTCATCTACAACTTCAAGCTGTTCCTTGATCTGAGAGACCCTTGTAAAGTAAGATTGGATGGTCTCCACATTCTGGATCTTTACACTTTTCAGTTGGTTTCTCAGAGTCATCTTCCAGTTTATGTTCTTCCCTTCAAATAACTTAGTCAAGGCATCAAACATCTCTTTAGGTGTCTTTAGGGAGGAAACCTAAGGTATGAGATGATCCTTGATTGAATCAACAATAATCCTCTTAGCCATGACCAATTTCTTTTTGTGTAAGGCCTTAGCCTCATCTCCCTCTGGAACTGGAACTTCTCCACTTATGTAAGAGTCCAATTCATTTTCTTCTAGAACCGGGGATATCCTATACTTCCAGGATCAGAATTTATCATCTCCCTCAAGCTTTTCATCAAGATTGGTATGATGAGACATCTTAACAAAGAACCTCAAATGGAAATACAAAATATTTATATGTTACCAGGTTAAGATGTCTGAACTAGATCTGGAGCTGGATTTCTGCAGAGCTGGATTTCTGCAGAGCTAGTTTTCTGGTTCAGGAGAAGATTAGGGTTTGGATTTCCTAGATTTCTACCCAACCAATTTTTTTTATCTTGATCTCTAAACTTTGATTTTTGGGAGGAGATCAATCTAGGTTTGGGCTCACTAAAATATTCCACTTCTTTGGAAAGCCCTAATTTCCTGCAGCAATGTCGGGTCAAAAACTGAAAATGCTCAGAATGAGATTTTGCTTCGACAGAAAGATGCGCCCTAGGGAGGAGAGTCAGCCTAGCCTCCTTTTTCTTAAAATATGTGTAGAGAGATCCAAAAAGTAGGAAGCCCTAGCTTCAGCAGCTGCACAATGTCTTCTTCTCAGGCTAGCTCTGATACCATGTTGTATTTTTAACATTTAATATATACGATCTTAGGATCTTATCTGAGAGAATAACAAGCACAACAACCAATCACAAGAGATAATGAACACAAATATTTTCCTTGGGGAAACCATAAAGGAGAAAAACCCGTAACTTCCTTAGAGATAGAATCAACACCAAAAGTAAAACCCAAAGATACAAAGATGATCTCCCGATAGTAGTAGTGTCTCTCTTTCTTGTCCCAAATTCTTCTCTCTCTCATTTATGTGCTAAAACTGAGTGTGTGTATATGTATGATCAATAGAGAGGCTCAATATCTATTTATACTAATTCCTGACTTGACATTAACTCACCGGGGTTGACTTCTCTAGGAGAGACTAATAACCCTAGTGCCCCGCAACTACAGGGAATTTAACCCTTGAACAATAAGGAGGGTTACCCTCTATGACTTTACATGACTTGTTTACTTTATTGATTCTACTGATAGGATCATCGGGGTATGAAATGACACAATTACATCACTGATACTCCCAATAGGGACATTGGGGTATAATATACAAGTGAATACATTTCGAAGTTACAAATACATCAACAGTGAGACACATAGAAGTTTAGATGTTTTGTCCTCTCTAATTCACTGCCTAAAACTATTAGTTTATCTTCTTGGTTTATCTATACATGAATGTCCTTGTCTCAAGATATGAGAGGTGCTCTTTTACATGCTATCTTATGATAATAGTTCTCCTGAGATCCCACACAAGTATAATGCATTTTAGGCTTGCTTTCAGTGCTTAACTTTTCACATTTAGATCCTTTCAATGATTTAGAAACCTAGGACTTATGTATTACTATTTTGTTGTATCTCACTAAGTATTCTTTTCTAAGATTTGACCTTTAACATTTGTAAACTGATGTTATCCGAGAGAATAAGTCTCAATCAGCATCAAACATTTTCTTGTTGTGTCTTATTCATGTCTTCTTCAGTTCTTTGGATTCTATAATGAATGTATCAGCAATCATCATGATGCACTTTAAATCTGTTGTTCTATATTTCTGATGCAACCACTTGAAAACCATAATTCATGTCCTCTACAACCCATTTATTTGGAATTCCATTTTTTTGTTCGTGTGGTGTAATAAAAATAATATTTGGTCCAACTCTTGGAATGTGAAGGAAATATCCAAACTTGGTGGATTCGATGGTGACATCATTGCATCCTAAAACTGATAAATTTGAGTTATCATCAATGACCACTTTCTCTTCGATGTGATCCCTTCAATAATTAGAGAGGGGGTGTTTAATTTTTTCATGCCTAATCATATGTTTGGTAGCTCCAAAATCAACAATCCATTCTTGTGATGAAGAGGAGAACCAATATGCATGGTGCACAACCAAATTTTGATTGTTAGAAGATTCACATTGGGTATCATATTCAAGAATCCTTGTATTATAACTTGCTTGTTTTGGAAAATATTCAATATTTTGAATGTAAGCTTTGATAGTGGCTATAAGTAAGTTTATGGTAGTGGTGTGCCCATTCTTATGATAGTTGTTGTAAGCTTTGAAGGCATTCCCATTCTTATGATAGTGGCTGTAAGTAAGTTTATTCTTAGTAAAGGATTTTTTGTCTTCCTTATTAATGTTCTTGAACTGATATGTAGAAGCTGCAGATAAAACTTTTGAAAGAGCTTAATATTGGAGCAAAAATTATTCCATGATTCTCAATGTGACATAGTTTCGTAAAATATTATGCGAGGCTACCCAAAACATTCAATCATAGTTGGAACTGCAAGAGGGACACTAACTAACATATAGGCAATTTCAAAATGAAGGAATTAAAGGCCAACAAGTTGCCTCTTCGGGCTATTTTGAAAAGGCTCCAACTAAGTTTCCTTCCTCTACTCTTCTAGTATTTATAAAAAGGGTCAAGGCTCTCAGGCAGGGGCTTATAGACAGCTTGTGGAAAGGCCTATTTGCACAAGTTCCATCATCAGTTGAAGGAGCATAATTTCTACGATAAGCACAACGACAAGCATCACAACTCTAAGTCCTTTCCATAATGCAAGTATGCCTATATTTGAAATACAATATTTGTTCAGAATTATATATATATATAACACACAGTAAACGTCTCTATAGCGATGTACTTCTAGTGATATAGCGACATATCAACGTTACTATAGCAACGGATTAGTGCTTAGTTGCTTCTAAGTTGCAAAAAACACGTGTCACTATAACGACAGGTTGTCATCTTTATAACGATGGTAGAACATTGCTATAGAAATGGACAATGACTTGGGCACTTCTTGGTTTCAATATACTTTCGTGCCTATAGCGACGCACTAACGTTGCTATTGAAACTAATGTACGTCGCTATACCTACACAATATGAAATAGTCGCTTGATTTTGCGACAATATTTCATCACTCCTGTTAACACTCAGAATGTACCCAGGTTGCAAAAGGTAAATCCCAAAGGTAACAACAAAAACCACTTCAGAAAGAAACTAGCTTTCCTTTCCAGAGAGGGATCTCTCAAATATAAATTTAACAAGGCCAGATATAAAATCAACACTTAAACATCATATGGACGATTGAAACGATACACATAATCATTGGGAAATGGAGTCAAAATACATAAAGATATCACAAGGTTGCATGCATGATATTTCATCAAAGGAAAGATAACAACTTAATTACAGTCATTCATTGAGTTTAGGTGGAAAAGGAGGAAATATGAATAGTCCATCAATATAGAGCATCATAAGATGAATTCCATATTAACTTTAGCAGAAAAATTTATGAAATATCTGAAACAATAGTCAGAGCACAACAAGTATGAATTCCAACCATTCAACACTATGCTTCAGATACGAGGAAAACAAAATGGAATGTAACATCGAAAAAATGATCGCATAGGAAAGAAAATACAGGCTGTAATGTTAACAACACAAGAATATTTGATAGCCTGCATGCATTCAAATTTGTTATTTCAAAAATTATATGTCCTCAAAAAACATTGATCCAACAAATGGATTCCAACCCTCAATACATCAAGTAAATGCAAATATATACATAAACGATTCCTTCCCAAGAAGATTTAATAACTGAATAATCTATTTAATCAAATTTATTGTAATCATATCCCTATCAACTAGGAATAAACTACTTAAATTGATCTTGATAACATATCATTTAATTAAAATCAACTTGGTGACAACAAGGCTCGAACAAGGAGCTCCATAGCGCAACACCTGTTTTCACGGATGAAGAATATACTTTGTTTTTCCGAATATTTCCATGGCTCTCCATTGTTCTACGCTTGGGATGTCGTAATCAATCATTTCTCAGATAGACACTTCTAGATCCATATAGGTTTCATAAGACATAGTAGGAAACCCTCCTCTGACGATCATAAATTTTTGCAATATCTTGAAGTCTTCTGTAACCTTGTCCATGATGACTTTTCCCGTTAGTCCCTTTACTAAATCATCAAAATTGGAGTGATCCATATGGCTTTGTACTAGCAGGATATGATAATGCTCTTGAGAAAGAAGTCTTCCTTCTTCATCCCAGAAAGAAGGAAGGCCATCCTCAAACAATTCTTTAAAAGCATGTCTAGAATCATTAATACGTGAAGTCATCTCATCAGCCTTATCTTGTACTGTCTTCATAAGATGATGCTTGTGAATGAACCTTTTCAACCACAGTACCATGGCCACTCTGTCTTTGATTCCTATATCTTGTAATTTTTGATAAGTTAATGAATTCAAAAAATTCAGTGCATTCTGAGCTGTACTTAGGGGCTTCCTCTCCATGGTCTCATTTACTAGTTTTAATCTCTGATTGGCTAAATTAACCAATGTAATTTGGTCATCAATTAAATTCAAATAATGTCTGACCTTAGTAATCTCCACAGACAACGTATCCCAGATTATATGCTTGGCTCCCTGAAGAGGAGCCTTTCCTGTATTCCTTTCTTTTAATTCATTAAGCTTCTTTTGTAATTGACCTTTATCCTGTAATATTTTATTCTTGTTTTCAACCATTTTAGTCAGCTAAGATTTGATTTTCTCATTTTCTTCCTTTAATTCCCTTATATCTACATCCTTCAAGCTTACTTATGACATGGGTACTAGTAAATCATCAGCAGAAAAATCACTTAAAGGCTTTTCAATATTTACAATGGTCAAATCTTCATCAGTAGGAGTCTGGCTCATTAACTCTTCCATAATCTCTTTTTCATCATTCTGGTCATTCTTTAACCGTGAAATTTGCGCCATTAACTCATTTCGCTCTATTTCCCATTTATTCTTTTCTTCTTGCAACTTCACAGTTTTGCCTTTGTACTCCATCATTTCCCAATGAATGTTATCTTTCTCCTCCTGCAATTCTAACAACTCTGATGACTGAACATGTTCAGAACTCAGGATTTTCAACTTCTTCTTTAGAACCTAGAGGGCATTATCTTTTTCTTCTAAAACTCTTTTGATGGCTTGTGTGTTTCCTGTTTCATCCCCTGAGCTTACGATATCTACTTGCAATTTCTTTATTTGAATAGAATTTGCCTTGTTCTCAACTTTCTCGTGCTTTAATTGGACCTCTAATTTATCAACCAAAACTTGCAACTTGTTAATTTTCACCATGGCATGTAATAAATTTGAATAAATAATATCTCCTGTCTATTTATGCAGCTATATTTTGTCAGGTACACTTATTTTATCCAATCTTACTTCCATCTTGGCCACTTTTTTGTCACTTACCATAGCTAATTTTAAAGTGTTTCTCTCTACATCCCAAGTGGAAATCAGGGAAGTCTTTGGGTTATTCAGAATTCTCACTCGAGGGAGTATATTTTTAGTTTCTTCTAGGAACCGTCTCTGCTTTTCTACATAGCTAGTCATGAATTTTGCTTTAGATTTAAAAACTGAACTGTAGTCTGCATTATTTGCACTTTCAAAAGAAAATTGATTCATCTGCACTGACTTCTTAGGAATCAAAGATACCTTTTTCAACCCATCTGAAACTACTTCACTTGAAATTTTATCATCTTGAGATGTTTTGGTCTTCTTATGCGAACTGTCTTCATCTATTTCCATATTTTCAATCTCAAAAAAACTTCTTTTAATTAAAACATTAGAACTTTCTGGCACTTGAGATGCTGTAATTGATCCACTGCTTGTACTGTCATTGCTTCGTGGATTTTCCACAAAATGAGACAAATTGGCTACTTCCTTCAAACCCTCAACAACTTGGTGATCAAATGGTTTATTTTTATTTGCTTGTTTTCTTAGAGAAATTATATGATAAGGATCATAATTGACCTTTTGTTCCTTTTGAAAATCCATATTTTCCAATAATTTCTCCACAATCACCAGGGCACCCTTGTTTTCAAAGATGAATGAACCAACTTTAAGGGTGAATTTGATATTGGAGGATTTTTTGAAAGCTCTGAAATGTTCCTCTTCTGCATGTAATATTTGTCTCGTGTATTCTAATGCAAAGATCCTAGGGGTAAGGAAAGCAGGTAGCCTGTAAGGCTCTCCGGTGAAGCCATATACTCTCAAAACTGTAAAGTATTTATACAAAAACCAATCCCCAATCCTATCTTCTGGTGACGATTTCATCATAATCTTATTTTCTTCAAACACTCTGGGCAATACTTCATCAAACATCAACTTATATATCTCTGACATAATGGAATTCACAAATTCGAACATCTTGATTTGCTTCGGCAGATCTGAAGAGAATATAGTATTCAAGAATTTCAATTCAATTACATTTGAACATAATAACATGTTCAAAAAATATGATTGATACTTGAAAAATATGACCTTTGAGAACTCGACTAATTGGATATGGATAGTCTCTGCTAAATATTCATCCAAACTGAAGACATGTACCAGATGGGACTCAAACTCAAGACTAACTAAACTCATTTTCAATAAGAAGCCCAAGACAACCTCACTGACATGAAAGTCATCATCTAGACCTAAAACCTGACAGACCAAAGACACAACCAATTGGAGCTCCTCTTTGAAGATGTGAATACGATATGGCAAAAAGATACCTTCTAATGACTATCCTTCATTAAGAATACTAGACAAAAATTTACATCAAACTTCAGTTTTACAACCTTCGTATAATTCAACTCAAACAAACACATTCACAGACTCACCACTATCAAGGTAATTATTAGGCAAATTCAGGAATCCATAGATAGATTTTGCATCAATTCTACAAAGTATCTTGGACATGGAATGACTCACAATGACTCTCTCAGAAGATGAGTAATTGCTTGCACACCACTCAGCGAATTCAGGAAAGGGTAAGGTCTACTCAATGGTGAAATAATACATAAATGACTTGCAGGAATTCAAAATGTCGTTTCCTTGTGAATTATATCGCCATAATCTTTCCTTAATAACCGATACATTTCCCAATGACAGGAATGGGTCATATACACCTCTATCTCTATCAACCAAGAATTCTTCTCTTTCATCCAGAAATTGGTTAATACCTTCTAACCCTTTATCTTTCTCCATAATAGAAAAACGACAATAATTCTATGAATAAAGCTCGGGTGTTCGAAGCTTACATGTGACTGTAACTGTATGTACCCGAAGTTGACTGCGAAAGGATGGTGGGCGGTCCCTTTCATTTGTACCGGCATGTAAAATAAAAAATGATTTTTCAAAATAAGTCAACTTCACTTTATATAGAAGTCCATTCCGAAGGCTCCTTCTAGTGGTTTTTCTTAAACCATTTTTCTCCGCGTGAATGTACCATAAGCCACCACGTGTATCGCGGTTTTTATTTCGCTACCACTTTTCTACTTCAACCACCGTGCAACTCTACCCTCTAGATTTGATGATAACCGTTGATGAATATTCACTTTATTTTTAAGCCGTTGGATTAACTTGCATATACACATTCCTCTGGGCCTTTTTGTTTTTAACAATGTGCAACTTTATGGAGCGGAATTCTTATCAACCGTAGATTTTATTGACCTGATCCCATAACCGTCGATCCTCACACCTTGTTAATTATCTCTGCATACCCTTATCTCCCGTGCATCTCCATAGAGTGGATCTATTCTAAACCATTGATTTTCACATCCTTGTTCTATACCATTGGATTATGAGATAATTTCATCGTTTATGTGCCCTTTTATCATACATTCACATTGTCATATTTAACGAAAGTCTAAATAACCATCATTTTTCTTCACCATGTTTCCTTCGATACTCTGCAAGTTACAAGTTGTTAATAGCTCCTACAACGCAATATGAGATAGTCCCTTGATTTTGCAACAATATTCCATCGATATAGCGACTCCCAAACATCGCTCAAATGACGCAATTTGACTTAGTCACTTGTTTTTCCCACAATAAATTGTCGCTATAGCGACGACCAACTGTTGCTATAGCGACACATAAACATTTTTATATCGACACCTATTTCTTTTTGAAGAAAATGCCATGTGTCATCAATGTTCTTTCGCTATACCAACAGAATAGTCAAAGTGTGGCTAATGTGACAATAATTTGGGCTTCTAATCATCACTATAGCAAAGGAAATGTGTTACTATAGCAACGATTTGCCATGGGAAAAAATTTCACATGTACTAGTGAAAAAGGTAAAACCATCATGCAGAGGTACCAAATAAGACTCTTCCATCCATAAAATGTCCTTTGGGTGAGCGAGAATAGCCTCATAAAGTGTTGTCATGCAAGTGTCGTCATGTGACCAAACATACATTAGGGGAGTTTTGAGGTAAAAAATGGGACTAAAAAAAAAATTTGTACCATTAAAATTCACTTTATAAGAACCAATAGGATTCAATATGATGATGTGAACCATAAGGGTAAAATTTGTAAAAAAAATGTAGGGAAAAAGAAAAAACTACTTTTTTGTTATCATATTTTTGGCATATCTCATTATCGGTTCACCCAAATTTTGATTTTGGGGACTCGTTGGATGCTGAATTTAATTTTGCATCCAACCCATGCCCACGGTGCATACTTCTGAGGTGCCAACAACCCTCAAAAATGAAAATTTCAATACAAATGCATTTTAATATTAAAATACATTTTTTATTGAAGTTTTCATTTTTGGGTGTCGTGGACACCTCAAATGTATGCAAAGTGTGCATGGTTTGGATGCCAAATTAAATTCTGCATCCAACAAGTCCCCAAACTCGAATTTTGGGTGAACTAATAAGGATATATGCCAAAAATATGATAAGAAAAAGTAGTTTTTCTTTTTCCCCTCCAAAATTTAGAACTTTTATTTTATCATTATCTCTTATTTTATTATTTCCCTTATGAGGCCCATTTTAGACCTCAAAACTCCCGTAATGTAAGTGTCGTCATAGAGAAATAAGTTTCAATTTTGGCTATAACAAATGTCCCATAATGTATGAGATTAGAGGGTAAGATGATGGCCTAAATACATTATAAATAATAAACTGTTGGGTCATGGAATCGAAGAAGCTGGAGAAACCAAGATCATAGGCTCAAACAAAGGTACTTGAAAGAGAGTAAATATGTCATACAATATGATCTCTGGGACATACATGCCCATGTACAAATGATCACCAGAAAGAAACAAGGAATATCTAACATTTGTATAACTGATGTAACTATAATGGCCAAAAAATATGCAAAAAGGCGCCATGTAAAATATAGAGGATCAATCATGGCCATAAATGAACAATGTGGATCCATGCTCAATAATCGATCATAGCCACATGGACACAAGGTGTATTTATATCTCATCAGGTGTTATATGAAATGTGACAACGTCTTGCGCAACTCGAGAAATAAAAGAAGATTAAGATGCTACTATTAGCCCAAGGTCTTCAATCCAAACTGCCTAAAGGTACAAATCCTGACCATGCGAATAGAGGAGCTAAAGTTGAACATGGTGGATACCGTTTGATTACCAGTCTCTTAGTGGAGTATTCTACAACTGAAGTAATATCATACTCTCCTATTTATATGGGGTGGGTGAAGCCCAATTGACAGAAAACAAATCAATTATCACAATAATCCTAAGATTTGAAACCTTCTTTCAAGGAGTTTGAGAAAGGGAGGAAGAGAGGAGAATACCTCTTTGTAGCCTTGCTATTTGATGGAGTCTGTTGATGGCTTTCCTTTCATCTCCTTGAATATCCTTCACACCTGCAAATCTCACTACACAATTATTCCTACTATCCTACCAAACTATCTTCAAGAAATATGGGTTAGATCTAATTGCATACCAATTCTAAATCAACATGAAACTTTAAAGGGAAAAAATTGAATAAGAATTGGGAAGAAGATTGAATTGATTCATAATAGATGAACATGGAGAAATAATTACAACCCTTGCAATTGCCTTCCTTCACCATATCCTAGACCTTCTCGTCTACCATCCCTGCCTTTGATGCCCAAAAACATTTGTGGTATAAAAGTGATTTCTAGACCTCAATTCCTCTAGCATGCCTTTGCTCTCTAATTTGTCTCCTGCAATTCACCTCATATTCCTTCCTTTTATAGGATTTGGATTTAAGCACCCAATATCTTAACCATGAATGTGGGAATATGATTTTTGAAGGTTTTTGATTATTTCCTTTAAAAAACCCACTTTACCTAGTTTTTAGGCATCAAACTTAATTTTCAGTATTTATTTGATGCAGAGAGCAAGGGTATGGTGGGGGCTTTGGGTGCTTGGACTCCACTAGAAGTCACCATCCCAGACCCTAGGACAAACTGTTAGGGCAGGGATGATTTTAAGGAACCATACTTATTAGAAAGTGTATAAATGTTGGCAAATATTACCAATTCTTAAAACGCCAATGATAAAATGATTGGCGATATTTTTCAAAAAAGATTTTAATTTCCAAGCATTTTATATCGTTTATATAATAATTTGGCAATTTTTAGGGTGAAAAAATTTTACCCCATCAAAATTGGGTGAAACAGGGCTTCAAAAAATGCAAAATGGCGAATCTCTTTTGGGAGAAAAACATGGAAAAATAGCCCACTGGGCTAAAATTCGCTCCTAAAATTACCTACCTTTTGGAAAACGTGATAAGATCCGTCAATATCCAAGGAAAATTATCTCGACCATTTAGGGAAAACTTGACAAGATCCGTCAATCTCAGAGGAAAATGATATTGATTGTTGGATTCTTATTGACACAATGGTCATATGGAGTGATTCAATGACTTAGGTGTATACTTCGTAAGATCATATTTGATCACCAAAATTTGGTAAAATCCATGCTAAAAAAAACAAAAAAAAAATAAATGAAACAAAACAATGGAACGAAATTAAATATATCATGAAACAAAATCTAAATGACAAAATTGTTGAATTAGAGTTGCAACCCCATAGAGTTGCAAAGCATCTTGTTCCATCACCTCTTCATTTTTATTTTCTTCAGGCTTCATCTACAATATAGCTTCCAAATCATATGCGACAGTATCATTAAAGAAAATGGAAGACCCCAAATTAGTATCAACATCATATATATGATGAACTTCAGGCTTATCTTGACTGCTCACTACATAAGGAGTTATTTTCTCACTACACAACCTCTTACTTTCATCTTGAATAGGAATAGTAGCATATGACATATCCATTTGTAAACTATCCTTCAACTTTGAAGTCCAAGATCTTGATAACAATACTCCAAACTTAGGTGGGATATCTGCTACTACCACATCCATTACTATGGTTTTAGATGGTAATTTATTCATATTTACTACCATATCTTTAATCAAACCAAGACATTTCACTCTCCTGGAATCAAAAGAATACAAATCTTTATATGGTCTTGTCACTTCCAATCCCAGACTTTCAACTACTCCTTTTGGCATTAAATTATGTGATGCACCCGAATCTAACATAGCATTATGGACCACCATATCATGCACATTCAAACTCAAATAAAAGGGAGGGACTTCTTCATTTTCTATATTTTCAACTTTCGACCCAAATGAAATAGTAGGATTATCATCATTCAATTCCAAAATATCAGATTGCAATTCTCCTTGACCTTTGACCATTTTTGTTATGGTATTTCTATATTCATTGTTTCTCAACAACTCATTAAATGGAACATAAATTTTCAACTTGGAAAACTCATTTTGCAAATTGAAACTAGAACTGACTCTTTCTACATCAATTGGGGTTACTTGCTTCATTCCTTTGTTTTTTTGTACCTCATTCTCAACTTCTTTATTTACAACAGACTCTTTTTGTATTTCTTTTCTCCTTTCTATATTTAAAAAACTAGTGGAAGGATGATTTGGATTTACCTTCCCTTTATTTATAAAGACTTCTCTGTTTCTCAATATAATCTTCCTCTGTACATCATCCATAGCATGCAGATAACCTCTTTGATACTTTTCTGTCTCACTTTCAAATTCTTCATTCCCATCTTCCTGTGCAAACATGTTATGTTCTTCTTTAGAAAGATATATCTCTGAATCTAGTTCTCCAAAAAGATGAGTTTCATTTTCAGTAGGGTCTTCTTCGTCAGCGACATAATTCTTAGGAAACGGTGGTCAAATTTGTTGTTCTTCCTGATTTCTTGGGTTTCTCATGTCTCTCTGCCTATTTTGTGGAAGTATACGAGGATTTGGTCTTCTAAAATGAGGACTCCTGATTTGAGGATCGACTTGTTCTCTGTTGAACGTCCTATTATCCATAGTCAATCTATCAACTTCTCCATTGTCTTCAACATCATTTCAAACTTGATATCAGTGGTAGAAGAAGAAGTAGAAGGCACATTTTCTTCCTTTTTCCTCCTATCAATGTCTCTGTGTTTCATTTTTCCACTTGCCATAATATTCGCTTCTACTTCTAAAGAATCTGTAAACATTGCGGCAAGAGTTGCTGATTTTCTTTCTCTCAATGAAAATGCAAAGTCATTATCAAAGGCTCCAGCATAATGCAGTTTAGTGATGGCTGTAGAAGGTTTTATATGTTCTAGAATAGAATTATAAACCCTCATAAACCTACTTCAAAATTCATGAACAGATTCAAAAACCCCCTTTTTGAGACTGTTATACTGAGACAAGAGCCGCAAAGGATTCTGTTTGTCATCCCATCTCTCTAGGAATGCATTTTGGAAAGCTTGGAAATTCAATATAGATCCATCTGGAAAGTCTTTAAACCATTTCTTTGCTTCACCTGATAAACTTTGAGCAAATAACCACATTTTAACATCTGCATAATCGACTTCCTCCAAGCCAACAAAATCTTCAAACTTAGCCACATGTTGTTTTGCGGTTATGTCTCCTTATCCATCAAATAAGGAAATTATTTGGGAATAATTTTAAGGAAGGTCGTGTAATAAAGCAGGAAAATGCAAGGGAGCAAATCTGGCTTCCATTGGTCTAGGTGGATTCAGAGGTACTGAGGAATTTTGAGTGTTTTGAACAACAAGTGTTTCAACTTTTGCAGACTGTTGTAAATCTCTCCAAAGGGAATCCAGCAAATAAGATTCTAATCTACGAGAATTAAGTTCAGTATTCTTAAGATCAGACTCAGGCTTAGTTTTCAACAAACTTCTTCCAACATTAACTTCCCATTCTGGATAAAAAATATTAGGAGAATCTCAAGAAGATGACGCACCAAACAAAGAAAAATCTATTTTTTCTTTATCCTTTTTCTTAAATAACCTTTCTGGATCTTCCAAACTCTTTAAAATTTCAGTGTCAAAATTACTTCGTGTATGTCTTCTCGAAGCCAGAATGACTTTTTAAATTTTGAAAAATTCTACAATGGAATCGCCAGGGCAAATATACAACCTTCTCTACTGACAAAAATTCCTATTTTCCCACAGAAATCTTTTCTTGATCTTTAAAACTCTGTTGTTCTTCCCAGGGCAGATTTGCACTTTCGTTCCCTGGAAATCGTGGCCATTTGTTAACACTCAAAATGTACCCAGGTTGCAAAAGGTAAATCCCAAAGGTAACAGCAAAAACCACTTCAGAAAGAAACTTGCTTTCCTTTTCAGAGAGGGATCTCTCAAATATAAATTTAACAAGGCCAGATACAAAATCAACACTTAAACATCATATGAATGGTTGAAATGATACACATAATCATTGGGAAATGGAGTCAAAATACATAAATATATCACAAGGTCGCATGCATGAGATTTCATCAAAGGCAAGATAACCACTTAATTACAGTCATTCATTGAGTTCAGGTGGAAAAGGAGGAAATATGAAAAGTCCATCAATATAGAGCATCATAAGATGAATTCCATATTAAATTTAGCAAAAAAATTTATGAAATATCTAAAACAATAGTCAGAGCACAACAAGTATGAATTCCAACCATTCAACACAACACTTCAGATACGAGGAAAAAAAAATGGAATGTAACACCGGAAAAACGATCACATAGGAAATAAAATATAGACTGTAATGTAAATAGCACAAGAATCTCTAATAACCCACATGCATTCAACTTTGTTATTTCAAAAATTATATCTCCTCAAAAATCATTGATCCAACAAATGGGTTCCAACCCTCAATACATCAAGTAAATGCAAATATATACATAAACGATTCCTTCCCAAGAAGATTTAATAACTGAATAATCTGTTTAATCAAAGTTCTTGTAACCATAACCCTAATAACTAGGAATCAAATACTTGCTTTGATCCTGATAACAGATCATTTAATTAAAATCAACTTGGTGACAACAAGGCTCGAACAAGGAGCTCCATAGCGCACAACACCTGTTTTCACGGATGAAGAATATACTTTGTTTTTCTGAATCTTTCCATGGCTCTCCATTGTTCTGCGCTTGGGATGTCGTACTCAATCATTTCTCAGATAGACACTTCCAGATCCATATAGGTTTCATAAGACATAGTAGGCAACCCTCCTCTGACGATCAGAAATTTCTGCAATATCTCGAAGTCTTCTATCAACTTGTCCACGATGACTTTCCCCGTCAGTCCCTTTACTAAATCATAAAAATTGGAGTGATGCATACTTTTTTGTTCTAGAAGGATATGACAATGCTTTTGAGAAAGAAGTTTTCCTCCTCCATCCCAGAAAGAAGGAAGGCCATCTTCAAACAATTCTTTAAAAGCATGCCTGAAATCATTAATACGCGAAGTCATCTCATCAGCCTTATCTTGTACTGTCTTCATAAGATGATGTTTGTGAATGAACCTTTTCAACCACAATACCATGGACACTTTGTCTTTGATATCTATATCTTGTAATTTTTGATAAGTTAATGAATTCAAGAAATTCAGTGCATTCTGAGCTGTACTTAGGGGCTTCCTCTCCATGGTCTCATTTACTAGTTTTAATCTCTAATTGGCTAAATTAACCAATGTACTTTGGTCATAAATGAAATTCAAATAATGTCTGAACTTATTAATCTCCACAGACAATGTATCCCAGATTATATGCTTGGATCCCTGAAGAGGGCCCTTTCCTGTATTCCTTTCTTTTAATTCATTAAGCTTCTTTTGTAATTGACGTTTATCCTGTAATATTTTATTCTTGTTTTCAACCATTTTAGTCAGCTCGGATTTTATTTTCTCATTTTCTTCCTTTAATTCCCTTATCTCTACATCCTTCAAGCTTATTTGTGACATGGGTACTAGTAAATCATCAACAGAAAAATCACTTAAAGGCTTTTCAATATTTACAATGGTCAAATCTTCATCAGTAGGAGTCTGGCTCATTAATTCTTCCATAATCTCTTTTTCATCATTCTGGTCTTTCTTTAACCATGAAATTTGTGCCATTAACTCATTTTGCTCTGTTTCCCATTTATTCTTTTCTTCTTGCAACTTCACATTTTTTCCTTTGTACTCCATCATTTCCTGATGAATCTTATCTTTCTCCTCCTGCAATGCCAACAACTATGATGACTGAACATGTTTGGAACTTGGGATTTTCAACTTCTTCTTTAGTACCTGGAGGGCATTATATTTTTCTTCTAAAAGTCTTCTGATGCCTTGTGTGTTTCCTGTTTCATCCCCTGAGATTACGATATCTGCTTGCAATTTCTCTATTTGAATAGAATTCGGCTTGTTCTCAACTTTTTCGTGCTTTAATTGGACCTCTAATTTATCAACAAAAACTTGCAACTTGTTAATTTTCACCATGGCATATAATAAATCTGAATAAATAATATCTCCTGTCTGTTTATGCAGCTATATTTTGTCATTTACACTGATTTTATCCAATCTTACTTCCATCTCGGCCACTTTTTTGTCACTTACCATAGCTAATTTTAAAGTGTTTCTCTCTACATCCCGAGTGGAAATCAGGGAAGTCTTTGGGTTATTCAAACTTCTCACTCATGGGAGTAGATTTTTAGTTTCTTCTAGGGACTGTCTCTGCTTTTCTACATAGCTAGTCATGAATTCTGCTTTAGATTTAAAAACTGAACCGGAGTCTGCATTATTTGGACTTTCAAAAGAAAACTAATTCATCTGCACTGACTTATTAGGAATCAAAGCTACCTTTTTCAACTCATCTGAAACTACTTCACTTGAAATTTTATCATCTTGAGATGTTTTGGTCTTCTTATGTGAACTGTCTTCATCTATTTCCATATTTTCAATCTCAGAAAAAACTTCTTTTAATTAAAACATTAGAACTTTCTGGCACTTGAGACGCTATAATTGATCCACTGCTTGTAGTCTCATTGCTTTGTGGATTTTCCACAAAATGAGACAAATTGGCCACTTCCTTCAAACCCTCAACAACTTGGTGATCAAATGGTTTATTTTTATTTTCTTGTTTTCTTAGAGAAATTATATGATAAGGATCATAATTGTCCTTTTATTCCCTTTGAAAATCCATATTTTCCAATAATTTCTCCACAATCACCAGGGCACCCTTGTTTTTAAAGATGAATGAACCAACTTTAAGGGGGAATTTGATATTGGAGGATTTTTTTAAAGCTTCGGAATGTTCCTCTTCTGCATGTAATATTTGTCTCATGTATTCTAATGAAAATATCCTAGGGGTAAGGAAAGCAGGAAGCCTGTAAGGCTCTCCGGTGAAGCCATATACTCTCAAAACTGTAAATTTTTTATACAAAAACCAATCCCCAATCCTGTCTTCTGGTGACGATTGCATCATAATCTTCATTTCTTCAAACACTCTGGGCAATACTTCATCAAACAATAACTTTTATATCTCTGACATAATGGAATTCACAAAGTCGAACATATTGATTTGCTTCGACAGATTCGAAGAGAATATAGTATTCAAGAATTGCAATTCAGTTACATTTGAACATAATAACATGTTCAACAAATATGATTGATACTTGAAAAATATGACCTTTGAGAACTCGACTAATTGGATATGGATAGCCTCTGCTAAATATTCATCCAAACTGAAGACATGGACCGGATGGGACTCAGACTCAAGACTAACTGAACGCATTTTCAATAAGAATCCCAAGACAACCTCACTGACATGAAAGTCATCATCTAGACCTAAAACTTGACAGACCAAAGACACAAGCAATTGGAGCTCCTCTTTGAATATGTGAATACGATATGGAAAAAAGAGACCTTCTAATGACTAACTTTCATTAAGAATACTAGACAAAAATTTACATCGAACTTCAGTTTTACAACCTTTGTATACTTAAGCTAAAACAGACTCATTCACTGACTCACCACTATCAGGGTAATTATCAAGCAAATTCAGGAATCCACGGATAGGTTTTGCATCAATTCTACATAGTATCTTGGACATGGAACGACTCACAATGACTCTCTCAGAAGATGAGTAATTACTTGCACAACACTCAGCGAATTCAGGAAAGGGTAAGGTCTGCTCAATGGAGAAATAATACAAAAATTACTTGTAGGCATTCAAAATGTCGTTTCCTTGTGAATTATATCATGAAAATATTTCCTTAATAACTGATACATTTCCCACTGACAGGAATGGGTCATATACACCTCTATCTCTATCAACCAAGAATTCTTCTCTTTCATCCAGAACTCGGTTAAGACCTTCTAACCCTTTCTCTTTCTCCATAATAGAAAAACAACAATAATTTTGTGAATAAAGCTCGGGTGTTCGAAGCTTACCTGTGACTGTAACTGTATGTACCTAAAGTTGACTGCGAAAGGATGGTGGGTGGTCCCTTTCATTCGTCCCGGCATGTAAAATAAAAAATGATTTTTCAAAATAAGTCAACTTCACTTTATATAGAAGTCCATTCCAAAGGCTCCTTCTAGTGGTTTTTCTTAAACCATTTTTCTCCGCACGAATGTACCATAAGCCGCCACGTGTATCGCGGTTTTTATTCCGCTACCACTTTTCTACTTCAACCGTCGTGCAACTCTATTGTACATTGTAAAATCAAGTTTTGTAGATAATAGAAAAGTGTTGGTGGTTTACCTTATTGGGTTCCACGATAAATCATTGTGTCAAAATTTTATTTTACATTTTATAAAGTAAAAGAAATTGTGTTTAAATTTTTGTCACTAGTTCACCCCCCCTCTCAGTGACAAGACCTGCTCCATCAATTGGTATCACAATGGGATCCTTCACTAGAGTTTAACCATTGAAAGGAATATCCTATTAAAGACCACAATGGATCATCAGATGAAAATGTCATTAAGAGTCCCCATATTTGATGGTGACAACTATGTTTTCTGGAAGATTAGAATGAAAAGCTATCTGATGTCCATTGGACTAGAAGTATGTGTATTAGTTGAAGAAGGATATGATTTTACAAAATTCATTCCCACAGAAATATAAGACAGTAAGAAATTTTGGGAACATGCAAAGGCCTTAAATACATTACAAGCTAGAGTGAGTAAGAGGGTCCTTGCAAAAGTACTAACATGTAAAAGTGAAAAACAGCTCTGGGACAAATTGGAAACTATATATGCAGGAGATTCCAAAATAAAGATGGAAAAACTTCAATCTCTCAAAGTACAATATGAAAGTCTAAAAATGAAGGATGATGAAAACATTTCAGAGTACTTTGAAATAATTTATAATCTTGTTAGTACAATAAAAGGTTTGGGAGTAGAATTACCAAATGCTGAGTTATTTGAAAAGGTACTAAGAACACTTCCTATGGCATATAATCCTAAAGCATCCACTCTTGAAGACCGAGAGAAGCTAGAAGAGCTAACCATGGATGAATTGTATGGAATCCTCACAGCCTGTAAGTTAAGACTAGGTATTGATAAATATTCAAAAGAAAAGCAACCTTCAAAGTGCTCAAGAAAACTGAAAATCAGAAGCAAAAACCTCAACCAAACCATCATGAAGAATCTGAAGTAGAAGAAGCCAATTTTATTAAGAAACTTCAGAGAGGATCAAGGAAGTACAAAGGAAAGCTGCCCTTCAAATGTTTTAAAAATTTGGGAACTTTCAAGCCAAGTGTCCTTATCCCAAGGAAGATTCTGAAGATGAAGATGAAATAAATAAACAATACAAGAAAACAGGAAAATTCCCCTATAAAAAAAGAATTACAAAGGAAAAAAGAATTTATACTCAAAAGAAGAAGACAATACTTCATTTGAGTTTAGTGACAGTGATGATGAAGTCCTTTTTCTAGGTATTAAAGAGTCTAATGAGATAGAAGAAATTGAGCATAAGAAAGAGTCATAAGATGAAGCAAAGGTTAATATGGAAGAAGAACTACTCAATGCTTTGAATGAATTAAGAAGACACAAAAATAAATATAGACAGCTAAAAAGTTTTGTGTTTGAACAAAAGGAAGAACATGAACATAAATAAAAAGAGATGGAGAATATCATGAGAAACCTAAAACACCAAATCCTAGATGCAAATAAGATCGAAGAAAGGCTGGAAGAGTCCTTTAAAGAGAAACAACTAACCTGTGAAAGAATGGAGGAAGAATTAGTCCACTTAAGAAAAGAGCTAGATGCAAGAGTTATTCAAACAAGATATGGAAATAGCTCTAAAGTCATAGATAATATTATAACCAGACAAAGGTATCCAAGTAACAAAAATGGAATAGGTTATTCTCAAGAAGAAAACCGAGGTTCTTCAAAATATTATGTAGCTTCTCTTCTTAGTACATTCAAGAAAAAGGAATATAAGATAAGCAATGATTAGAACTCCAGAGGATTATTTCCACCCATTAAGAAGGAAGTCAAGACAACCACAAAGAAGGTTTATCAAAACAGGTATCCTTACATTTTCTTTGGTTATTGTTATGCATGCTCTAAGTTCGGACACAAAGCTATGAACTATAGAGCAAATGAAAGGAAAAATTTAAAGGTTAAAAACTATAACCTTAAAAACAAACAAACAATTGGTCAAGTTAAGAGCAGAAATTATAACTCCTTTGCACCTCTACAAGAAAGGAACTTAGAATGCTTCAATTGTCATAATTATGGACATAAAACAAGTAATTGCAGATTGATGGAAATCTTAGAAAGACCAAAGGACATTAGAGAGCAAAAGAAGCTTTGGAAAGAAAGAACATTAAAAGAAGAATGTCTTACTACCTTGAAAACACAAGATAAAGAAAATCTATTCGATGATGATAATGGCTGTTCAAAACACATGAACGGAGATGAGGACAAGTTGTTAAACTTGAAAAAATAGAAGGTACCTCATGTAAAGATTTGGAGAAGAAAGGAAGACTCCAAATATGTGGAAGCAACAAATATTTCAAACATCAAAGAAGTTTCCCAAGATGATGAGGAGTATAATAGTGTTGTAGATAAGAATGACATTCATCATGATGGAATACAAGATGAAAATATAAAAGAACACACCGATGGAGATGAATACGATGAAGAAGAATTTGGTGATGATGGTGGAGCTAAAGATGCATGTTTTTTTGTAAAAGCTCCCATGACTTAGAAGAGAACCCTGAAAAGAGCATTAGAAGGGATGATAAACTCAGGGGGAGTTAATATCATAAAATTTCAATTGATACTTGAAAAATATCCTTTGGTAAGAAGAGAAGGAATGTGTTGGAAAAAGAAGGGGCATTGTGATAGGGAGATTTTATGAACTCATCATCTGAGTTCTTAATCAAAGAATCACTACAAAAAGGTAAAGAAGGATGCTAACTAGATGATTAGCACCAAGTACAAATTAATTAGAGGAGTAAAAGCAAAAGAAGGGAAATTGTCTAAAAGAGGAACAATTGTAAACTCTATGTTAAAATGGTTACAGTAAAAGGGCATAACAAGTTATCCTTTGTCATTGTTGTCAAAGAAGGAGAAGGTTTAGGTGTTTCCATCAATGCAAAAGGGGGATATTGTTGGAAATATCGTAATATAGGTTGGAATTGATTGCAAATAAGATAAGAGACATTTCTTATGATGACAAAGAAAATGAGATGGCACGTATAATGATTGCCATGGTTACATGGCATGGATGATGATGTGGCATGGTTGAAAATGATGACATGGCATGCATGATCATATGGAATGGTTGATGAAGATGAAAATCCACCTAATGGTGCTATGGTACCTTCATGATGTTATTATTGCATTTTGACCTAGTTATATAGAGATTTGTCGGTTTGGAGAAACTATGAGAAATGGTTGAGTATTGGAAAACTGGTCTAAGTAGCCTCAAGAGAATGCCCGCATAATTCATGGTTTGAGAAAAATAAATGCACCATCATACCAGGATGTATCTTGTTGAAGAGGATATCTAGTCATGGTATCCATTTTCCTTAATCATTTTGAGGTGAAAGTTATAAGTCTTCCAAATTAGGGTTTCGAAATAAAATTTGAAGAAATTCTTCAAAATGACCAAGTATTGGAAAAATGGTCCAAGTGGCCTTGGGGAAATGTTCTCCATACCTCATAGGTGTATGATAAAAATTAAATGAAACTATAATCCTATATCTTGTTGAAGAGTCTATCTCACCATGTTATCAGTTCTCCAAGAGGGTTGTGGATGACAAAAGTTAGAGGTCTACCAGAATAGGGTCTCAAATTGTTTTGCATCAGATTGAGCAAATTTGCCTAATGGCCTCAGAGAAATTCCCACCACAAATTGTGTGTTGAAGAAAATTCCCGCACCACATGGGAGTCTTGTAGATGGGTATTTGGAATACCTGATCATGTCTTTATATTGTATTGGAAGTAGATGAGGAAGAAGTTATGGATCTTCCAAAACAATGTTTTAGGCAGATTGGAACGAACTAAGAAATTTGTCTAAAGTATGGAATTGATTTTAAATTTTCCTTAGTGGCCTTAAGAAAATGCCCGCCATGCCTCATAGGATGATGTGAAAAATGTTTTGAGAATGTGGATATCCATAGCATTGTATGGAGCATACAACCCTATCATTGGATTGACCAAAGCATTTTTGTGGAAAATATATCAATATGCCAAAACAGGGTTCTGCATCAGAGCAAGTAAAACTGGCTAAGTAGCCTTAAGAAAATGCCCACCATAAATTATGGGATAAAATAAATTCCCACAAAACATGATCAGGGTGTAGTGTATTGGTTTTTCTATCTAACCATGGTCTTAGTTCTGCTTGAGCATGTATGAAGAAAAAGTTATGGATCTGCCAAAATGAAATTTCAAAATAAAATTTGGAGAAAATCCTAAAAATGACTAAGTGTAAAATCTACCTTAGGGAAATATCCCACATTGTCAGTGGAATTAGTATATTAAGTATTTATAAGGAAAGCGCTCCCATTTTTTACTTGACGTAGAGAGAAAGGGTATTGTGGGGACTCTAGGTGCTTGGACTCCACGAGAAGTCACCAACCCAAAGCCTGAGATGACCTGTCAAGCTCCTTACCTTTTGGAAAATGTGACAAGATCCGTCAATCTCCAAGGAAAATGATCTCGATCGTTTAGGGAAAACGTGACAAGATTCATCGATCTCTGAGGAAAATGATCTCGACCGTTGGATTTTGATTGACACAATGGTCATATGGAGTGATTAGGTGACTTCCCTGTATACTTAGTAAGATCACATTTGATCATCAAAAGTTGGTAAAATCCATGCTAAAAACAAAACAAAAAATATAAAAATGAAACAAAACAATGGAACAAAATTAAATAAATAATGAAACAAAATGTAAATGTCAAAATTGTTATTTTTCTAATATTTTTTTAAGATGTATGAGTTTGAAAAGGTATGAAGGTTTGAAGAGGCATGAACAAAGTATTTTACAAAGATTCAAAATTGGAAGAAAGTGTGTCTTTGTGACAAAATTTGTTGTTGCAACTAGAGAGGTACAAGGCCGAATTTGATGTTCCAGAATTGAAGAAAATAAAAATTCAAGGGTGGAAGGGTGGAGCTAGGGCAGGTTGGTTCCTAGAGGGGAGTAGGTGCTTCCTTGTCAATTTGTAATTGACTAAATAGGGGTGTGGGTGCATCCTGATAAGTAAGTGTTGATCCAAAAAAGGAAGAAGACATCTTCCTTCTAATGTATATTGTAAAAACAAGTTTTGTAGATAATATAAAAGTGTTGGTGGTTTACCTTATTTGGTTCCACAGTAAATCATTGTGTCCAAGTTTGTTTTTACTTTTCTAAAGTAAAATAAATTGTGTTTAAATTTCTGTCACTAATTCACCCCCCCCACTCTCAGTGACAAGACCTGATCCATCAATTGGTATTAGAGCAGTATCGTTAACTATAGTTTAACCACTGGAAGGAAGATCCTATTAAAGACCAAAATGGATCATCAGATTAAGATGTTGTTAAGAGTCCCCATATTTGATGGTGAAGACAATGTTTTCTGGAAGATTAGAATGAAAAGCTATCTAATGTCCATTGGACTAGAAGTATGGGCATTAGTTGAAGAAATTAACAATTGTAAACTTTATGATAAAATGGTTACAATAAAAAGGCATAACTAGTTATCCTTTGTCATTGTTATCGAAGGGGAAGAAGATTTAGGTGTTGCCATCAATGCCAAAGGGGGAGATTGTTGGCTATATGGTAATATAGGTTGGCATTGATGGAAAATAAGATAAGATACATTGCCTATGATGAAAAATAAGATGACATGGCATGTATAATAATGTGGCATGGTTACATGGCATGGATGATGATGTGGCATGGTTGAAAGTGATGACATGGCATGCATGATGATATGGAATGGTTGATGAAGATGAAAATCCACCTAATGGTTCTCTAGTACCTTCATGTTGTCATTATTGCATTTTGACCTAGTTATATAGAGATTTGTCAGTTTGGAGAAACTCTGAGAAATGGCTGAGTATTGAAAAACTGCTCCAAGTAGCCTCAAGAGAATGCCCACCATAATTCATGGTTTGAGAAAAATAAACACACCATCATACCAGGCCATATCTTACAGAAGTGGATATCTAGTCATGGTATCAGTTTTCCTTAATCATTTTTGATGTGAAACGTATAAGTCTTCCAAACTAGGGGCTCCGAATAAAATTTGAAGAAATTCTTGAAAATGACTAAGTGTTGGAAAACTGGTCCAAGTGGCCTTGGGGAAATGACTTCTGTACCTCATAGGTGTATGATAAAAATTATCTAAAACTATCATCCTATATATTGTTGAATAGGTTATCTCACCATGTTCTTTGTTATCCAAGAATTTTGTGGATGACAAAGTTAGAGGTCTACCAAAACAGTGTCTCAAACTGTTTTGCATAAGACAAAGAAAATTTGCCTAAATGGCCTCAATGAAATGCCCACCATAAATTGTGTGTTGAATAAAATTCTCACACCACATGGGGGTCTTGTAGATTGGTATTTGGAATACGTGATCATATTTTCATATTGTCTTGGAAGTAGCTAAGGAAGAAGTTATGACCTTCCAAAACAATGCTTTAGGAAGATTGGAACATACTAAGAAATTTGTCAAAGTATGGAATTGATGTTAAATTTTCCTAAGTGGCCTTAAGGAAATTCCCACCATGCCTCATAGCATGATGTGAAAAACATTTTGAGAATGTGGATCTCTAGAGAGTTGTATGGAGCACACAACCCTGTCATTAGATTGACCAAAGTGTTTTTGTGGAAAAATATATTAATATGCCAAAACAAGGTTCTGCATTAGAGCAAGTAAAAGTGGATAAGTAGCCTCAGGAAAATGCCCTCCATAAATTATGGGATAAAGTAAATGCCCGCAAAACATGACCAAGATGTAGTGTTGGTTTGTCTATTTAACCATGGTCTTAGTTATACTTGAACATGTCTAAAGAAAACGTTATGGATCTACCAAAATGATGTTTCAAAATAAAATTTGGAGAAAATCCTGAAAATAACTAAGTGTAAAATCTGCCTTAGGGAGTTATCACACATTGGCAGCGAAATTAGTATATTAAGTGTTTATAAGGAAAGCGTTCCCATTGTTTACTCGACGCAAAGAGCTAGGGTATGGTGGGGGCTGTAGGTGCTTGGACTCCATGAGAATTCACCAGCTCGAAGCCTGGTACAACATGTTAGGACCCCTACCTTTTGCAAAATGTGACAAGATTCGTCGATCTCCGAGGAAAATGATCTCGGCTGTTTAGGGAAGACATGACAAGATTCATCGATCTCCGAGGAAAATGATCTCTGCCATTGGATTCTGATGGAAACAATGGTCATATGGAGTGATCAGGTGACTTAGGTGTATACTTAGTAAGATCAAATTTGATCACCAAAAGTTGGTAAAATCCATGATAAAAACAAAACAAAAAAATATAATAAATGAAACAAAACAATGGAACGAAATTAAATAAATAATTAAACAAAATCTAAATGAAAAAATTGTTATTTTCTTAATTTTTTTTAAGAGGTGTGAGTTTGAAAAGGTTTGAAGGTTTGAAGGGGCATGAAAAAATAATTTAATGAAGATTCGAAATTGGAAGAAAGTGTGTCTTGGTGACAAAAGTTGTTGTTGCAGCTAGAGAAGTCCAAGGTAGAATTTGATGTTCCAAAATTGAAGAAAATAAACATTCAATGGTGGAAGGGTGAAGCTAGGGTAGGTTAGTGCCTAGAGGGGAGTAGGTGCTTCCTTGTTAATTTGTAATTGAATAAATAGGGGTGTGGGTGCATCCTGATAAGTGGGCGCTGATCCAAAAAAGGAAGAAGACATATTCCTTCTATTGTATACTGTAAAACCAAGTTTTGAAAATAATAGAAAAACTGTTGGTGGTTTACCTTATT
>LPNX010466203.1:199679-247879 GCA_001517045.1 Pseudotsuga menziesii | reverse complement strand
CCCCCCCCCTATTAGTGACAAGACCTAATCCATCAATTGGTATCAGAGCAAGATCCTTCACTACAATTTAACCACTGGAAGGAAGATCCTATTAAACACCACAATCGATCATTAGATGAATATGTCATTAAGAGTCCCCATATTTGATGGCAAAGACTATGTTTTTTGGAAGATTAGAATGAAAAGTTATCTGATGTCCATTGCACTGGAAGTATGGGAATTAGTTGAAGAAGGATATGATGTTCCAAAAGTCATTCCCACAGAAATATAAGACATGAAGAAATTTTGGGAACATGCAAAGGCCTTAAATAAATTACAAGTTGGAGTGAGTAAGAGAGTCCTTGCAAAAGAACTAACTTGTAAAAGTGAAAACTATATATGTAGGAGATTCCAAAATAAATATGGAAAAAAATCAATCTCTCAAAGTACAATATGAAAGTCTAAAAATGAAGGATGAAGAAAATATTTCAGAGTACTTTGAAAGAATTGATAATCCTATTAATACAATCAAAGGTTTGGGAGTAGAATTACCAGACGATGAATTAGTTGAAAAGGTACTAAGAACACTTCCTATGGAATATAATCCCAAAGTATACACTCTTGAAGACCGAGAGAAGCTAGAAGATCTTACCATTGATGAATTGTATGGAATCTTCAGAGCCTATGAGTTAATACTAGGTATTAATAAATCTTCAAAAGAAGAGGCAGCCTTCAAAGAGCTCAAGAAAATAGAAAATTAGAAGCAAAAGCCTCAATCCAACCATCATGAAGAATTTGATGTAGAAGAACCCAATTTTATTAAAAAAAATTAGAAAGGATTAGGGAAGTACAAAGTGTAACATACCTCAAATTCCAAATATAAAAAAAATTCTATAACCATATATCTTCGGACATATTAATAAAATACCTAACTGTCATGAGGCATTACAAACAAATAGAGAGTGTAAAGCATAACCCTGGCCATAAGAAATGATCATCATCTCCTTAAAATATTAGAAATTGTTTTCCAAAAAGAATAGATTTCCAAACAAAAACTCAAAAATCTAAGTTACTTGTTGTTAGGAATATTGGACCTTCTGCGGACAGAAGTTGTTCCTTTGGTCTGAATGGTTCAAATCCAGAACTAATGAGTGAATGAAAAAGGTTGAGAAACTTCCCTGAATGTTATAGACACCTAGAATGATGCTTTGATAAAGATCCTGTGTAACTGTAGAACATATCAAACATGCAAAGACATCAAGCTACCAGAAAATTACCTACACATCAATATTTTTTACTCATAAATAAATGTAACCAACTCATGGCTGCAGACCAATACAAGGAAGATCCATGAGAGGAATGGACAACTATGGCTACTAGAATACAACATAGATCCATGTGATAGAAGACTCAAACTTGGACATAGCTACTAGACATACAATGTATATCTATGTCGTACGAACGCAAATTTGAGCATAGCCATGACCATACAAATGTGGATCCATGCTTGACATACAAAACTCCATCGCAACTTGGGGAAAGCAATGAGTGCTAAACAAATACCCAGGGTCTTCATCTCATCTTCCACAAAGTATGATTCTATGCATATGATTACAAGGTTCTAAAGTTGAACATGGTAGAAACCACTTGATTACTGGCCAATGATGTGAACCATTAACAAGTGTGAGGGAGATCGCCATTAATGTCAATGATTCCCAAGGTACCCTAGTACAATCTACTCAGTGTGAATATATGTCTTGATGTTGAATACCTAGTCGATTCTATCAATCAAAGGTCAATGATGTGAACCTATGTCGAGAGCGAGAGAATCTGTCATTGAGGCATACAGATCTCAAGGTATTAAAATTGTTTCTAAGACTATTTCCTGGATGATGAGCTGATGTCGACAAGAATAGTATCGTTGAAGGAGGGACATGATTGATCCGTCGGACCTCAACTTGTGTGCATTAAAATTTTGTTGTAAAAGAATGCGATCAACAGGTTAATTAATGGAACAACATTAACAGAAATTAAATGCTCATAATGGAAAACAACACTGATAAACAGATGCAAAGAATAAACACAGAAACTTAGAGTCACAAACAGAAGTTGATAATGGAGTTCACCCCCTCCACTGGGCTACGTCTCTGGGTCCCTCTCCAATGGGTACCGATCCAATTAATCTCTTTGAAATGGTACAAAAATGGTTCTGGAAACAACTTCAGCAATTGTAAACAGAATGCTGTACAAAGTCTTGAAGACCTCTCTTCTAGAAATTACAATTAGCATTCAAAAACAAAGAAAGCTAAACTATAACAGAGAATGTCGACTTCTACAGTAACAGCTTTTGGACACTTCGCAGCAAAATCTCTCTAAGCTTCTCATAACAGAGGAACGATGCTCTGTGCTCTCAACTCCGTATATCCTCTAATATGACCAGTATCCTCTATTTAAGCATTTTGCGAGAGGAACGTAACAACCCACAGCTGTTATCTTTTATTTATCATTACAACCATATGCTAAACTGAATCATGCCATCCCTCCAAGTCACGGCCCAAGCGTTATGTTACCACGACGTTCCAGATATCCGAAACGTTGCAACCAAATCTACGCACATGTGCCGACTCACAACACGTTGTAATGACTTGCAACTGGGCTATGCCACGTAACATAACCGTTTGGTGTCACCACCAACTTCACAGCATCAAAATGTCATGGCATATAAGGATTTTTCCATATACCCGATCCGATATCGCAGCATATGAGGACTTCCTCGAACCATGCGATGTTCAACTTGACAGTTAGCAAGCTGCGCGGCCCATACATAACTGCGCACCCATGCGATAAGCTGCGCACCATCTGCGCAGCGTGCGATAACTGCGCGGCTCGGGTGAAAACTACACTGCGCAGCCAGCGGCGATAACTGCACACCAAGCTATAGCTGTGCAGCTGTGCATATAATGTTCAACATATGATTTAAAACCATAGATTAATAACTATTGTACCATATTGGATCAGTGTATTTTTGAAGATGAATAATCCACTGGATCATTCCTCCCCAATGGAGAGATTTTGGACCACCAAAAGCTTGAATTATTCAGCAAGCAAGTGAGGGTACAACTCCCTCACTTTTCCAATCTCCATCCATCTTGCCTTGCTAGGATGCATGCCTTTCAGCCCCACTCGAAGGTACTCAGCATTTCCCCTTCGTGAAGTCCTTACATTTCTGTCAAGAATAACATCATCCTACAACTCTCTCATGTATTCAGGTTCCAAATCATCAACTGAAGGAATCTGTATGTTTATTTCCTCATCCATGATCATAGGAGGCTCATACAATTTAAGATTCTCAACATTGATAACTGAATAAATTTGCATGTATGGAGGTAAATTCAAGCGAAAAGCATTAGTACCGATCTTTTCCAAGATCTCAAAAGGACCATACTTGATAGGCTTAAGCTTTTTACCTTCACCTTTCATTCTTTCTTTGGTGATGTGTAACGAAACTCGGTCACCAACCTGAAATTGATGATCAATTCAATGCTTGTCATGCCTGGCCTTGTACTTTGCCTGGCTCTTCTCCAACTATTCTTGAACTGCCTACTACACTGCTTGGATTCTCTAAATGAACTTTAAAGCTTTATCTGCATCATGATGTCCATCCAGTGCATCTTTGCCAAAAGAGAAATCCATCGGTGTTTTTGGCAGATAACCAAAACAAGTTTCAAAAGGAGATCTTTTTGTGGAAGAATGAACTGCATGATTGTAAGCATGCTGTATATATTGCAACTGCTCATCCCAAAGTTTGGGATGTTTACTACAATATCATCTGAGCAGCTGAACCACTGTTCTATTCACTACCTATGTTTGTCCATCGGTCTGTGGATGAAAAGCTGTACTCTTCTTAAGTTTAGTATCCATAAGCTCCCATAAAGTTGACCAGAATTCTCCCAAGAACCGGGAATCTCAATCAGATATAATAGACATGGGTAGCCCAAAATGTACCCAAACATTTTGAAAGAATAGATGAGTTGTTTGTTCAGCAGTGATCTGTTTGTTACATGGCATTAAGATACACATTTTGCTGAATCTATCCACAACAACATATAGGTAATCATGTCCTTTCCTAGACATAGGTAGTCCTCCTACAAAGTCCATAGAAATGCTTTCCCAAGGACGAGAAGAAACTGGAAGAGGTGTGTACAACCCCAATTTCCTATTGCTAGGCTTACTTGTCGCACACATAACATGACCTCTTATATATTTAGCTACAGTTTCTTGCATTTGAGGCCAATAACAATGATTCTGCAATACAGACAACGTTTTACTTACACCAAAATGTCCCGCAATCAATGAACTATGTGCTTCTCGAATCACATGCATTCTTTCTTTCTCTGGAATACAAAGTTTATCGAGATGATACAAGAGTTGATTATGCACATAATAGTTCTCTTTCGGTTTACCATGTATTAGTGATGCATATACTTTCTTAAAATCCTTATCTTCTGCATACTATTCAATATAACTTTCATGTGTTAATGAACTGTTCTGAAGAATGATTGAAGCATTTATAGGAGGCCTTGATAACATGTCTACTACGTTATTATGAATTCCCTTTTTGTATTTAATTACAAGATGAAACTGTTGTAAGAATCCCATCCATCTTAAATGCCTACTTTGTTGTATTTTAGTCTGAGATTGTAAATATTGAAGTGGTTGATCATCAGTATGTATGACTGTTTCTTTTCGCGTGATGTAATGTTTCCACTTCTTTACACTCTGTACTAAAGCATACAATTATTTGTCATAGGTCGGATAGTTACTTACCGCAGTAGAGAACGTTTCTGAATGGTAACAAACTGGCTTTCTCCCTTGCATCAAAACTGCTCCCATGGCAAACCCACTGGCATCGGTTTCGATCTCAAATGGCTGCTGCAAATCTGGCAATGTCAGAACTGGTGCTGTGCTAATCTTTTCCTTCAAAGTGTTGAAGGCTCTTTGATGCTTTCCTCCCCACTGGAAAATCTCTTTGATGCTTGTCAACGCATGTAAAGGCGCAGCAATGGAAGAAAACCCTGAAATGAATTTCCTCCAATACTGAACCGCACCCAAAAAACTTCTGATCTCAGTAACGGTGTTAGGCCATGGCCAGTTTACAATGACAACAACCTTGGCTGGGTCCACTTGCAGGTGGCCTCCACCAATAATATGGCCCAGATATACTAAAGAAGTTTTAGCAAATTCACATTTGGGCATCTTTACATAAAGCTTCTCCTTTCTTAGTACATCTAAAACTTTCTTCACATGTACAACATGCTCTTCCCATGTTTTTCTAAACACAAGGATATCATCTAGATATACAATTACAAAATCATCAATGAATGAACGAAAGACATCATTCATGACTCACATGAAAGTAGCAGGTGCATTACAGAGCCCAAAAGGCATCACAAGCCATTCATACAAACCCTGTTTCCTTTTAAAAGCTGTTTTCCAAGCATCATTTTCAGCAACACGGATTTGATGATACCCACTACGCAGATCTAATTTTGTAAATTAAGTTGCATGTTTCAACTGATCAAGCAAATTGTCAATGCGGGGAAGAGGATACTTGTTCTTAATGGTGATTTTGTTAAGGGCCCTATAGTCGATACACATCCTCCAAGACCCATCCTTATTTAGAACCAAGACTATAGGACAGCCACAAGGGTAAGTTCTTGTATGGATGACCCCCTTCTCAATCAACTCCTGAACCTGCTTCTTGATCTCCTCATTCTGCATTACAGACATCCGGTACATGGCTATGTTCGGGAGTGGCACTTCCTGCTGCAAATGTATCTCATGCTGAATCTCTCTCTTTGGTGGTAACCCCTTCGGATCTTGAAACAAATCATCGTAATCAGACATGATTTCAATTAGTTAATATTTATGCTTAGGGTCACACCCTTCAAAGGATTTAGAGATCTCATCATTTTTCACCTTAACCATCATTAACACAAAATTCTTACTAGCATTTACCAACCTCTTCATTTGTCTTGTAGAGACTATGGCCAGATTGGTCTTTATCTTATGTGCTCGTACAATATATTCTACACCATCTTTAAAAAGATGATACTTATTCCGCTCTCTATAAAATACTGTTTTTTGGTCATACAAATATGGACTCCCAAGTACAATTCCACAAATGTCAAGTGGTACTACATCTAGTTCTACCTCATCTATGAACTTTTTAGTAATGGAAAACTTCAATACACATTTCTTTGTAACTTGCAATCGTGTATCATTAGTAACCCAACCTAGAGGATAGGGATTTTCATGAGGCATAGTAACTAAATGCAATTTCTTAACCACTTCTTCTGATATCAACTTTACTTGTGAACCACTATCAAACAATGTATCAATCTTTGTGTGATTTGCAATGACACAAACATGAAACAATGCACTTCTATCTTTATCATTTTGCTTAGAAGTAGATGGAAAATTTGTACTTGCACTAGAACTTGATTTTGCATCAATGGGAAGTGAGATACTTTTATTCTTACCCTGGATCCCGACAGCTGTAAACTTTGTTTCATCACCTGAGTCGGATCCTAAGTCTTGAATAACTACTGCAGTAGCTTTTGCTTTGACGTTATCTTTTTTTCCTCTGTACTTCTTTGGCCTTAACTCCGAATGAAGTTTCCAACACTTGGAGACATCATGTCCCTTCTGACAATGCGAACATGTAGGCTTTTCACCCTCTTTCTTAACAATAGCCATCTTCTTTTTCCCCTTATCTTGACCTTTCGATTTGCTGTCAAACTTACAGGATTTCTTCACAAAAGTATCATTAGCATTCTTACCCCTAGCTTCTAAATGTGTAGCTTGAACACATACATCATCCAAAGTACTGGGGTTAAACATCAACAAGGTATGTCACAGGTAAGAATGCATACCACCAATGTACTTAAGAAGAGTCTCCTGTGTATCTAATGAAACATTCAATGCAATAGCCCTCTTCCTAAATTCATGAGTATATTCTTGAATGCTTTGTCCTTTAGCTTGTCTAAAAGTTTGCCAGCTCATTATTAATTGCTGCATATGACCTAAAGGATAAAATTGCTTTCTTAATACTTCAATGAATGCATTCCAAAATGAAATAATTTTACCATTCTTTCAAATATCTTGCTGAATATTTCTCTCCCACCAAGTAAGAGCCATTCCACTCATCCTCAAAGTGGCCAACTGAATCCTGGAAGGGTCATCAGTAATGCCCTGCACCCTGCAATATACTTCAAGCTGCTTGATCCAATTGTCTAACTTTTTAGCATCTAAATCTCCATTATAAATTGGCAATTCAAGTTTCACATCCAATTTGAAATAAGGCATATTAGGAGTTGCATTATTTGAATGAGAAGTATGAGAATAAGAGAAAGTTTGATTAGTGTCAGGAGGATCACCATCACCTCCTTCTCCTTTACCCTTTTCTTCCTTCTTCACTTCTGCATCTTTGGATGAAGATCCTTCTTCTTTCTTCTTCCTTTCTGTTCGCTCATCGAGTAGAATTTCCATCATGGCTTTCATACTCATAAATGCCTCCAGAAACTCAGTTTCTGAAATAACAGGTTTTTCCCGTTCAGTATGTCCTTCTTCTTCCCCTCTGGGAGAAGACATGGTTCTTGAGAATGTTCTTCTTGAGCCAACCTCAGGGTCTCCTTCAACTAATTCTCCTTCACCACGCTTTAACCTGAACCTGGTAAGCATTCATAACTTGCACAAACAATCAACTAGCTCTGATACCATAACATGATCCGTCGGACCTCAACTTGTGTGCATTAAAAGTTTGTTGTAAAAGAATGCGATCAACAGGTTAATTAATGGAACAACATTAACATAAATTAAATGCTCAAAATGGAAAACAACACTGATAAACAAATGCAAAGAAGAAACACAGAAACTTAGAGTCACAAACAGAAGTTGATAACGGATTTCACCCCCTCCACTGGGATACGCCGAACTCCCCTCCACTGGGCTACGTCTCTGGGTCCCTCTCCAATGGGTACCGATCCAATTAATCTCTTTGAAATGGTACAAAAATGGTTCTGGAAACAACTTTAGCAACTGTAAACAGAATGCTGTACAAAGTCTTGAAGACCTCTCTTCTGGAAATTACAATTAGCATTCAAAAACAAAGAAAGCTAAACTATAACAGAGAATGTCGACTTCTACAGTAACAGCTTCTGGACACTTCGCAGCAAAATATCTCTAAGCTTCTCATAACAGAGGAACAATGCTCTGTGCTCTCAACTCTATCCATCCTCTACTGTGGCCAGTATCCTCTATTTAAGCATTTTGCGAGAGGAACGTAACGACCCACAGCTGTTATCTTTTATTTATCATTACAACCATATGCTAAACTGAATCATTCCATCCCGCCAAGTCACGGCCCAAGCGTTATGTTACCACGACGTTCCAGATATCCGAAGCATTGCAACCAACTCTATGCACATGTGCCGACTCACAACACGTTGTAATGACTTGCAACTGGGCTATGCCACGTAACATAACCATTTGGTGTCACCACCAACTTCACAGCATCAAAATTTCGTGGCATATAAGGACTTTTCCATCTACCCGATCCGCTGTCGTAGCATACCAATGTCACAGCATATGAGGACTTCCCCGAACCATGCAATGTTCAACTTGATGGTTCGCAAGCTGCACGACCCATACATAATTGCGCACCCATGCGATAAGCTGTGCACCAGGAGATAAGCTATGCACCAGGTGATAAGCTGCGCACCATCTACGCAGCGTGTGATAACTGCGTGGCTCAGGCGCAAACTGCGCTGCGCAGCCCCCGACGATAACTGCGCACCAAGCTATAGCTGCGCGGCTGTGCATATAATGTTCAACATATGAGTTAAAACCATATATTAATAACTATTGTACCATATTTGATCAGTGTATTTTTGAAGATGAATAATCCACTAGATCAATGATGAATCCCACATCGACGATATGAAACTCAAAACAAAGTTCTGGAATGATGTGAATAAGGTAACCATAAGACTGACTCAAAAGTACTGACACAAAGGTTGTTTTTACTGCAACGGTAAACTTTTTCAACTTCCCTTTGAACATTGGGCGACACGACTTATAAAATTGGTAGCATTGACTAGACCAAACATATACACAATATGACAGAAGGCAATGCATTCTTTCGAGAAGACTCGAAGGAGCGACATGACTCATGGAAGTGGATCGACTTGCAAGCTAGCTGAATACCCAATTGATTGAATGAAATGCAGACAAGTGCCATGTTCAAAGGTAACTACAAACTGCCATTTATTTGCAAAATGAATTGATTCCCTTCCCTTAATTTCCCCATCATGACTGATGAGTGCCTCTTTTCATTTTTACGAGTCCAAAGAGGGTAATAAACACTCGTTGTAGCTCGTCTGAAGACAAGTTAAAACTCATATGTTTTACGAACCTAAGAGATGAGGGGTTCGTTTCCAAAAGAGGGTCTCTCAATGTTTAATTTAACAAGTCCAACAAAAGTTAACTCGGTATCATTCATTGTTAGAGAGTCTGAACGACAATGGAAGAAGACTCCAAAGGGTCCTTTTTCGTAAATAGTTCATCTGAAGCGAAAAAAGTGATAACCTACCGTCAGATGAATGACTCTTCAAGTACTTTAAGGAGCGTGAAGAAGACAAGATCACTCGACAATCTTTTCATATTTAAGGATCCCGAAAAGAGTTTAAAGAGGACTCCATTAGGTCTCTTTTCATGATGAGGGATTTTACGAGTCTGAGAAGAATCAGAAAAGGACTCGGACCTTTGATGCTAAGTTTTGAGAACATGACCAATGTGTCGCAATAAATGCTCAAATACTTTTTATGTTTTATGGTAGTACAAAAAATACAAAAACAAACTTCCCAAAACTTTTACTGCTACCGCTCTTGTTCCTGCAATGACTTAAAAAACAACCGTTAAACTCTCTAATAAATGACATTAAAGGATCATGACTAATAGTTTTCACGTAATAAATGCTTTTAAAACAAAACTATGATATGCCAAGCCCTAAAATGTTTATAAAAGTCACCCAAATAGTAAAAAACAAAACATTTTACCATTTACCAATAGTGGAGAGCCCTTGGAGAAGTTTCTTATGATTTTTAGTTGGTGATTCCAAGAGCATCTACCGTCCAATTTAAGCATCGTCAGATCCAAGTAAGAGCTTGAACCTCAGTCTTTTCATTTCATGTCTTCATTTTTTATTTTTGGGGAAGTTTTGGGCAGCTTGAGCGAGCCCTAAAACCTCAAATACAGGCACCGCTCTTATCCCTTGCATGATAAGTGGCACCCCGTAGGAATTGCGCCAAATACTCTTCACTCAGTTGGTGCCACCGCCTGTCCTCAACGAGACTCGGGCGGTGCCGAACGTGGGTAAAGAAAAACATGTGGGAAAGCCAAAATAGATGATTTTTGGTAATTTGAAAGGTTTATTATGTTTGTAATTAGCCTTATGATTGTTTTTGGCAGGTTTCCCTCGGTAAAAAATGGTTATCTGGAAAGAGAGGCAACATGATGATGATGATTCTTCTGCCGAAAGAAACGCAAGATGTATAGCCACGTTAAGGAACTATGGCCTTTTGAAATTATTCCACACACATAGCATGGTGTCACATGAGAATTTACTGGAACATATTCTCCACATGTGGAATCCAGAGAAATAATAATTTGAGGTGGGAGCTCACGTGTTGAAAATTGAAGTAGAAGATATCTACTTCTTGACAGGCTTGTCGAGAAGGGGTTCTCCTATCTCATTGACTGGTTCCTGTGGAGGGGACATCACCACCCGAGAATTGATAAATCACCACTGCATTCCAGGAACTAGAACATCAAGGAAGAAAATTCCCATCAAAGCGGTGGTGGATGGCCCTCTTCGCATGATCTTATTTACCATGCAGAGGTTAGCAGGGAGCTAAGGGGCTCATCAGGATTCTAGAGTGCACATCATCTATGCTATATAGGCTATGACACCCACAGTATTCAACTGGGTGGAGGCATTATTATTGGTTTTCAAAGACCAACTAACCAAGTATTGGCAGGGAGAGTTGAAGCAGTTTGGTTTCGGATCCATTTTAGCATGTTTCTTTTTTAAGCGGGTCCCCCAACTGAGACCCCAGGTAGTATTCACGAAATTGAGGGAGAGAGACCCTCGCATGCTAAGGTGGGTTCAGATCATGGCCCGCACAGGAGCTGGTAGGGGCAAGGTGAAGTTTGGAGACCCATTTTTTCGGTGGATGAGAGACCAGCTCCTCATGGTTGAGAACTACGCATACATGGGTACTGATTTCAGGGGCAACCCTGATCTACCGCTTCCACCTGGTGCATAGTGGGGTGACATTGGTAAGAAACAAAACCCTAAAATGGAAATTGAGTTTTTATGTTTTTATGTTTTATATTTTTTTATGTGTAGTAACGAGACTTAAATGTTTTCATGCAGATTTTGGAGTAACACAACTTGGGGGATCTTCCCCACTGGACAAGCAAGTAGGAGATCGTTTTGTTCCACAGGGTGATGAGACGATGGGGGAACTAGAGGATAACCTAGAGAGTTTAACTCTAGACATACCAGATGCATCGATCGACGACCTCCCCTTGAGGTATCAAAGGCCCACTGCAGGAGTACCAGTTTGTTTTAGTAGACTGCTACGCAAAGTAGCCCCGACTGTCATGTGCTACCACGAGCACCACTAGATGATAGGATGCATGATGTAATATTGAAAGCTGATGTATAGCTTCATGATTCTATATGATGATGTTTTTCTTGAAATCCTGAGCGCTTCAGATGAGGTCTCATGACCTATTTTTGTAAAACACTTTTGTATATATATATACAGACTTTTTATTTCGATGTTTATATGTCTTAAATGGAAAATGTATTTACATGATTTTTATGTGTCTTTTTACAGTTTATTTACAGTGAAGCATGTTTGATTTTCATGTCTTGAATGGGAAATATGCCAGTCTAGGATGTAATTTGCCAATGAGTCAGCAACTATATTGTCTTCCCTAGGGATATGTTTATAAGTAATAGCTTCAAATGACCTTTCCAATAAACGTACTCTCTGGAAGAGATGGAGAAGCATGGGATTTTTGATGGTGCAGACATGATTTAAATGACAAACCACTAGTTGTGAGTCCATAAAAACTACCAAGTTACGAACGTCCTGGGAGGTAGCTTCAGTCAGAAGACCTATGACTGCTTGATACTCGATGATATTGTTGCTAGCTAGACCAATACAAATTTCTCCTGAACTGACCAAATCGTGAGTTGGGGAATAGAGAACCCAAGCAACTAAGGAAAGGTTCAAGGTGTGGAGGAAAGCACCATCAGTGAAGCCATAGAAAGCCATCTTCTATGCATGACCAAAACATGGAATAAACAAATTTGGACACTAAACTCAAAACCATATTGAAAATACTTAAGCATGCTAAAAAGTCAGGAAATATACATATATACAAGATACTATACAAGAAAAGATCTAGGCATAGTACCTCTTTAGGTACAACCCATTGTGAGGTCATCCTAAGGGGATTCCATCATAGTCTACGAGCTCATAGGCCACTTTCTCTACAACTTTGGAAACAATGAAGGGACCGTACCACATGGATTTGAACTTCCCTTTCCCTAGTTTGTCATGTCTCTGATCATAGGTTAAAACTAGGTCACCTTCATTAAAGGCACAAGGTTGGACAGAATTGTCATGCAACGCCTTGATGCATTTCTTGTGTGCCTCATTGGCTAAGGCAACATCTCTTCTAGTTTTTTCAAGGTTGTTCAAGTAGAGAAATCTTTCTTCCTCTGTGGAAGTGTCTGAGAGAAGTTCGACGGTAAGTTTCAAGGATGGAATTTGACATTGAATAGGAAATTTAGCTTCTAGTCCGCAGACAAGCTGAAAGGGTGTAAAACCAGTAGCTATTTTTATTGAAGTCTTATAAGCCCAAAGAGCGGAGAAGAGGATATGGTGCTAGTTGGATTTATGGTCTCCAACCATCCGACTCAGCATTGTTTTCAAAACTTTATTAATGGCCTTAACTTGACCATTAGCTTGTGGATAATATGGCGTTGAGTTTTCATGACGAAAACCTAGCCTGGCACTTAATTCCTCCATCATTTGATTGTAGAAATGTGATCCGTGATCTGTAACTATGGACTGTGGGACTCCGAATCTTGCTATCACTTGATTGAATAGGAAGAGAGCGGCAACCTTACCTCCTTACTGTCCTTTGCATATGTTGGCATAGCCTCATCCCATTTCATAAAATAATCAATGGCTACGATGATGTAACTATGCCCCCTGGCTGAGGTAGGCTCACAATGCATGTAATTGATCCCCCATTTGGAGAAAGTGCCAACAACAATGACAGGGTGTAACGGAGCAGGGTGGGTGCGCTTTTTTGGATAGAAATGTTGGTAGGGTGGGAATTTCTTAACAACCTTGTGACAATATTTAAAGATTGAAGGCTAGAAATAGCCAGCGTGAAGGATTTTCTGGGCTGTAGCCATCCCAGTTAGATGACCACCACATGCTCCCGAGTGGCAGTCATTCAAAACTTGTTCGACTTCCTCATGGGTAAGGTATCGTCAGAGAATAGAATCGATACCACGTCTATACAAAGTGTCATTCAAGATGAGGTAGTATTTTACGTGGTGACGGATACGGCGACGATCGTCATGGGATAGAGTGGGTTGAAATATCTATGTCTGGAGATAAATGATTAAATCTCCATACCATTGGTCGGAAGTTCTTATCAAGAATAGGAATTCATCCAGGAATGAATCACTGGGCTCAGATTCTGTCGAAGCACAGGGAAGATCACACATTAGCTCAGCAAAGACTAAGGATTTCTTTGACGTAGCTTTGGAAAATCCCAGATCAAACTCCTATAGGATGACTATCCATCGGGAATATTTGCCCCCGAGCACCTAACGAGTCAGGATGTAATAAATAGGGTTCTGGTATGCCAATATGGTGGTTGTGCGGAGCAAAATGTAGTGGTGAAATTTCTGTATAGCAATGACCATGGCCAATGCTGATTTCTTCACACGTGAGTATCGAGTTTCAGAATCCATGAGATTCTTACTAGCATAGTATATCACGTGCTCCTGACCATCGAGATTCTCCTGCACCAAAACCATAGCGATGGTAGTAGTGGAGGAAACAATGTATAAGAGAAAATCCTTTGAATAATCTGGGGGGTGTATCACGAGTGAGTGAGTCATAGCGTGTTTGAGATTATCAAAGGCCCAATGGTCTTGGTCATCCCAAAATAACGGAGTGTCCTTCTTGAGGAGACACATATAGCTGTATGTTTTCTATGCGAATTTGCAAACGAAACGGTGGAGAAAGTTTTCCTTCCCTTGCAAACTTTGGAGTTATAGAAGGTTGGTTGGGGCTGGTAGGGCTAGAATAGCAGCAATTTTCAATGGATCTATCTGGATGCCATCCTTAGAAACCACAAATCCTAACAGACGTCCCATCTCGACCCAAAAAACACATTTATGAGGATTGAGCCGTATGTTATAATGACGACATCTCAAGAAAATGTCTCGAAGATGACCAGGATGGTCCTCCCATTGCTGTGAATGAGCTGGGAGGTCGTCAAGGTACGGTTCTACAATATGTTTCATATCATGAAACGCATAGGACATAGCGAGTTGAAAAGTGGCTCCAACATTTTTTATGTCGAATGCGAAATTACTATATGCAAAGGTTCCCCATGGGAAAATACATGCTGTCTTGTGTTGATCGGTGGGTAATATCTCAATCTGGTTAAAGCCTGAAAAGCCATCCATAAACAAGAAAATGACACTTCCAGCACAGTTGTCAATCTGGTTGATATGCGGAGTGGGAAATTTGTCTTTGGGACAAGCTTTGTTCACTCTAAAATTGATACAGACTCTGATAGTTCGCTATTTCTTATTGACAGTGATGACGTTCGATACCCATTCCATCAGGGGTACGAGATAAATAAACCATGCTTTTAGAATCTTTTCTATTTCAGCTTTGATAGCTGTGGCTTTTCATGGATGGACTTGTCTCAGTTTTTTCCTGACAGGTTTTGTAGTGGGATAGGTTTTTATTCCGTGAACCACAATGGATGGGTCTATCCCCACCATTTATTCGTAGGACTAGGCAAAGACATCTCAGAATTCTTTGAAAAGTGCTCTATATGCTTCAGATTCTTCTGTTGAGCAGTTTTGCCAAACATGAACATGCTCAAGGGTGCCAAGATTCGCTGATATGTCAATTGGATTAGTTTGAGTAATGTTGCATAGGTTTCCTTCAGAATCCATGTTTTGCAACAATATAGGAGTTTTAGGGGTTTTGATAATATCAGTAGTAAAAAGGGATGCAAAATCATGGTCTACCGAACTGGTATTGGGGAGGAACGAGGATCTATGGTGATGATCCTCCCATATAGATTCATTCGTACTCATGATCTCCATAATGGACTCGTCAAAGGGAAAAGTCTGGGAGAGATAATCCAGAGTAGGAAGAGAGGGTTCTAACCAGTAGGGCAGATGGTAAGGGTTTGAAGCCACCAGATGAAGGTCATTAGTGTGGTCATCAGAAAGGGTTTGCATAACGTTGTACATTTCTTCATGTAGACTCAATGAGGTGCACTCAAAAATTTGTTTTCTCTTTGGATCATAATCAAATGAAGAAATCATATTTACTATCGTTTTTTCTGTGTTAGGAGGAATTGACAGAAAAATCCGCATAAGGGAAGAATCCTTCAGCATGCCAACCCGAATCGACTGATAAGGAGGAGGGGACTGGCCTAACATAGGTATTTTATTAGCCGTATGAGTGGTAACATCTGGCGTACAAAAATTGACCTGATCAATTGTTACAATCCTCCCTAGATGCGGAAACTAGACAGTTCGAAATACCATCGAAGCGACAACAGTCATGGTGTAAAACCAATTTCTTCCTAATAGGAGGTTGTATTCTAGTAGGGCATCTACTACTTCCACTTGAATGGAAACGATTTTTCCCCCAAGCTCGACTAAAAGGGTTGGTATGAGACCATGGGGCTGGAAACCTCATCCATCAAAGGATTTCAGAGTCATTGGTGACGTTACAAGCACGGGAGAACCAATAGCTTTCCGATAAGACAGGGAGAAAACCAAAGTTGAAGCTCCTTCGTCTAGGACAATTCTAAAGACCTTTTTCCCGACTAATTTTTTATGATTTCGAAAGCGATATTATGAGGTAGCCTAGACTTATAGTTCTCAACATTAAAGTGAATCAAATTAGTGTTGTCCAGATCTAAAGCTCCTAACGCAGTTAACAAGTTTTTGCGTTGCGTAGGACAACTTTGGAGTACTTCCAAGGTAGACATCGTGCATGGTGCCTGAGCAAGATCTTCAACTACATTATAAAATTGGGCAGCTCGAGCATTAGGATTAAAAACAACCTTCCTAAGAGTACTCTTGGATGGGTGCAAAACCATGTTGAGATTAGGTTTCTCGATGGTTAGGGGGCCAATAGACGAGGACTCGGGAGAACCATTAGAGGGAGATTTTCTTGAAGAATAATTGTCTTCTTTCTTGTCTGTGGGTTTGTCATAACTCTAGCTTCGAGTTTGTAAATTAATAGTGTCTGAGGACATCATGTGAATTTCCTCTGAAGAACTAGAATTTCCCTGATGAGACATGTGGTCTATCAGCTGTTGTTGAGAAGGGAAAGGATCAGTGAGAACTGCTGGCGTGGGATTAGTTTTTAGAAATTGATTGATTTCTTCATGGCAAGGGCACTCTTTCGTGAAGTGGTCACCTCTGCATATCAGACATGGATATTTTGCTTTTAGTTTCCCTTTATCATTCTCATTGGTGGTTGGTTTCAAATTCTCCTGTGGGTTTCCAGGTTTTTTGTTTTTCACTTTACCTTTCTTTTTATTGTTGCCGGGCGTTTGCATACTCTGAATGGAATTTAACTCGAGGGAAACCTTGGTAGTTGAAGGAGCAGGGGTGGGAGTATGGGGTTGCTTGGTAGTTTTGGATGTCGACGGAGACTGGATTGAACCAACAATCCTATCAACAGGGCTTCTGCTGGTGGCTTGGAAGGATCAGTGCTTGGGCGAGGAGCTTGAGGGATCAAGTCATACAGTGTTCTGGATTGGGAATATACCAAGTCTAGATATTGGGCTCAGCTAATAGCTTTCTTTCCGGTAACGACACTGCCCATAGCCATGTTTCAGGTGATTGGAGGCAACAAAGATTTAGTAAACCAATCAGCTAGCAATTGATCAGGGATAGGAGCTTTGATAAGTCTTCTCCACCTTCTCCACTCATGGATATGGTTAGATATGTGCGTGGAGGTGTTCTTACGCAGAGAAGTTAAGAGATCTGCACCTGTTTCATAGTGGATATGAAGCTGAAAGTGTGTAAGAAAGACAGTTGCCAAAGAACCAAAATCCACAAACGAATGTTGCAGAATTTCAATGTACCATTTCACGGTCGTACTAGTCAATGTTCGCTAGAAGAGTCTTAAAAGAATTGAATCATCCATTAGGGAGTTCAAGGAACACCACAAATGGAATGTCATGACATGGGTTTTTGGATCATCTCCCTGCTTTCCATCGAATTTTGGAATGTCTGATGGTAATTTTACCGGAATGGCAGGCCACAAGGGGTGATGTCGAATGGGATCATTAATTAACTTGGACAAATCAAGCAAGTCCAAGGTTGCTAGGAAAGGTAACTGGCAGTTAAGTTCTATGTACTTGTAGTATTGATAAGGCATGTAACTACCAGTAGGACCATAAGTAGACTAATATACAGTTTGTTGATATGGCTATTGTGATGATAAACCTCTTGAAGATCCACCCACAAGGGGTTGATTTCCATGATCGGGACCGTTAGGACCACTGGGGCCTCCAGGAGGAGGACCACCAAGGCCTTTGGGACCACCAGGACCGTCGGGACCACCAGGACCACCGAGGCCACCAGGACCACCCGGACCACCTAGACCACTAGCGGGAGGACCACCAAACCCTCCAGGGCCCCTAGGAGGAAAACCTCTGGAGCCTCTAGAACCACTAGGGGGAAGGCCACCAGACCCTACAGGACCATTAGGAGGAAATCCACTAGGCCCCATAGGACCATCAAGACCACTAGGACCATTAGGAGAGAGGCCGCTAGGCCCTCCAGGACCATTAGGCCCCTGAGGGGGAGGACCTCCATAAGGTGGTCCTCCGACGTCCCCGACAGTATGTATAGGTTTCCCTCCCATAGGTCGCATGTAGGACCAATTAGGTTTCCCCCATGGAGTGAAAGTGTTACCAGGATAGGGAACTCCAGTATATGGTATGCCTGTAGGGGCAGGTTTGTAATTGATATTTCCTACAAGTACTTGATTTTTTGGGTAACCATACCCCCAAGATGTTTGATTGGTTACAGGTTGTGCCCCTAAGGGCTGACCTGAACTTGATGGGGAGTTAACTACAATCGTATAGGTAGGAGGGACATAGACTGTAGGTTGCCCTATATTAGAGGTATGTTCATTACTAGCTACAACTCCATTAATAGGTAACATAGCCTTGTGCCGGGGGTTTCGCCCCGACACTAGAAGGAATTGATGAAACAGGAATTGAATGTTTTCCCCCAAGTGCAGAAGACCTAGGGGGATTTGGAACAGATGTAATATGGGAGGTGCTGGGGTTGGTATTTTTACTTGGATTATGCGGAGTCACAACGTGATCCAAAATAGGTTCAATGGGTTTCATAGAATCAACAAGTGAGCGATATCCAGCAGGCCAAGGGTTCGCATTACAAGGAAAAATTGTCGATCCAAGTGGTGGTGTAGCCAATATTTTATCTATTCTCTTTTCAAATTATTGTGCACAGAGAATGGTTTCCTGGTATTGTCTACATTCTTCTTCAGCTAGTGAAATTTGTTTAAAAGAGGCTGGACGAGCACCAAACGAAGCAATGGCCTGTCCCATGGAGGTATCCCGAAACAGAGCATCAGGACCATAATATGGGTGGTTGATATCATCAACATGACCTTCTATGGGAGAATGGAAATAAGTATTACCCCTAGCAGGTTGTTGAGCCAAGGGAGGACCATGCAAAGGGTATTGATCTCCACTTTCTGTAACCACATTTTCTCCCACATGGGAGTTGGTAGCAACTCCTTGGTCGATAGCTTCCAAAGGATCTTCTCTCAAAACAGGAGGAAAATCAAGTGGCAAGCCCCATACTCTTTTGGACTGTCTCAATTCATCCAATTTGCACAGTTCCTATCTAACCTAGGGTTTCAAAACTAGAAGAAACACACCAAAAATTCTCCTACTCAAGCTACAGGCCAAACAAGCAAACTTAAATGACGAGAGGAGTTCAGATAGTTCGGTCTCTCACCAATATTATCAATACTTTATGAGCTTCACAATTAAATCCAAGACGTCCAAGAGGTTAACTCGGATAGATAGGGTATCCTAGTGGGGCCTCCCGATATACACAAGGTACATGGGAGCTCAAATCAGTAGTAGTGTTGTTTAATGCACAACCGTTCACAAGGGGCCTTCCTATATACAATTGAGTACGTGAAGCACATTTCTATATACCTCAATGGTATGTGAAAGTCTATTCGATATACCAACGGTACGTGGAAGAACCGTGCGAGTCCCAGGATGTAGTGCAGACAAGTAACGACACCTCCTACACTTAACGACACCCGAACATGTCTCTAGCCTATCACTCAAATTTCTATACAAATTTTAAGCCTATAACTATCGTTAAGATTAAAGTGGATGGTTAGGTGAATGCATGGAATTTTGACAGAAAAAAGTAAAACCATGCAGATATGTAGATGCAAATATTTCACTTTACCATTCGAGATATGCCTACCTACAGGAGGGAGAGAGAGTATTTTCTTTTCGTTTTGAATACAAAAAATTCCTAAACAACTATTTTGAACAAATCAAATTGAAAGAAAAGCAACGCATTACAAACTCATTTTCTTTTTGAAAGCAATCAGATAGGTAATATTCTCTTTTCCTAAAATAAAAACAACAAGCACTCTACATGCGTATGCAATCTATTTTTTCGAGTTTTCTTTGAAACATAGATAGATGCAACTTAAAACTACAATATTTTTCTTTTGATGAGATAGTAATGATGCAAGAGAGACAAAATAACAAACGGAACCTAAAAGCTTATGAGGCTAATCAGAGATCCAGTGCCCTATGCTTGTTAAAAAATAATGACCTAATCTCAACAAAAAAAATTCTTTTTAAAAGCAAAAAGAAGTCCTCTATGAAAAAAAAATGAAATTAAGACGATAATCAAGTGGTCTTTCTTTTAGTCTTTATGAATGAAACGAAAATAGATCTAGCTAAAACCTAATATTTCAATAGTTCCTTCTAGAATCACAACCAACAAACATGAAGGAAAATGAATAATAAACAATCCTAACCTAGCTTTTGGATTCTTTTAATCAAGCAAACTTTCACCAAAATTTTTTTAACCATGAGCATCCAGATTCAAACAAACAAGCCCGACAGTATAGATATGATAGCAATCAAAACCCTACTTTTGCAAAAAATCAAAAGAAACCAAGTTCTGGAACAAGGCCTACCTAGCACCGCACTGGAGGGGTCTTTGATAGAGCAGTTCTGGATCAGCACCGCTTCCGGATCACTACATTCAAGCGGTGGCACCACCTATTGCTCATAGGGTTCAGGAAATGGCACCGCTTATTGCCTACAGCACATGCGCGGTTCCCTGAATAAATCCAGAACATAAAGAGAATGAAAATTCAAGTTAAGAATTGCTCAAATCCACACAAAGACTGAAGAAGTAATAGTAAAACAGAGCATGTAAAGTCAAAGCAGTTCAGATATGAACAGATCTGAAAGTTTTAAACCAAAACTTCACTAAGTCAGATGGCAGATCTGACTGAAGAGAGCTATAGACTGGAGCTTGGATTTGGATAAGTGTTCAAGGACTAAGGAATGTTAGATCAACTGAAACTTTATTTATTCCCCAGTGAAGTCACCATATTTGTTGTCAGGAATATTGCACCTTCTATGGACAGAAGCTATTCCTCTGGTCTAAATGGTTCATATCCAAAACAAATGAGTGAATGACAAAGGTTGAGAAACTTCCCTAAATGTTATAGACACCTGGAATGATGCTTTGATAAAGAGCCTGTGTACTTGTAGAACATATCAAACATACAAAGACATCAAAGCTACCAGAAAATTACCTCACATTCATACTAGTGACTAAGGAATCCAATAACATATATGCTAGATCAGTGCAATAGATATGTGGGAAGGAAATCAACTTTGCATTAGAAAATAAATGAAAGATCTTACAACCATGTGCCTTAGTGTCGACAAACTCCTTTGCAAGACAAACACCTCATCCCCGATAGCTCCAACTTTCTCTCTTGTGCTCTCTGATGGATTAGGCCAGACAGTCAATTCAATAGCATAAATTTATTGTTCAGTTCTCCCCCTAAAACATGGGGTATGAGCTTGGTTTTATAGGGTTCAAAAGGATAAAAATGGTTGAGAGATTAGTGGGTGAGGTGGCCATGAGATCCCCAAAGCATGGATCTCGAGCTTAACTGACCGAGGTGAGTAGGGATAAGTCTATCTACGGAGCTTTTGATCTAGAAGCTTCGTGAAGCTTCTTTTTTTCACCTTTTACCAAGGGTACCACTTATATACCTTTATGACAGAGCGGTGTGGGTAAGAACCGCTTCAAGAACAAATCACATATGCAGTGGCACCGCTCATCTGTAATAGGACTCAGGCAGTGAAAAATAAGGTACCACTCATAAGCTAAAGGGAAAAAGTGGTGCTAGGGTTTTTTTATGTAAAATTGACATCCATAGCACTGTTTCCACTCTAGGTTTGGGATTGAGGGAAAATAGAAGTGTTAAAGATATTATCACATGTAGATGACAGGATTTTGGTATAACATTACTTCTCTTTTGCAAGAACCATTCTGCAGTTCCGATTCTACATTCCGCATTTCGCATTCCGCAATCCAAAATTCTGTTAAATAAATCGCTTACCTTCTGCATCGTTGAATCCTTGTAGAATCAACCCTCACTGTCGATCTTGACTTGATGAGGATTGCAGGTTGTAGAAACTCCAGTTTGCATTAAATTAATCCCTGAATTTCCACATTTTGCATTTCGCATTCAACAAATTTGGATTGCGGTTTGCGGTTTGCAGGTTCTCCAAATTCTGTCAACTTAATCTTTTACTTCCCAGATTCCACATTTTGCATTGCACAAATGCGGATTGCTGGTCGTAGAAACTCCAAAACCCGTGAAATTAATATTTTACTTTTTGCCTTCCACATTCTGCAAATGCGGATTGCGGGTTGCAAAAATTCCAAAATTCGTGAACTTAATATTTTACTTCCCTCCATCTGCATTTTGCATTCCACAAATGCAGATTGCAGGTTGCAGAAACTCCAAAATTCGTGAACTTAATATTTTACTTTCCACCTTCAGTATTCCGCAAATACGGATTACGGGTTGCGAAAAATCCAAAATCCGTGAACTTAATATTTTAATTCCCATATTTCACATTCCACAAATGTGGGTTGCGGGTTGCGGAAACTCCAAAATCCGTGAACTTAATATTTAACTTCCCATATTTCGCATTACGCATTCTGCATTTCGCAAGTGTGGATTGCGGGTTGCGGAAAATCCAAAATCCGTCAACTTAATCTTTTATACTTTCTTCACCGTTGATTTCTTGTGGCTTAAGTCCCGACCGTTGATTTGATTCTTTCCAGATTACATAGTGGAACCTTCATGACCAATATCAGCCATTTATCTTCCTTATGGATGCAATCACGACCGTTGATCTACTATTTGTGTCGATCAACATTTCACCTTGCGGATTAAGGACAGTGGGTTGTGTTACAATTTTTTGGAACTAAACCTCCATAATCCGTCTTCTGCAACTTTAGTGAACCGTTGATCTCATTGCAGATTTGATTTGGACCGTTGATCTTCTAAATTTGTGGATCAATGTTTTAAATTTGTAGATTCAAGGATTTCTGGTTTGATTTGGGGTTTTTCATTTATTGTCATCTAAACTGATCTGAAGATTAACTTGATGCTTAACCCTTCTTTGATTCTGTCTTCTTTGTTCATAATTTTAACAGTCAAGCCCTTACTACGCTAAGTTTATTAGGGGTTCAAACAACAAATTTTTAAGGTTTTCAACTGTGTACAAAATAATAATTTTCATCTACGACAAAGGAATAATATAAATCTACACTTATAACAACATTACATATTCAGTCCACATTCAATAAGCATAATTAGGTTGAGCGAAAACTATACGAATAGACAATTCCCAGTTAAAAGTAGGTAAACATGGTACATTTTTAAAAGAAAAAGAGGATTCAATCCATTATACTCAGAATCATGAGTTCTAAATTCTTCAAGTATTGGATTCAAAACTATATCAACAACAACCAGTTCTACCAACTTATGTTCATAACGATTTATTAATCACTACAGTAATAACATTGTACAAATATAAAATACTTCATAGAAACATATATATCTGTTCTACAAAAATGCATAATCCTACTTCCTGGAGATGTAACTGTACATAAACATTTCACATACACATCCTACTGTAACTAGAATTAGTTATAAGAAAAACAGAGTAGGAACTTGACACCAATGCTAGGAAAACAAAAGTGGGGAAGCTATACCTCCCAACCAACTCCCAGAGCAACCAAATTACTTTCTCTAGAACCCTCGAGCCTGTTCGCTAAACCATCAGAGAAAAACACCTCAATGCGCCATATTTTTCATTACACAGATGTTAATCCCATCAAATTTTAACACCTTGTGGAAATTGAACCATGTGATCTAGATTAATTTTACTCACAACAATTAACAATTGATCATGCAAAATCACTCACAAAGAGACTGAAAATTGGAGCTGAACACTAAACTGTATTAAATCAGTGTACAATAGCCAACCCTGTAATAACATAGGTTGCTGAATAAATAACATATATCATGGATTCAAATGCATGAGGAGCAATTCGAATCTAGCATAAAGCAGGCTTACTAAAAATAAGCAAATCCCCCATAGGTGTAAAAAGCTGATCCCAAATCTGTCATGGAGCTCACGAATTGGAAAATATGCTTAGGCAAGCTAAAGAGTGGTGGAATGGAAGCTCATACATGCTTTTTCATGGAGAAAAGAGAGGATAATGTGTAGGACAAAAAACTAGTCAACCTCACATAGTCTAGCTTTTCCTTTTGCCTTAAAACACTGAAAAAGCAGGGAATAAAGCAGAAAAAGCAGAAGGGCGCCTAGGAGGCCAGGAATAAAGAAGATTTGATTCCTTGGGATTTCCCATGTGCTACATGAGTCAAATGAGGAAAGTTTGACCACTATGGATAGGTAAAAGACAACTTGCACAAGGTGGGACACATGAACTAGGCTAATAAGACAGAAATAATTAAATTAATGTCTAAATGGGTAAACTATGGGTTGATTATTCTAACACCCCCCCTTAAGCCTGAATTATGAGTAATATATCAGAAAATTATAGGGCCTAGCAACAAGGCTTAGTCACGCTTTACATACTGCATGTCCATTTAAACAAGGAAAGAGGCAAAACCAACTTGGGAAAATCCTCCCTTAAACATGGACTGTAAAACAAAATTGTAGAATCTTGTCTTCACTCATGCTTTCACAACATGATCAACAATCCCTAGCAATGATTTGAGATTGCTGAAGGTCTTCTCACAAAATGCTTTGGTGAAGATATCAGCTACTTGCTCTGAAGATGAGCAGAAGAGTAGGTGAATGGTGCCATCATGCACAAGTTCTCTGATGTAGTGCATATGGATCTCAATGTGTCTGGTTCTCTGCTTCTGAACTGGATCTTTGTAGATTTGAATGGTACTATGGTTATCATAGTAGATGGTATTTGAGTAATCTGGTTCGAAGCCACACTCTCTAAGTAAACCCTGCAACCATAAACATTGAGTTGCTGCATTAACAACTCCTCTGTACTCTACTTCTGTAGATGAGAGTGCAATGGCACTCTATTTCTTGCTTGACCAGATGATTGGCCCTTCTGCAAGCATGAACACATATCCTGAAGTGGACTTTTTGTCTGTGCTATCACCTGCCCAATCACTGTCAGTAAATCCAATCCAATCAAGATCAGATTTTGCTTTATAGAAGATCCCATGTGTCCTTGTTCCCTGAACAAATTTAAGGATCCTTTTGGCTGCTTTCCAATGGATCTCTTGAGGCTGATCCATGAATCTAGAAGCCACACTTACTGCATAACAAATATCAGGTCTAGTATGTGTCAGATACAACAAACATCCAATCAATTGCCTATACAATGTATTGTTTACCATAGGTGAAGAATCAGCTTCTTCCAGCTTCACTCCTGAAAGGAAAGGAGTTTTGCTTGCTTTGCAATCCTTCATTCTGAATTTGTTCAGCAATTCCAAGGCATATTTGGACTAGTGCACCTTGATTCCAGCTTTGGTTTGAGCAATCCCAAGCCCCAAAATTTGACTTAAGAGCCCCAAATCTGTCATGGAGAAGGCTTGGTTCATAGCTCCTTTTAAGGAAGCAATCTCAGCCTGTGAGCTTCCTGTAATGAGGAGGTCATCAACATATAACATAGTGATCATTAATGAACCATTAACTAACTTCAAATAGACATTTGGATCTGATTTTCACCGAACAAAATTCAGTGATAGCAAGAAGCTATCGGTCTTGGCATACCAAGCCCTGGGGGATTGCTTTAGCCCATACAATGACTTTCTCAACCTGCACACAAGAGAAGGGTTAGTAGAAAAACCTTGAGGCTGCTGCATATATATCTCTTCAGTGAGATATCCATTCAGAAAGGCACATTTTACATCCATGTGATGTACCTCCCATTGCCTTGAGGCTGCAATGGCTAGAGCTAGCCTGATGGAATCCATCTTTGCCACTGGGGAAAAAGTCTCATTGTAATCTATGCCATGAACCTGTGATTAGCCCTTGGCTACCAATCTAGCCTTGTACTTCAGTGGTGAACCATCAGTAGCAAATTTGGTCTTATAGACCCACTTATACTGTACTAATTTTCTCCCTGGGGGAAGATCCACTAGCTCCCAAGTGTTGCTCTTCTGGAGTGAGCTGAACTCCTCCTTCATGGCTGTTTTCCATATTGTATCTCCTACTGATTCTTCATATGTTTGAGGATTAGACTCCACCATCAAATATCATTTTTCAGCAAACATAGGATCCTTCATGCACAGACCATTCTCAAATTGAGATCTAGTCCTCCTTGGGTCATTGGGATCCCCAGCTAGCTCACCTACTGCATGTAGTGTCTTGGCTGCCCATTTTGGCCTTGTAGGGATGTTAGGGTATGCAATAAACTCATATCCATTAGAAAAATCAGAATCAGCATGTTCAATAAACTCTTTACTTACTTCTTGACGTTCAGGTGGTGAAGAGGCTTCACCAACTTCCACTACTCCAAGGGGTTCTTCTTCGAACTGAACACACCTTTCGATGAAGGATTTATTTGTGCTCAAATTTATCAGTTTGTACCCTTTTGAATCTTCAAAGTATCCAACAAAAAGACACTCTTGGCTTCGGGGCTGCAAAGCCTTCCTCTTCTCTGTCGGGATTCTAGCCCAAGCCTTTGAGCCAAAAATCCTGAAATGGGTCACATCTGGCTTGTGCCCACTCCATAATTCGAAGGGATTCATGCCATCAAGCTGTTTGTGAGGCACCCTATTCTGAATATAGGCTGCACAATTGATAGCTTCGGCCCAGTACTTTGGTGGCAAAGTTTTGGCCTCCATCATGCATGTTGCCATCTCCTTCAGTGATCTGTTCTTCCTCTCAGCAACACCATTTTGCTGTGGTGTGTAAGGGATAGTATGCTGCATCTGAATACCTACATCTGCACAATAATTAATAAACTTAGACTTGACATACTCACCACCATTGTCAGATCTAAGGGCCTTGAGTTTCCTTCCAGACTGGTTTTCAACCAAGGCCTTAAAGACTTTGAATAGGCCAAAAACTTCAGACTTGTGTTTCAGGAAGTGAACCCAGCAATACCTGGAAAAGTCATCAATGAAATTCAATGCATATTTGGCCTGACTCATGGACATATGAGGGAATGGACCAGCAACATCACTGTGGATTAACTCGAGGGGTGCAGAGGTTCTCTCATAACTAGCTCTCTCAAATTTGTGCTCTGGGTGTTTTCCTAGGATACAACCTTGGCAGACGACTCCTTTGGAAAATTTTATCTTGGGCAACCCTATGACCATCTCTTTTTCACTAAGATCAGAAAGATACTTGTAATTTAGGTGGCCAAATATTTCATGCCACATCTTGCTGGATTCATTAGCATGAATGAGAAGAGCAGAGGGGTTTGAGTAAGGTAGGAAGTGTGAGAACATGTATACCTTTTGAGCATGATTCACAAATCCTTTTGCAATGACTCTACCAGTTGAGATCTCTGTGATCTCAACTTCATCAGGGGAGAATATGACCTTCTTAGGAGACCCAGTTTGGGTCATCTGGTACACTGACAGGAGGTTGGAGGCGAGACCAGGTACATACAACACATTGCTGAACTGACCATGATCAAGATCTATCCTTCCTTTGCCTTTACTTTCAGTGAGAGAGTCATCTCCCAGTACAATAGATGGTCCTTTCGACATGTCCAGTGAGGAGAAGGCATCCTTAGTCGAAACCATGTGTCTTGAAGCTCCAGAATCAATGATAAAACTGGGTGAGCTTGATGTGCCAGCAACTAGAGCATGAACTCTCTCTCTGTCATCTGAACTTGATCCTCCTTCTCTCTTCTTTGAGCTTTCTGGAAGGGAGATGCCATTCTTCTCTAGGATTTGGGTCAACATGTCTATCTACTTTTTCATACAAGAGCTTTTAGAGTGATTGCCCTTATTGCAGTATGCACACTTGTTCATTTCACCTTTGTTCTTCTTCTTCTGGTAATTCTTCTTGGGACCTTGTAGATCCTCCGAAGACTGTTTCTTGTCTCTCTTTTGCTTAGGTGGCTTTTAGCTTTCTTTTTGCTTTTTGAATCCACCCTCGAATCTCCAGCAATCAAAGCTTGATCTTTGGATGGTTTGATGGTGCCCATCATCACTAGCTTGTCCTGTTCTTGTGTGAGAGATTCCATGAAACCTGCAAGGCTAGGCATCTTCCAGGTTCGAGCTGTCAGTTTTGTGGCATAGAAGGTCGAAACAAACACTGAATAATCAGGGCCTAGCTTCAAGAGGATGGCCAGTATGAGCTGATCATCTTTCTTTTCGATACCACACTGTTTCAGCTACAAAACTAGTGCTTTGAACTTGGAGAAATATAGCTGCAGGGATTCAAAGCTCGTTGGACTCAAAGAAATCATCTCATTTTCGATTTGATATCCCCTCATCTCATCTGTCTTTCCAAAAAGATCAGCAGTATTCTCCCATACTTCATTTGGTGATGTCAATCCATCGAGATGGAAAAGGAGGTCTCTGGAAATACTCAGACACAGGAGGTCATAAGCCTCATCCCTCCTGTTGTGCCATTTTATCTTCTCTGCAGCTGCATTGGCCTCTGCTTCTGTTGCCATAGTCACCCTGTAGAGGCCTTTCACTCTCAACAGTATCTCCATCTCTTCTTTCCATTCAAAGAAATTGAAGGGAGTCAAGATAGTTTTTTGTGATTGATCCATAGCTTAGAAAATATGTCTCGGCTGTCAGTAGAAGGCTCGCAGTCACTGATGTCGAACCTGCAAAACAATTTTTGAAGGAGAGAAACAATATACAATGGCTCTTATACCATGTGGAAATTGAACCAGGTGATCGATTAATTTTACTCACAACAATTAACAATTGATCATGCAAAATCACTCACAAAGAGACTGAAAATTGGAGCTGAACACTAAACTGTATTAAATTAATGTACAATATCCAACCCTATAATAACATAGGTTGCTGAATAAATAACATACATCAGGGATTCGAATGCATGAGGAGCAATTCGACTCTAGCATAAAGCAGGCTTACTAAAAATAAGCAAATCCCCCATAGGTGTAAAAAGCTGATCCCAAATATGTCATGGAGCTCACGAATTGGAAAATATGCTTAGGCAAGCTAAAGAGTGGTGGAATGGCAGCTCATACATGCTTTTGCAAGGAGAAAAGAGAGGAGAATGTGTAGGACAAAAAACTAGTCAACCTCACCTAGTCTAGCTTTTCCTTTTTCCTTAAAACACTGAAAAAGCAGGGAATAAAGTAGAAAAAGTAGAAGGGCACCTAGGAGGCTAGGAATAAAGCAGATTTGATTCCTTCGGCTTTCCCATGTGCTACATGAGTCAAATGAGGCAAGTTTTACCACTATGGATAGGTAAAAGACAACTTGCACAAGGTGGGACACATGAACTAGGCTAATAAGACAGAAATAATTAAATTAATGTCTAAATGGGTAAAATATGGGTTGATTATTCTAACACCCCTTACTACTCATGGACATACTATGAAATAGTATTTTTCCTAGAACTTGGTCATTTATCATCCTCCTGCTCTTTAGCAACTTACTAGGAGTGCAGACCTGATTTTTGGGGATGATGCTTCCTGCATATCGAGTTCTCACTTGGTGGTCTCTGCCACTTGTCATTTCCCTCTTTTGGGTCAGCGAACACTCTTTCAACAACTAATTCCACTTTTGTTTTCCTTCAACATATTTTATTAATAAGGAATTCTTTATTACAACATGTTATATTCTTGAATTTCATGTCAAAGAATAATAAAATAATAATCAAATTATTTTCCAGTAGAATTAATAATTATTAATTCAGGGGGGTAATACATACACCTCCCCTTAAAAGATAACACTGTACTCGGTGTTATAAATTTTTCTTTTATTCATCCATGTCAGCCTCTTGGAATAAGTCTGTATATACCTCCTGCATATTACTTTCCAGCTCCCAAGTAGCTTCTTCCAAACTAAGATGCTTCGATTGCACCTTTACTTGTTCGATGGTATGATTCCAGAGTAAAAGTTACCTCCTGTCAAGAATGCACTTCGGTCCCTCTTGGAACTCTCCCTCGGGTTCCACCTAGATTACATTCCAATCAATAACATGAGAAACATCATGAACATATCTCTTCAATATAGAAATGTGAAACACATTATGTACTATAAAATTGGGTGGTACGGATAACTTGTATGCAATCGACCCCAGTTTAGCTAGAATTTCAAATAGCCCAAAATACCTGGGTGCCAATTTCTTATACTTTCTTAGTCTCAAGATACTTTTCTTGGGATTTACCTTTATGTATACATGATCACCCACCTGGAACTCTCTAGGAGTTCTTTTTAAGTCAACATAACTTTTCTTCCTGTCTTGGGCATCCTTCAAGTTTTGTTGTACTTGTTTCATGGTTAGTTCCATATCTTCTAATAAATCAGGTCCTAACATCAATCCATCAACATGGATACTCCATGATATTGGAGTACTACACTTATGCCATATACAATTTGAAATGGCTCATACATGCAGAAACTTGGAAATTATTGTTCTAAGCAAATTCAACTAAGTGTAGGTAGTATTACCACTTACCCGGTGTTAGCACTTAGAATGTACCCATGGTTGTAGAAAGTAAATACCAAGGTAACAACATAACCACTTTAAGAAAGGAAGCTAGCTTCCTCCTTTCTAAAGAGGGATCTCTCACTGATTTTTAGCAAGGTCAGATATAAAATGAAATAAAGTTTCATATTGAATTGGTGGTTGAAACAAGGCAAGCATACATTGGGCTATGGAGTCACACATATACTTATGAAACACAGAATTGTTTGCAAGTGAAATTTCTACAAAGGCAAGGTAGCACTCGGTTACAGTCAAAAATCAGTTTGTTTTGTGATAAAGAAGGGACAAGAACAATCCATCAACATAGAGCACCTAAAATATGAATTATGCATCAACTTTGGAAAGAAAGATTGGTGAATACCTGACACAACAACCAGAGCATAACAATATGAATTCTGAACTATTACACACTTATTCCAGATATGAAGAACACATAATGGCAAGTTTAACAAGAAATACATGCACATAGGAATGGAAATAATAGAATGTAACTACGAAATACACAAGAATATTTGCAGCAACAGGCCAACATTCAACTCTACAATTATATTAAAGATAGATCTCAAAATGCATAACAAAAAATCTCTTGGGTTCCAACCCTGTCTTCCTCTATTGTGTGTATATTTATAGTGTCATAGGCTCCTGATATCAACCTTGAATAGATCCAAATTCAGTTACAACGTGGAAATCAAAATCCTAACAAATGTTGATCTGGAAGATTCGCTATGATCATAAACAATACAGGAAAGCATGTTGGAATGAGCATGGTGGATCAATTAGGGAAATTTGATAGCAGGGACTCAGGCTCGCTTGATGAAAACGACTGATCAAGGATTTTCGCATGACTTGTAACAATTTTATCCTTCCTTGCTTATTCCCATTGCAAAAACAATATGGACCATTGATATTTCAGTCAAGACAAGGATGTGGAAGCATGTGTGTGAAACTACCTGCTTTGTAAAATTTCGTTGAATTCTGGAAAATTAAACCTTGAATTCTAGATCAAACCTTGATCTGATCCGTCAAAACCTGCACCTTGTACCCAATTTCACTAATTTCAAAAGTTTGTTTGTCCTCACATGTTGAATCAGTGAAATCAACCTCCACCATTGATCTTCATCATTCGTTGATCTGGGACGTCGAAAGCTATGAGGTATACCAAATTCTGTGCATTTTAAAAGTTCATTTCCCCATGCTTGTCGTATCAACGAAATTTTTCTCTGCCATTGATATTAATCCACCATCAATCCTGACCATTAAAACATTCATCTCTTTAAACAATTCCGCAAATCTAGAAATTTACTTTCTTTGCTCAAGTTCTGACAGTAGAATCCACCTCCATCGTGGATATTTATCTGTTGTTGATCTAGGTTGTTGATAATTATGGGGCATATCAAGTTTCACATATTGGGAAGTCTATTTAACTAATGCACATGTTTCCCTTTTCCCCACCGTCGCTCTCAGATAGATAACTTCCCAACTATTTATCTGAGGTAAAGATGAGGGCCGTAGAAAACAGAAGGTGGGATTCTGAATTTTCATCATCAAAACTTCATATTTCTGCTTTCCACCTTTATGATCCTTTCTAGGCCATTGATCTTCGTGGAAACTCTCCGGACCGTTGATCTTACAGATCATGAAACACGGGACGCTAACTTTTCATGACCAAAATATTATATACTTCCGTTTTCTGATTTTCTCCTTTTTGCTCCTTTTTGAGTTGTTGATATTTGTGGAAACTCTCTTGACCGTCGATCTGGCGAAAAGCGGAAAACAAGATTCCATTATTTTTCTAGAAAAACTGTTGTATTACCACTTTTCGATCTCCACCCTTTGTTCTTTTCCAAGCCGTTGATATTTGGCAGAAGTGCTCTGAGCCGTTGAATCTCGGACCGCGAAAAATAGAAATCAGGATTTTAACTTCTTCGAAGTTCAATTTTGATCTTTCCGCTTCCACCTTTCCAAATCATTGATCTTTAGAAAAAACATTTCGAGCCATCGGATCTTGGACTGTGGAAATCATAAGTCGAGATTCCAATGTTCATAACCAAATGTTTTCCTTTTCTACTTCTGCCTCTTTATCGGACCGTTGATCTATGGAGGAAACCCTCTCGACCATATATCTTGGACTGCGGAAAGTGGAAGTCGGGATTTATCACTTATCACTACCGAAACTAGATTTTTTTGCCTTTCCACTCTCGATTTTTCCTTGGTGGAAAATATTTACGACCTTTGATCTTCTATGCTGCACATCGACCAAGCCGTCCATTCCCTACAGAGTTTTATTAACATCCTTCAAGGTATTATGATATGAATAATTACAGGCCTTATCCTTTCTTTTACTGGTCTGATTCTTCGCCAAACACTTAGCCCAAAAATAGTGCTAACAGCTAACTCCAACTAGGGATGATATCCTTCCTACAAAGTAGCAAAGAACCCCATAGACCAGGTGCCAAATGCGTTGGGATGTTTCCAACATTTCAAACCTCAAATTTTTTTTTTTTAATTTTTTTTTAAGTAAAATTAAAGAAAAATAGAAACATGGATACCCCTCTAGATATTAGGTCATTCTCTTCGGGCTTCAAATCATTTGGCTCACCATTTGTACAAAAATTAGCTCCTCCTTCAGGACAAGTAATGTTTGAGAAACCCTCCATCGATTTGACCTCCTTTCAGCTGAGATCCATCTTTATGTTGTAGAATGAATGAATTCTCATCTTTGTATGTTGCAATGATATAAGGACCCACCCACATGTGATCAAACTTCCCATGTTTATTTTCCCTAGGAGCATCCCACTTCAAAACCAAATTCTCAATTTGGAGTTGTTCTTCCTTTACCTTCCTATCAAAAGTGTTCTTCATCCTTTCTTGATGTATTTGCAATTTACCATAGGCTCTGTCCCTCAATTCATTCAATTCTATGATTTTATTTATTCTTCTTTGCATATGATTTGGTTCATCATGTTTTTCCTACAATAAATTCATGACTGACACTCCCAAAGATGCTGTAAAAACCACCTCATCTCCATATACTAATTGGAAAGGTGACATCCCAATTGATCTTTTTGTAATGATTATGTCAACCCACAAAGCATATTTTAGCTTTGTATTCCAAACCCTTTTGTTATCTTCCAACAATTTTTTTATTATCGTCACCAGACTTTTGTTAGAGGATTCTGCTAACCCATTACCCTGTGGGTAATATGAAGTAGAATGATCACGACTATGATACTTGTGACAAAAACTTATCATTTTATTGGATTTAAAAGAAGATGCATTGTCTGTCACAATCCTTTTGGGACAACCAAATCTAGCCAAAATATTATCTTCCATAAAATCCATAATTACCGCATCTGTGGCCCTTCTTGTAGGTATTGCTTCAATCCACTTAGTGAAGAAGTCAGTTTCTCTTAAGATCCATCTATGATGTCGAGAAGAATTGGGATTTATTTCCCCAATAAAATATGGTCCCCATTGCTAAAAAGGTGCTTCTACTGATATTGGATTAAGAGGGACTGGAACCAATTTCCACTTACCATCAAAGATATGACATTGGTGACATGTAGTAGTCTCCTTGTAAACATCCGAAAAAATTGAAGGCCAATAAAAACCAACTCTCAAAATCTTGTTTGTTGTCACCTTCTATGAATGATGGCCACCACAATATCCCTTGTGAAATTCCTTCATAGTCTATTTAGCTTCATTCTCTAAGAGGTAATTGAGCAAAACACCACCAGGATCTTCCCAATAAAGGTATTGATTCAGAATACAAGACTTGGCTTATTTCAACTTCACTGACTTTTCTCTTGTTTTGATTAACCCTACAGGAAACTGTAAATTTTGCAATGCATACACAATATTGGAATACCATGGAGATATAGAGAAATTGGGCATTACGTACACCCCTATATCAAGCTGATTTGAATGACTGGTCAAGAATTTTAGCTGCAAGGATTCACCATTGGAATTTGTTATCATCTTTGCAAGTCCTTGTCCTTTAATGAACTTGGTGGGATTAATTTCAATGTCATACTCCAGTAACACACCAATCCATTTTTCTCTTTTTCCCTCTGGATCTGGCTGTGTGAGGATGCTATTCACCACATTAATAGGAACATAGGAAATGGTATGTGAATGAAGAACATAAATTCTAAAATATTTCAAATATTTAGTTAGAGCATATGCTTTTTTTTCCATAATGTCGTATTTCAACTCTCCATATCTTAACACTTTACTAAAGAAGGCTATAGGTTGTTCAACATTCTGATTGTTTCTCTGTAACAATACTCCAACAATAGTGTGATCATAAGCATAGGAAAATATTAGAAAATCTTTTCTAAAATATGGACTTACCAGAAATGGGCCTTCTGTGATAGCCTATTTAATATCTCTGAAATATATTCTTTCATCTATTGTCCACTTTATCTCATGGTCCTTTTTCAACATATTAGTGATATTCATTAATATCTCGAAAAAATTGGGAATAAACCTTCTCAAAAAATTTACCTGTCCAATAAATGATTGCACTTCCTTGTTATTTCTTGGATCCTCAACCTTCAGGATTGCACTGATTCTCCCTAGACCAATCTTTATACCATCCTTTGAAATAATGTTCCGTAGCCATTTTCCTTCCTCCAATTCAAAATTTGATTTTCTGGGGTTTAATGATATTCCATACTTTTTACATTTCAAAAAAACTTTCTCCAAATGTTTAATATTCTCCCTGTCGGATCTTGAGTACACAGTGATATCATCCAGGTATACAACCACAAATATATCCTTTTCCTCTGCAAAATCAATGTCCATGGCACCCTAGAAAGTGGCCTTGCATTCATTAAACCAAAACACATTTTAGCATACATAAATGTACCTCATGGTGTAGTAAAGGAAATATTTTATTTATCCTCAAGAAACACTTTGATATGATTGTATCGTGAGGAACCATCCATAGTTGAAATCCTTTCAGATCCCACCACTTTATGCAAAATATGTTCCATTTTCGACAAAGGGTAATTATCCTTCAAAGAGACTTTGTTAATATTTATGAAATATATGCAAAGCCTAATTTCACCATTCTAATTCCTAGAAGGAACCAAATTTGCAACCCATTTGGAAAATCTCAGAGTCATGATAATCTTGGCATTGAATAATTTTTTAATTTCTTTCTCAATAACAGGAAGCAACACTAGATTAACTTTTCTCAATTTTTGTCTAAAAGGTTTCTCACCAGGTTTTATTGGGATTGTATGTTGTATGATAGAAGTATCATACTCTTTAAGGTCCTCATAACTCCAGGTAAAGAAATCAGTGTATCTTTTCATCAAATTGACATAGTCTTCTTTTTCTTTGACAGACAAGTTTTTTGACTGTTTTATGATCCGTGGATTTTCTTTAATTCCTATATTTTTGTCTTCAACAACATCATCAACAAGCTTCATTTTTGGATCTCTTGAAACATCATTTTGATAAAAAATTCTCTAAATGGATTATTCCTTTGGGGATATGATTACTCTTCAACTTAACTATATTCTTTCCCCCCAATGATTTTTTTAGCTTTATGTTTTCAGCAATTTCTTTCCCACTCTCTTCACGATCTTGGTAGTTTTCAAAATTATCATTTTCACCATCTATCTAAGTATTTACAAATTCACCAGACAACTCTAAAAATCTATTTATTTGCATATCATCTAGAAATACCTTCCAGTATTTGGAATTATCTGGTATAGAGGGTCTATTCACAATATCAACTTTATACTTTCTTTGGCCTACAGTGGGAATTTTAAATTTACCAGCAGCAACAGCCAATGAGTCAGCCACTGTGTTTTCATATCTGGAAATCACTCTAATTTTATTCTTTGTAAAATAGTTACCAAACATATCCCATACCTAATTTCTATAAGCCCTCATTCTGGGATGTTTGGCCTGATAACTGTCATTCACCTGGTTTATTACAAGCTCTAAATCTCCCCTGACTTGTACCTTCTTTGCTCCCATATCCTTCAAAGCATTCAATCCTAGTAATAAAGCTTCATACTCTGCCACATTATTGGTACATTCAAAAGTTAACTTATATGATAGAGCCTTAAAATCCCTGATAGGAGAGATGATATATACACCAGCACCAGCACCAACTTTAGCCACAGATCCATCAAAATACATGGTCCTGAGACCCTATTTTTTCGGTTTCTTTTCCAAATCCTCTTGTATATTTTCAAACTCTCCCTCCTCCTTAAATTCAATGGATATAGGAATTTTAGGATCACAGGGAAGACCATCATTAAAGAAAATGGAAGATCCCAAGTTAGTAACAATAGCATAGACAACATGATTATCTGGTTTTTCTTGGCTGTTAACTACATAAGGAGATCTTTTCTCATTGTATAACCTTTTATCCCCACCAACCATAGGAATGGTAGCGTAAGACATATTCATTTTCAAACTTCCTTTCAATTTATAATTCCAAGACCTTGACAACAATACACCAAATTTAGGAGCAATGCCTGCTACAACAACGTCCATTACCACAATCTTAGATGGATTTTTTTTCAAAGTTACCACCATATATATAATCAATCCAAGACACCTCACCTTCCTGGAATCAAAGGAATACAAATCTTTATATGGTCAAGTAACTTCCAGTTCCAAACTTTATACCACTCCCTTGGGCATTAAATTATGAGATGCACCAAAATCTATCATAGCATTGTGCACAATCATATCATGTACATTTAAACTTAGGTACAAAGGAGGAGCTTCATCATCATCTACATTTTCAAACTTTGACCCAAAGACAATGATAGGAGCATCATCCACCACCTCTAGGATATCTGGTTGAAATTCTCCCTGACTCCTAACCATGTCTGTTATTTTATCTCTGTATTCCCCGTTTCTTAACAGTTCATTGAAAGGAATGGAAATTTTCAATTTTGAGAGCTCTATTTGCAAGTTAAAAGTGGAAACAACTTTCTCTACATCCACCCGTGTTGGTTCTTTAACTTCTTTTTTTTTCTCTATTTTATTTTCTGATTCTTCATATACAATGGGTTCTTTTTTTTTCACTTCTCTTTTTCTGTATTTTTTTTACTACTAGAAGGTTGATTTTGATTGAACCTTCCTTTATTCACAGTAACATCTCTATTACTCAATTTGATCTTTCTCTGGACATCATCTATGGCATGCAAATATCCTCTTTGGTACTGCTCTGACTCTTCCTCGAAATCATTACTGGCATCCTCCTGAGAAAACATATTATGCTCCTCCTCAGTGAGGTATATTTCATAATCCAATTCACCAAAATAGTGAATATGATCCTCAATAGATTCAACCTCATCTTCATCTGCAGCATAGTTTTCAGGAAAATGTGTCCTTATTTGTTGATCATTTGGATTTCTAGGATTCCTCATATCTCTCTGTCTAATTTGTGGAGGTGGGGGAGGATTGGACCTTCTGAAGTTTGGGTTTTTTATTTGAGGTTCATTTTGTTCTTTGTTCAATTGTTTATTATCCACAATCAGCCTATCCATAAATTTCTCCATTGTTTTCAACATCATTTCAAAATTTACATCATTAGAAGAAACAACAATAGAAACAGAAGGCACATTTTCTTCTCTAGCTTTCCTTTTGTCTGTCTCTACTTTATGATTTATTTTTTCACTTTCCATCATATTAGCTTCTACTTGTAAAGCATATTGAAAGATAACATGAATACTTTCTGATTTTCTCTCTCTCAATAATAATGCAAACTCACCATCAAAGGCATCGACATAATGGAGTTTTGCGGTGCCTACAAGGGAATTAATATCAGCAGGGATAGAGTTATACACCTTCATAAATCGACTAGAAAACTCATGGAGAGATTCAAAACCTCCTCTCTTAAGATTATCATATTAAGAAAGCGTCTTCAAAGGACTTGTCTTATCATCCCATCTTTGTAAGAATGAGGTTTGGAAAGCTTCAAATGTGGAAATGGACCCACCAGGTAGATCTCTAAACAATTTCTTTTCCCGTCCTAACAAACTTAGTACAAACAACCTCATTTTAACATCATCATCATAAACCAGCTCCAATTCCACAAAATCATCAAATCTATCAACATGTTGTCTTGTTGTGAAATTTCCATCTCCATCGTAGAAGAGAATTTTTTGGGCTAAATTTTGAGGAAGGTCATGCAATACAACAGGTAAGGCCAATGGAGCAAACCTAGCAGCCATTAGTATAGGTGGTTTTGGAACACAAGGAGGAGCTTGAAATACTGGAGGGGTTTGAACAGTTGGTGGGATATAAGGCTGAAAGCTTTGAACAACAAGGTTTCTTTCTCCAATTTTCACATAGTTTTGAAGATTGTGCCAAATATGATTCTAATTGTAGATTTTTCACTAGTTTTCAGCCACCAATTTTAAGTAAAAATTATATCTATGTTTATGACATTCTCAGAAAAATAAAGTGCTAGAAATAAATAAAAAATTTCAGACTTAAAACACTGTTGTAACTAATCTTTTTCAGTGACAGTAAATAAAAATCAGCACGCCATTTAATCACACAGAACACTAGGATTTTTGGGCAATGGCCCTGGAAAAACTCACAAGGGGAAATCCAGTCAAAGAGAGAGATTTTATTATAGGGAAATTTACAGCAAAACTCAGAAATTTTCAGACCAACTAATCTCAACCCAGAAGAGAAAATTTCTGCCTCGTTTTCTGTGCCAAACAAGAAAAAAATCAAACTCATATTTTTTTTTCTTCTCTATTTTCTGCCTTGAATTCTGTGCTGCTATACAGACTGTACGGACTGTACGTACCTCAAAATATATTCCCAAGAAAAAAACTTGAAAATCGTGCCCAGAAATATGCCTCAAAAATCATACCGTACGGACTATACAGACCATAAATAAATACTGTTGTCTTCTCCTCTATTTTGTGCCCTCTTTGCTACTGGCCTTTCCCTCAATTTGCGTGCTAAAATTTTTTCCTCTTGCTCAAGAAAAAATGGGAACTTTCTCTCTTCTCTCTCTCAGCTCTCTCTTCTCACTTCAATCTACAAAAGTGAGGCAAAATTCCTTTCCTGTGCCTTTTTGAGAAAACCCTAGGGTGATTGTAATCTAACGGTGGAGATTAGATTAGATCAAGGGCTGAAATTAAATACTCATATTTTATTTTTAAAATATTAATTTCACTCACCCACTTTGATTTATCAAAAAGTGACTTTAATGCTCTAAAGTCAAATTAAATGCTTTTACTTAAGTCATTTAATGCAAGGGTCACTTTATGCCAACTCTCTAAGTGACTAAGGCAAGAGTCACTAGGGGAACACTTCCCTAGGTACAAAACTAACACTAACCTACTGGGATTAATTTCAGTTTCCTTTAAATCATGTTCATATTTTGATTTCAACAAGGGCCTTTCAAAATTTGTTTCCCGCCCAAAATCTTGAATTCTATGAAAGTCTTGAGAAGATGATGCACCAAATTGAGAAATATTTATTTTGTTATTTTCCCTTATTTCTAAGCAATCTTTATGGATTTTACACACTTAGTAATGTTTCAGTGTTAGGGTTACCTCATGTATGTGACCTCTTGGGAGCCAGGATGCCTTATGAAATATTGCTCAAAATAAATGTGGAGTCGCTAGGGAAAATATACAACCTTATTCAAATGCAGAAGTCTTTGTTTTCCCACAGAAACCCTTTCTTCTTGGAATATGTGTCGTCTCCCAAGGATGATTTTCACTTTCGTCCCCGACAACGATGCCAATTTTTTAGCACTCAAAATGTACCCAAGGTTGTAGAAGCTAAATCCCAAGGTAACATCAGAACCACTTTAAGAAAGGAAGTTGGATTCCTCCTTTCTAGAGAGGGATCTCTCACTTATTTTTAATAATCCCAGATATAAAATGAAATAAAGTTTCAGATTGAATTGGTGGTTGAAACAAGGAAAGCATACATTAGGCTATAAAGTCACAAATATCCTTATGAAACACATAACTGTTTGCAGGTGAAATTCTACAAAGGCAATGTAGCACTCAGTTACAGTAAAAAAGTAGTTTTTCTGGTGATAAAGAAGGAACAAGAACAATGCATCAACACAAAGCACCTAAAAGATGAAGTATGCATCAACTTTCGAAAGAAAGATTGGTGAATACCTTAAACAATAGCCAAAGAATAACAATATGAATTCTGAACTATTACACACTTATTCCTGATATGAATAACACATAATGGCAAGTTTAATAGGAAAGACATGCACATAGGAAATAAAATAACAGACTATAACTACGAAATACACAAGAATCATTGTAGCAATAGGCAAGCAATCGGCTATGCAATTTTATTAATGATAGATCTCAAAATGCATAACACAAAATCTCTTGGGTTCCAACCCCATCTTCCTCTATTGAGCGTATATTTACAGTTTCATAAGATTTTGAGGCCAACCTCGAACAGATCCAAATTCAGTTGCAACGTGGGAATCAAAATCCTAACAAATGATGATCTGGCAGATTTGACATGATCATAAACAAAACAGGAAAGCATGTTGGAATGCACTGTTGATGTATTTGTAACTTTGGAATGCATTCACTTGTATATATTATATATTGTATCTCATTGTACCCCGATGTTCCTATCAGGAGAATCATTAATGTAGTTAATTCATGTAAATTCATAGAGGTTAACCCTCCTTTGTTGATCGGGGGGGAAAGTCCCCATAATTGAGGGGAACTAGGGTTATTAGACTCTCCTAGTGAATTTGGCCTTGGTAAGTAATTGTCAAGTCAGAAACTAGTATAAATAGAGAGTGAGCCTCTATATTTGGAACACACACTCACTCAACTGTAGCACATGAGTGAGAGAAGAGGAGCTCACACAAGTGAGAGAGAGAACAGTTGTCGGAGATCATCTTTCTGTCTTTGGGTTTTACTTTTTTTATTGGTTCTCATTCTGTAACTGAGGAAGTTGTGTGGTTTTCTCCTATATGGTTTCCCCGAGGAAAACTCTTTGTGTCTCTTGTCTCTTGTGATTTTTGTTATGCATGTTATTCTCTCAAATAAGATCCTAAGATCATATTGCTTAAATGATAAAAATATAACATGGTATCAGAGCTAACCTGAGAAGAAGACATTGTGCAGCTATAGAATCTAGGGCTTCTTAATTTTTGGGTCTCTCTCCATGGATCATCAACAAAAGGATGATAGGATAGCTCTCCATTGAAGGGCGCATCTTTCTGTTGAAGCAGAATTTGATTCGGGGAATTTTCAGTTTTTGACCTATTACTGCTGTGGGAAATTAGGGATTTTCACAAAAGAGGAATTTTGAGTGAGCCCAACATAGGATTTCTCTCCTTCTCAAAATCGAAATTTAGAGACCAAGATCAAAATTTTTGGTTGGGTAAAACTCTGGGAAAGGCAAACCCTAATTTGACCCCAGACCTAAAAAACCTAAAATACTAAAACTAGTAGTTTTGGTACATTCACTACATCTCGATATTGGGGAAGACTTAGGAGCCAGAACTTTAAGAATATGAAGATACATTCTTGATGTACCTTGCATAAAATTTTCATCCCTATATTCGCTATATGCTCGGAGATATGATTTCTCCAAATCATGGTTCCAACCTCTCCCGAGATTCATCCCTAAACAGGACACCGTGGGATAATTGCTATATCTCGGGATACGAAGGTCCAAATGAAATTTAACAAGATTTTATAGATAGTTCACGAACTGTACTTTTTATGGTATAATTTTCATACCCTGAAGATGAAAAAGTGACATGTGGAAGTCGGTACAATTTCATTATGTTGAACAGTCCTGAAATAGGTCACCTTGGGAAAACTCACATAAGTCCCAATTGGTGAAACCAATTCTGCTAAAACCTATGAAGTTGGAAATATGATATATGGGACTACCTCAAGACAAATTTTTAGATATATAGGAGCATTAATTTCGGATATATTTCAGAAACAATATCATGCAATTCTGCAAAAGAAATTGAAGGAAACTAGGGCATCAAATATTTTGCAGTTCTGATCATAGTTTTGGGAAAATGAGGATACTGCTTAGCTTGCCTTGAGGAGGTGCATATTTATATCCAATTATTTATGAAAGATTCCAAGTTTTTAAAATTATGGTTTCTCTGACAAACCCTAGATTAACTAGATCCAAAACCAGGACAGACACCTCAAATCGGTAAGATCTAATCTTTTTCTATTTACATTTGAGGTTCTCATTTCAAAATGACTAATCACACCATATTGATGACAAGATTGGTGAAACTGACAAATTCCAAGCATGGAAGTATAGGATCTCACTAGTTCTTGAAGGAAATGAGTTGGACACTTACATAAGTGGAGAGGTTCTAGTTCCAGAGGGAGATGAGGCTAAAGCCTTACACAAGAAGAACTTGGTCAAGGCCAAGAGGATCACCTTATACCACAAGTGTCTTCCCTAAAGAGCCCTAAATATATGTTTGATTCCTTGACCAAGCTATTTTGAAGGGAAGAATATAAATCAAAATAAGTATAGAAACTCTGTGATCCTTGAAGAAATTGACTTAGATCAGCATTTCAATAAAAATGTTATAAGAGACAGAGGGAGATGAGGCTAAGGCTAGATCCAAGAGAATCATTTCAAATTCTATTAAAGATAATATCATCCCTCATGTGTCATCCTTGAAGAGACCAAAAGGAAGTGTTTGATGTTATGACGAAGCAATCAAAGAAGAATAAGATTTTGTTATAACCACCTTGAATGGCCTCCCAGGATCATGGGATTAATTCATTCGAGGAATGTGTGACAGAAGGAAGTGATTACCTTCAACAGACTCTAGGAAGAGTGTACACAAGAAGAATATTGACTCATAATAAAAGAAGAGAAAATGGGAGAAACTGAATATCAAGCTCTCACGATCCAAAGAAGATCCCTCAAGTGATGAGGAATACAAAGGACTCAACTCTTGAAGAACCTCTTATCCATCTTAGAATTTGGATAAGAATGATGTTGTTATGAATGAAGAAGATGATGAAGCTAAAAGCTCAACAAGGATTCTACCCACGAAACAAATAAATATAAGTATTCAATTTTCATTTCAGGATATTATTTTGTTATGCATTTGTTTATATTATGTTGAAGTGTTATGCATGATAGAATGTTTGCATTAATGACAATATACTACTACTATTCATGTGATGGGTAAGTATCCCATGGTGCTATACAACTCTCCATTCCTACTTATCTAGAATGAAACCTCTTTGCTGACATATTGGTTTAGTGCACAATCTCAATGATGTCATGGTAGAGATGGAAGGCATCTAGAAATTTTCAGTGAGATATGGATGAATGTTGTATTGGCTAAAATAGTTGCATGATTATATCTTTATGCATAAGAATTTTTCATTATGAATATGCCTTGTGAAATGTTTCTAACCATACAACTAATGCATTTGACTTGTAGGAAAGATCACGTACAATCGCCTACAAGAAAAGAAGGATGAGACTTGTTCCAAAGAAGAAGTGACAACAGTTCGAGAAATAATACAAGATGAACAATAATATGACGATACTTTCAAAGAAAGAAAGAGTTCTCAGACACAATGCAGTTATGTGACACTGTTGAGCAACATCATTGATGTAGAACCTTCCAGCTATGAAGAAATAGCCAAGAATAAAGGGAAGGAGTGCACCAGTTTAAGAAGACTGATGTCTAGGATGCCGTATCGAGACCTGAAGGGAAGTCCGTAGTATCTTCCATATGGATCTACAAGATCCAACATGCAGTAGATGGAAACATCATGGGATACAAAGCAAGATTTGTAGCACAATACTTCTCACAGAAAGAAGGCATAGACTATGAAGAGACATTTACAGCCACTGGGAGTTGAGACACATGACAGGCAGATTCATCTGTGCAAATTAAAGAAGGCCTTGTATGAGATTAGAAGGCACCAATGGGATAATATCGTAACCTTTTCTACAAGGTTGAAGATGAAAGCCTATAAAGGATGACAATCTCACAGATGGGTGCGAGAATAACTTTTGAAAAGGTTCAAGATAAAGGATCTTGGTATCCAGTGACCCTAGATGGATACATAGAATATTAGTAGCAGCCGAAGCTACTTGTCACTCCAGTACAGAATGTTTCAATGCATAGAGTATGAAAGGAAGAGGGAGAATGATGCTCCACTTCAGAGGGAGTGACTGGATAATATCCCAAGGTTCGACATGGTACGGTGGGATGGACATATTATTGATGGCTCTAGGATTTACTGAGAGTAAAGCAAATTCCAACCTTTAATTCAAGGTTGAAGGCGGAAGACCAGTGATGCTCCTGTTATATGTCAATGACTTGTTCCTGATAGGAAAAGAGGAACTCATTAAAGATGCAAGAATGAGACTTGATGCTGAGTTAAAAATGAAAGACTTGGGTATAATGCACTACTTTATAGGCATGGAGGTGTGGAAAAATGCAGATGGAATATCCTTGGGATAAGGGACGTATGTAGTAAAGATCCTGAAGAGGTTTGGGATGATGGACTGCAAGGCCATGACCACACCTATGGCATCAAACTTGAAGATATTGAGTAATGCTTCATCGGATTCGGTTGATGCTATGATGTATCATCAGATGATTTGGTCATTAATCTACCCGACGAATATGAGACTAGATATTTTCTTTTCTGTGAACACATTATGCCAGTTCCTGATAGATCTGAGACATGATGCAAAGCATATTCTAAGGTACCTGAAGGGTACAATTGATTATGGGCTCAAGTCTAAAGCCAATCAGAAGATTAACCTGGAGGGTTGTGTGGATTCAGATTGGGCAGGAAATTTCATTGATAGGAAGAGCAATTCGGGTGCTACTTCAGTATGGGATCAAGTGTGATCTCTTGGTTTAGTAGGAAGTAGTCTTGTGTGGCACTAAGTACAGCTGAAGCAGAGTATGTTGTATCTTGTTTGGCTAGTTGTGAGGCAATGTGGCTAAGGAAGCTATTATCTGATTTGTTTGATCTCTAGTTGGATGCTACTTATATATATTGTGACAACCAGAGTTGCGTTAATTTTTCGGAGAACCTGGTGTTCCATGACAAGTCGAAGCATATCGAGATCAAATATCACTATATCATGGATATGGTGCAGAGAGCAGCACTGAAGCTCTAGTATGTTGCGACGGACGAGTAGATAGATGATGTGTTGGCCAAGCCATTAGCCAGAGTGAATTTTTAATACTTTAGGGATAAGATTGGTGTTCTCCAGATCGAGGTTCCTTCCAAAGGGAAGTGATGAGTCCATGTGCCCTTCTGAAATGGTTACAAGATGTGTTCCCCACATGGTGAAATCTAAGTGCAGAGCCCTTCTGACATGGTGGTAGGATTGGTTCCTCCCATGGTCAGATGTAAGTGTTGTGCCTTTCTGACATGGTCGTAGGATTGGTTCCTCTCATGGTTAGATGTAAGTGTTGTGCCTTTTTAACATGGTGGCAGGATTGGTTCCTCCCATGGTCGGATGTAAGAGCTGAGCCTTTCCGTGGATGGTATTAGGTATTTCATACCATGTCGATGGATGTAAGTGCAGAGCCTTTCCCTGGATGGTAGTAGGCGTGTCCTACCATGCCAGCGAATGTAAGTGTTGGGGCCTTTCCCTAGATGGTAGTAGGTGTGTCCTACCATGCCAATGGATGTAAGTGCTAGAGCCTTTCCCTGGATGGTAGTAGGTGTTTCCTACCATTCCAGTGGATGTAAGTTCTAGAGCCTTTCCCAGATGGTAGTAGGTGTGTCCTATCATGCTAGTGGATATAATTGTTGGAGCCTTTCTCAGATGGTGGTAGGTGTGTCCTACCATGCCGATGATATAAGAATTGAAGAAGAATACCTACATGAAGGCTAGGCCTACAACCAACATGAAAAAGGGTTGGCTTTGTAAAACTTCCTATGACAAGTAGAATTGAGAGATAGCACCATTTGATCAAGATAGCGAGAGCAGTGATGATGATGATGATCCAGTCTAATGATGATGATCCAGTGATGATGATCCAGTGACGATGATGGTCCAGCTTTTATGATGATCCTATGATGAATACTTGTGCTTATGAACTGTGTCAAGAGAATACCTTCCTAGTTGAGAGGGAGTGTTGATGTATTTGTAACTTCAGAATGTATTCACTTGTATATCTTATGTATTGTATTTCATTGTACCCCGATGTTCCTATCGGGAGAATCATTAATGTAATCAAGTCATGCAAATTCATAGAGGTTAACCCACCTTTGTTGATCGGGGGAAAAAGTCCCCACAGTTGATGGGCACTAGGGTTATTAGACTCTCCTAGTGAATTCGACCCTAGTAAGTAATTGTCAAGTCAAAAACTAGTATACATAGAGAGTGAGCCTCTCTATTTGGAATACAAACTCACTCAATTGTAGTGCATGAGTGAGATAAGAGGAGCTCACACAATTGAGAGAGAGAATATTTGTCAAAGATCATATTTCTGTCTTTGGGTTTTACTTTTTCCATTGGTGCTCATTCTATCTCTAAGGAGTTTGCAGGGTTTTCTCCTTTATGGTTTCCTCAAGGAAAAATCTTTCTGTCTCTTATTTCTTGTGATTATTGATGTGCATGTTATTCTCTCAAATAATATCCTAAGATCATATTGCTTAAATGATAAAAATATAACACGCGCATGGTGGATCAATTAGGGAAATTTGACAGGAGGGATTCAAGCTCGCTTGATGAAAATGATCAATCATAGGATTTTTGCATGACCTGTAACATTTTTACCCTTCCTTGCTTGTTCCCATTGTGAAAAAAATCAGGACCATTGATCTTTCAATTAAGACAAGGATGTAGAAGCACGTGTCTGGAACTTCTTGCTCTATAAAATTATGTTGAATTCTGGAAAATTAAATCAACGACACTTTGAACTAGCAGAATTTTTCTCGGCCGTGGATCTGGATCAAACCTTGATCTAAGTCGTCGAAACCTGCAACCTGTACCCAATTTCATTGATTTCAAAATTTGGTTTGTCCTCACGTGTTGAATCATCGAAATCAACCTCTGTCATTGATATGCATCATTCGTTGATCTGGGTCGTCGAAAACTGTGGGGTCTACTAAATTCTGCAGATTTTAAAATTTCATTTCCCCGTGCTTGGTGTATCAACATATTTTTTCTCTGCCATTGATATTACTACACCATCAATCCTGACCATTGAAACATGTAGGTCTATAAACAATTCTGCAAATCTGGAAAGTTACTTTCTTCGTGCAAGTTCTGGCAGCAGAATCCACCTCCACTAAGGATATTTATCTGTCATTGATTTGGGTTGTTGATAACAGTGAGGCCTACCAAGTTCTGCATATTGGGAATTCTATTTAACTCATGCACATGTTCCCCTTTTTCGCAACGTCGATCTCAGATAGAGACCTTCCCAACCATTGATCTAAGGTAAAGATGTGGGCTACGTAAAATGGAAGGAAGGATTCCAAATTTTCATAATCAAAACTTTATATTTACGCTTTCCACCTTTTCAATCT
>LPNX010466203.1:188660-199538 GCA_001517045.1 Pseudotsuga menziesii | reverse complement strand
TATATATATATTCTAATTTTAGCCTTTCTGCTCCTTTTCGAGTCATTGATATTTGTGGAAACTCTCCTGACCGTCTGTCCATAGTGGAGTCACCAGATTTGTTAGCTGGAATATTTCACCTCCTGCGGATAGCAAGGTGTTCCACTGGTCTGAATGGTTCAAATCTAGAAAAAATAGAGGACAGAGGTTGAAGACTCTCCCTAGACACTGTAGATATCTAGAATACAATGCTTTGACAGTTCACCTATGTACCTGCAAAAAAGATCAACATGAAACAAATCAAAGTAACCAGGGTATGATCTACTAATCTATGCTAGTGACTAAGGAATCTAGCTAGCAACATATATATGCAAAATCACAACAACAACATCATATGTGGGACAGAAATCAACTTGCATTATAAATATGAAGAATTTTACAACCAAGCCTTAGTGTTGACATGCATCTCCATGAAACCAGCTCTTCATCCCCAAAAGCTCCAACTCTAGCTCTCTATGCTCTCTCCAAATGATCTTGGGCCAAGAATCAATCTGACAACATAACAATACCTTCAATGTTATCCCCTTCAACCATGGCTATGAGCTCATATTTATAGGGATTTAATGGATAGATATGGTTGAGAAATTAGTGGGTGAGTTGGCCTCTAAGATACTAGGATGAGGGATCTCGAGCTCAACCAACCCACAACAGTAGGGATAAGGAAGTACACGAGGCTTATCATCTAGAAGCCTCGAGAAACTTCTCTTTTTCCCTTTTTACCCAGGGTACCGTGCTTGTCCTTCTATGACAGAGCGGTTCTGGTAATAACCGCCTATGGACCAAGGGAAATGGGCAATGGCATCGCTTGTGGACAACCGATGAAAGGCAGTACGAGCAGGGGTACCGCTCCTGGATAAAGGGGCATGCGCGGTGCTGGGAATTTGTATGACAGATTGATAAAAAACCATTTAGTTTCCACTCTAGAACCTGGGATTCATGGCAAGTAGGTATGTCAAATGTCTTATCACATGATGGTGATAGGATTTTGGTACAACAGGACGCCCCCCAAAGCATGAGTCTTAGAGTGATACGATAAACGTGAGCTTTGAGAACAAGTCATCACCAAGAGATGAAAATGTTGGCTCAATCAGAGTATGCAATCAAGTAGGCATATGTAGTACATCACTATGTTGACACATAGACACAAGTAACCAAACTCATAGCTACAGACCAATACAAGGCTGATCCATGAGTGGAATAAACAAGCATGGCTACTAGAATACAATGTATATCCATGTGATAGAGGACTCAAACTTGGACATAGCCACCAGACATACAACATAGATCTATGTCATACAGACACAAATTTGAGCATAGCCACGACCATACAAATGTGGATCCATGCTAGATATACAAAACTCCATCGCAACCTAGGGAAAAAGCAATGAGTGCTTTTAAACAAATGCCCAGGGTCTTTGTCTCGTCTTCCACAAAGTACAATTCTATCCATGTGATTACAATGATCTAAAGTCGAACATGGTAGAAACCACTTGATTACCAGCCAATGATGTAGACCATTAACAAGTGCGAGGGAGATCACCATTAATGTCAATGATTCCCAAGGTACCCCAGTACCATCTACCGAGTGCGAATAGATGTCCTGACGTCGAACACCCAGTCAATTCTATTGATCAAAGGTCAATGATGTGAACCTATGTCAAGAGCGAGAGAATCCGTCATTAAGGCATACAGATCTCAAGGTACTAAATATTGTTTCTAAAACTATTTCCCAGATGATGAGCTAATGTCGACAGGAATAGTCTCGTCGAAGGAGGGCTATGATGAGTCCCACATCAACAACATGAAACTCGGAACATAGTTCTGGAATGATGTGAATGTAGTAACCATATGACCAACTCAAAGATACTGACACAAAGACTGTGTAGACTGCAGAGGTAAGATTTCTTCATATCCCCTTTGAAAATCTAGCAGCATGACAAAATGACTTGGCAGCATGACTAGACAGGATAGATACACAATGCGACATTGGACAATGCATTCTTTTGAAAGACTCAAAGGATTGGCATGACTCATGAAAGTGGATCGTCACAAAGATCATATGAATACCCAATTGAATGACATGATTGTGCAGACAAGTACCATGTTCAAAGGTAACGACAATAAATTGCCATTATTTACAAAATGATTCCCTTCCCATTTTCCCCATCATGATCGATGAGTGCCTCTTTTCGGTTTTACAAGTTCGAAGAGGGTAACAAACACTCGATATAGCTTGTCAAAAGACAAGTCCAATATCAAATGTTTTACGAACCTGAGAGAGGAGGGGATCATTCCCAAAATGGGTCTCTTAATGTTTAATTTAATGAGTCCACTGAAAGAAAATCCGGTATCGTTCATGTTTAGAGAGTCTGAACGAATACAGAAGAAAACTCCATGGGGGTCCTTTTTCGTATGATTTAGTCTCTAAGGCCCGAAAAAGTGTAAAATCATACCTTAGAGCACTCTTCCAGTCATGATTGGCTGGAGTGTTCCTTTCTCGTAAATAGTCCTATCCAAACTGAGAAAGAGATAACCTACCGTCGGACGGATGACTCTTCAAATACTTTAACGAGCATGAAGAAGACAAGATCGCTCGACAATCTTTTCGTATTTAAGGAGCCTAAAAAGGGTTTAAAGAGAACTCCATGAGGTTCCTTTATGCAACGTAATGTTTTATGAGCCTGGAAAGAATCAAAAATGGACTTGACGACTTTTTCATGTTTAAGGAGCCTGAAAAAGAGGTGAAAAGAGAACTCCATGACGCTTATTTACACAATGTCGTATTTTACAAGCCTGGAAAGAAACTTGAACTGGACTCGAAAGTTTGATACTAGATTTTAACAAGCATGACAAGGTGTCATAATAAATGTTTGACGACCTTTTCCATTTTGTGAAAGTACGAAAAATCCATAAACAAACTTTCCAAAGCTTCTTACTAAAGTCAACCTGCAGACGACTCATAAACAAGTGTTAAATGCATTCCAAAATCAACATGAAGGGATTATGACAAATAGATTTTGACCAGAACATGATGTAATATCAAAACTATAGTAAGTCAAACCCAAAAAATGTCTATATCAGGCAAGTAAATAGTAAAAAATAAAAACATTTCACTATTTACCTCTAGCAGAGAACACTTGGAGCATTTTCTAGCTAGATCTTCCATAGCTGATACCAGGAGTTTCCACCGTCCGTTTTCAGTCTCGTCAGTTGCAGGTAATAGCTAAGACCCTTATCTTTCATTTCATAGCTTCTATTTTGGGATTTAGTGGGGTTTTGGGCCCATTTGGCAAGCCCTAAAATCCAATATGCGGGCACCGTGGCTACCCCTTACGGGATATGCAGTACCACCTGAGAACCACGCCAAGAACACGGCGGACAGGCGGTGCCACTGCCTGTCTCCAATGGGGCACAGGCAGTGCTGGCCGTGGAGAAGTTAAACAAATGATATGGGAAAAAATCATTCATTATTTTGATTTGCAATGACTCAAGGATGATATTAATGCATACCATTGTTGTTTTTGGCAGGTCTAGGTGTCCAAAATATGGTGATATGGAAGGAAAGAACACATGATGACGAGGATGTTATTGCTGAAAGGAATGTGGTTTGTATTGCCGCACTCTGGGACTGTGGCCTCTTAAATTTCTTCTAGACACCAAGCATGGTGTCCCATGAGAGATTACTAGAACACATACTGAGAATGTGGAATCCAGAACAACAGTATTTCAAGGTGGGGGCACACATACTTATAGTGGAGGTAGAGGATATATACTTCCTGACTGGCCTATTGAGACGGGATGCCCCCATCTCACTGACAGGTTCCCATGGTAGGGACATGTGACCACCAGAGAGCTCATATATCGGCACTGTGTACCAGGTACAGGTACATCAGGGAAGAAAATCCCCATCAGGGAAATGACAAATAGGGCTCTACGAATTGTCATGTTCACCATGTAGAGGGTGGAAGGGAGCCAGGGCATGCATCAGGATTCTAGGGCACATATGATGTACGCCCTAGAGGCTATGGAACCTACGGTGTTCAACTGGGCATAAGCATTGCTTCCAATCTTCAAGGATCAGCTGACTAAATGTCAGCAGGGAGAGCTGAAGTAGTTTTAATTTGGTTCCATCTTATCTTGCTTCTTCTTTGAGTGGGTCCCATAGATGAGGCCCTAGGTGACTTTCCATAGTCTGAGAGCACGGGACCCCTATATGCTGAGGTGGGTCCAGGTCATGGCTCGTATAGGAGCGAGTAGGGGCAGAGTGAAGTTCGGTGATCCGTTCTTCAGATGGCTGCAGGATCAGATGCTCATGGTCGAGGACTATGCCTATGCAGACATAGATTTTACAGGTGATCCTGACCTACCACTCCCACTTGGAGGGCACTGGGGTGACATTGGTAAGAAGCAAGAAACCATAACAATGGAGAACATTTTTAAGTTTTTTATGTTTTATATTTTTTATGATAAGTGACGAGACATGTTTGTCTTCATGCAGATGTTGGAGCAGTGAGGCCTGGAGGATTATCTCCATTAGATAGGTGAGCTGGAGCTCACTTCATGTCACAGGGTGATGATATCACCAGGGAGCTAGAGGAGAACCTAGAGAGGTTGAATCTGGACATCCCAGATGCTGATATAGATGACCTCCCGACTAGATATCAGAGATCTACGGTGGGAGTACCAGGCCGATTCAGCAGGCTACTATGTAGGGTGGCTCGAGCAGTGATGTGCTATCAAGAGGACCATTAGTGGATGAGAAATGTATACTGAAAGTTGATAGCTTCAGGATTTTTTGTATGATGATTTTGCCTGAAAGCCTACGTGCTTCAAATGAGGTCTCGGGACCTATTTTTTTAAAACTTTTTCGTATATATATATATACAGAATTTTACACGGTGTTTATATGTCTCAAATGGATAAATGTATTTTCTATGAGTTCTATGTGTCTTAAAATGTTTATTTACAATATACCATGTTTGATTTAATGTCATGAATGGGAAATATGCCAATCTAGGATGTAATTAGCCAATGAATCAGCAACTACATTATGTTCCCTAGCGATATGCCTATAGGTAATGGTTCCAAATGATCTTTCTAACAAACGTACCCTCTGGAAGAGGTGGAGGAGCACCGGGTTCCTAATGGTGTAGACATGGTTTAAATGACAAACCATGAGCTAAGAGTCCATCAAAACTACTAGATCATGGACATCCTGGGAGGTAGATTCAGTCAGAAGACCGATGACTGCTTCATATTCGGCGATGTTATTAGTAGCGGGACCTAAACAAACCACTCCTGAACTGACCAAATCTTTAGTTGGGGAATAGAGAACCCAAGCATTTGAGGCTAGATTCAAGGTGTGGCGGCAAGCACCATCAGCGAAGCTGTAGAAATCCATCTGCATGACCAAAACATGGTATAAACAGATGCGAACACTAAAACTCAAAACCATCTTGAAAATACTGAAAGCACACTGAAAGTCAATCAATATACATATATACAAGATACCATCCAAGAAAACCTAGGCATAGTACATTTTCAGGTACAACCCATTGCGAGGTTGCCCCAAAGGGATTCCATCATAATCAACTAACTCATAGGCTCCTTTCTATAACACCTTGGACATAATGAAAGGTCCACACCACATGGACTCGAACTTACCCTTCCCTAGCTTGTTATATCTCTAGTCATAAGTCAAAAATAGGTCACCCTCGTTGAAAACACGAGGCTGGATGGATTTATCGTACTGTGCCTTGATGCGTTTCTCATGTGCCTCACTAGCCAAGGCAGCATCTCTACAAGTCTCATCAAGGTTATTTAAGTACAAAAATCTCGCTTCCTCTGCGGAAGTGTCTGGGAGAAGTTCAATGACAAGTTGTAAATATGGAATCTAACATTGGATCTGCAAGACAGCTTCAAGTCCATAGACAAGCTAAAATGGCGTGAAACTAGTAGCTGTTTTCATGGAAGTCTGATAAGCCCAAAGAGAGAAAAAAAGAACGAGATGCCAATTGGATTTATGACCTCCAACCATCCGACGAAGCATAGTTTTCAAAACCTTGTTAATGGACTCTACCTGACCATTAGCTTGTGGATAATATGACGTAGAGTTTTCATAGAGAAAACCTAGCTTGGCACTCAATTCCTCCATCATTTGATTACAAAAATGAGATCCGTGATCAGCGACGATGGACTGAGGAACTCCAAATATAGCTATGATATGATTGAATAAGAAGAGAGCGGCAGTCTTGCCATCTTCTGCATATGTAGGCATGGCCTCAGCCCATTTTGTGAAATAATCCACGGCTACGATGATGTAACCATGCCCCCCAGCTGAGGTAGGCTTACAATGCATGAAGTCAATCCCCATTTGGAAAAAGGGCCAACGACAATGACGAGGTGAAGCGGAGCAGGATGGGTACGCTTTTTTGGATAAAAATGTTGGCAAGGTCATAATTTCTTAACATCCTCATGACAGTATTTGAAGAAAGAAGGCCAGAAATAGCCAGCGCAAAGGATTTTTTGGGCTGTAGCCATCCGAGATAAATGACCGTCACATGCTCCAGAGTGGCAATCATTCAGTACGTGTTCAGCCTCCTCATGAGTGAGGCATCGTCAGAGAATGGAATCAATCCCACGTCTATACAAGGTATCATTTAATATAAGATAGTACTTCACATGGTGACGGATGCTGCGACGATCATCGCAAGGTAGATGTGGCTAAAAACGTTGGGTCTGGAGATAAATCAATAAATATCCATACCAAGGATCAGTAGTGCTAATTAGGAACAGGAATTCATCTGGAAATGAATCGTTGGGCTCAGATTCTGTGGTAGCACAGGGAAGGTCACTCATAAGCTCAGCAAAAACCAAGGATTTATTTGATGTAGCCTTGGAAAACTTGAGATAAAACTCCTGAAGGATGATGATCCAATGGGAGTACTTTCCCCCGAGTACCTGACGAGTCAGAATGTAGTACATCGGATTCTAGTCTGCCAATACGACAGTAGTGCGAAGCAGAATGTAATGACGAAAATTTTTCACAGCAATGACCGCGACCAAAGCTAGCTTCTCCACATGTGAATAACGAGTTTCAGAATCAATAAGATTCTTAATGTTGTAATAAATCACATGATCCTGACCATGGAGATTGTCCTGCACTAAAACCATGGCAATGGTAGTAGCGGAGGCAGTAATATACAAGAGAAAATCCTTTGAATAATCCGGGGGGTGTATCACGGGTGAATGAGTCAGAGCGTGCTTAATATTATCAAAGGCACATTGGGCTTGGTCATCCCAGAATAATGGAGTATTCTTCTTGAGGAGACGCATATAACCATGCGTTTTCTCAGCGAAATTGCACACGAAACGGCGAAGAAAGTTTGCCTTCCCCTGCAAACTTTGGAGTTCAAGGATGTTGGTTGGGGCTGGTAGATTAATGATAGCGGTAATATTCAAAGCATCGATTTGGATTCCATCTTTGGATACCACAAATCCAAGAAGACGTCCCATCTCAACGCAAAAAACACATTTATGCGGATTGAGTCGTATATTATAATGACGACATCTCAGGAATATGTCTCTAAGATGACCAAGATGGTCCTTCCGTCGCTGTGAATGAGCGGGGAGGTCATCAAGGTACGGTTCAACCATATTTTTAATGTCGTGAAACGCATAGGACATCGCACACTGGAACGTGGCTCCAGCATTTTTCATGCCGAAAGGTAACTTCTTATATGCAAAGGTTCCCCATGGGAAAATGAATGCCATCTTATGCTGATCAGAGGGAAATATATCAATCTAATTGTAGCTGGAGAAGCCATCCATGAATGAAAATATGACACTTCCAGCACAGTTGTCGATAATCTAATTGATATGCGAGGTAGGAAAGTTGTCCTTGGGACAAACTTTATTTAAATCCCTAAAGTCGATGTAGACTCTAATGGTTCCCTACTTTTTATTGACGGGGACAACATTTGATACCCATTCCGTAAGAGGTACAGAATAAATAAAACCAGCTTTTAGAAGTTTTTCAATCTCAGCTTTAATAGCTGCGGCCTTCCTAGGATGGACTTACCTAAGTTTCTGCCTGACAGGTTTAGCCGTGGGATAAGTTGTAATCTCGTGGACCACAATGGAAGGGTCAATCCCTGGCATATCTTCATAGGACCAGGAAAAAATATCACAGAATTCCTTAAAAAGTGCCTTATATGCTTCAGATTCATCTATGGAGCAGTTCTGCCCAACATGAATGTGCTCAATAACATCAGGCTTGGTTGATATGTCAATTGGGTTCGTCTGATTAATGTTGCAAAGGTTTCCTTCAGAATCTATGTCTTGCAAAAATATAGGACTTTGCATAACGTTGACAATATCAGTAGGAAACAAGGATGCAAAATCATGGCTGCCCGAACTGGTATTGGGGAGGAACATGGATCTATGATGGTGATCCTCCCAAATCGGCTCATCCATATTCATGATCTCTATAATGGACTCGTCGAAAGGAAAATTCTCGGAGAGATAATCTAGAATCGAAAGAGAAGGTTCTAACCAGTACGGTAAATTGTAAGGATCTGAAGCCACTAAATGAAGGTCATCACTGTGATCATCAGAACAAGTTTGAATGGTGTCATACATAGCTTTGTGCGGGTTCAACAACATTTTTGCCCTTGGGCAAAAAATCAAATGAGGAAATCATATGTACTATCGCGGTATCCATGCTATGAGGAGTAGAGGGAAAAATCCCCATAAAGGATGAATCCTTCAGCATACCTACCCCAATCGACTGGTAATGAGGAGGGGACTGACCTAACATGGGGATGTTATTAGCCATGGAAGTAGTAAAATCCGGCGTACAGAAATCAAGTTGGTCAATGGTAACAATTCTCCCATGCGAGAATTGGACCATTCAAAATACTGTTGAAGCAACAGTAGTCATGGCATTGAATCAATTCCTTCCTAAAAGGAGGTTATAATCCAGAGGGGCATCCACCACTTCTACTTGGATGGATGATCCAGGAGGATCCAAGAAGAAAAAAAATTTGAAGTCTTCCAATATCAGCAAAACCATCACCAGATTGAAGGGCTCGTCAAGATGATTCCAATGGTGTTCGTTTCACCTCAAACGGACTCTGTATGAGAAAGTTATCGCATTCTGTTCTATGAGGTCAACAAGTAAAATTGGCAAAAGAGGTGCCACATGGCACCACTGGCAGGGCGACACTTGACATCCATATAGTACGGACAGATGACATGGTATTTGTATGGACAGACAGGTGGTAGTATGGTCCAATCAGGATGCAACATGTGTCATGTACGGATGATGAGGTGGCAATCCAGTCAGCAGTATGGACCAATCCGAATGCGACATGTGTCAGTACGGGGGTGACTGCGCAACTTAGTTGGCAGTATGGCAGATGAGTTGGCAGCTGACTGGGCGTTGAGGTGGACCAATCTGGAACTGCCACATGGTAGCACTGGATTGGCCAATATTGATTGAAGTTCACCAAAATGTTGCTGCTCTGCCGGTTTTGAACTCCTGACCTCCCATGCCCTGTCTCTGCGCCTTTACCAACTACGCTGGTAATGCTCCTTGTATAATGCATGGGAATAAATTTATTTAAAGTGGCATTTCAAGCCCCAAAGGAGCTGGGGCTTAGCCCCGACCTTGGTTCTTACTCCAGTGTGACCAGGAGCTCCGACCAGCACGGGAGCCCGTGCTCTATTTCAGCACATGTTGAATTATAAACTATATAAAATGGGTTATGAGTGGGTCTAAAAACAAGCTACATTACAACAAATTTGTTTTAAAAAAAAACCATATTGTGGGTTCAATGAACCATGTGGTTTTGGGGGAAAAGAATTTTATTGTAATATTCTAAAAATATAAAATGTGGTTGGCATAGTTGTAACTATGTCAACTACATAATTTAAGAAGAGCCTAACCAAGTGTAGGGAGTTGGAACCATATGCCTTCTTGGGAAAAATTTGTTGTAACTGAAAAATCATGAGGAGAATGTGGAGTGGGGAAAGCCAAGCTTATATAAGCCCCCTTAGTTTCCATTTTCCACTCATGCTTTGGGGTGGAGACTTTGTAGCTAAAGGAGAGAAGGGAGATTGCGTAGCTCTGCAGGAGGAAGGTACGAGTGTTTATACTCGTTTTACACCGTCTTCAGGCTTCGGAGTTGCTAGAAGCAGTCTGGTTGTGTTTTGGGCAGTGGTTCTCTCCCTGACCATTGTTGCCAAGGTATCATTGTATCATTGCTATGTATTTTTCCTTATGCTGAGATTATAGATCGGCCCAGAGACGTAGTCCATCCTAAACGAACTCCTTTATCAACTTGTTGTCTTTATGTGCATATTGTCTATGCTGTTTGGTTCTCTTCTTATGGATTTGTGAGCTTCATTCATGCTCTTTATGCAATTCATGTTAACGTCATAGAGTATCAAAGATCTTGTTTTCGGATCATGTGGTATCAGAGCAAGACTATTTGATATTGGATTGTGAGTGTGGATGCTCACGAGGGATAAACTGCAAGCTGGTGAGGGTACATTAGAGCCTTACAATTCTAAGATTGGACGTGCACACCGAAGGAGGAAGATGGATGCTAATGATGCCCGCATCGAGATGGAGGCAAACTTTCACAAGGTATTCTACATGATGGCCGACAAGGTAGACAAGTTGTTTGCAGACTATGAAGGACGCATGGAAAAAGAAAGAAAAGGCAGTGAAGTAAAGAAGGAAGAAAAAGAAGTGAAGGACGAAGGAAACGCTTCAGTTAACCAAGGAGGAGGTGGCGAAGAGCCTCCTGAGCCTCCCTCTTTACCTTCATCTTC
>LPNX010466203.1:158203-179021 GCA_001517045.1 Pseudotsuga menziesii | reverse complement strand
TACCTATGGCCCTACTGGTAATTATATGCCATATCAATATTACCAGTATGTGCAACCAAATAGACAGTTACCTTTCCTAGCAACTTTGGACTTGCCTGAGTTGTCTAAGTTGATTAATGATCCTGTTATCATCAGATCTACTCCAGCAAAATTTTAGTTTCTGGAAGCATCCAAATGTCAAAGTGACCACTTAGGTTTCAATTTGAATACCAATATCAGCATCTGGAATCTCATCTATCAAGGGATGGGCCGCCAAGCTATGAGTCGACAATAATGCATAGATTTGAGTCCTTTGAGAATCCAATGACTGGCTCGGGGAACCGAAGTAATGGCTCCCACGACAATGGAAAGATGGTTGCTTTGCTAGAATTTTTTATCAAAAAATATGTCCAGTGCTATGGATGTGGAAATCTAGAGACAGAGATTCTAATTTCAAAGACACAAATGATATCCCTGCGATGTGCTACAGATGGTTTCAGAAGTTTCTTGAGTTTGTCAAGGAGATGCCCAAACCTGCAACAAAATCTGAATTTGACTTCTCTTCACTTCTTGGTCCATTGTTTTTCATGTGGGTTATTGATCTACTCTTTCCTGTTATTTTATCATCATTGGTATATGAGAAGCAAAACAATCAGCGGATTATGATGAAAATGCATGGATTAGAAGATGGGCCATATTGGATGATTACATATGGCTATTTTTTGGCCCTTTCAGTTATCTACATGGTATGCTTCGTTCGTTTTGGTTGTTCTATAGGTTTGAAATTTTTCAAGTCGAATGATTACAGCATACAGCTTGTATTCTATTTCATCTACATAAACTTACAGATAGCACTTGGATTTTTAGCAGCGACTGCTTTCTCTAACGTTAAAACTGCTATAGTTGTTGGATATCTCTACATTTTTGGCATTGGACTTTTGACATCCCTCCTTTTTATAGACTTTGTGGAGGATACGAGTTTTCCAAGACTCTGGATCTTGGTTATGGAGATTGTACCAGGGTTCTCTCTGTATCGAGGGCTTTATGAGCTAGCAAATTATGCTTTAATGGGAGTCAATCAGGGAACTGTGGATATGCGATGGAAAAACTTGAGTGATCATGACAATGGCATGAAGAAAGTTCTGATCATAATGTCTGTAGAATGGCTTATTGTACTACCATTTGCATACTATTTAGACCAAGTAATTTCATTAGGAAGTAGAATCAAGAGGCATCCTTTATTTTTCCTAGATCACATTAGGAAGAAAAGTAAGCAATACTTCAGGAGACCAAGCTTAAAACGACAGGGTTCTAAAGTGACAATGGAGAATCATCATTTGAAGGTTGTAGTTAAGAAGAAGTATGGTCAAGATTTGACAAATGTTGGAGATGAAGGAGGCTTTGCTCCAAACTTTCAGGAAAATAAAGAAGGTCTAGAATTATTGAAGATTGCCATTGAGAAAGCAGGCTACACTGGCAAGGTTGTTATTGGCATGGATGTTGCTGCTTCTGAGTTTTACACTGATAAGGATCAAAAATATGATTTGAACTTCAAGGAGGAGAATTCAGAAGACTTTACAGAGAGGTACATATGGCATATTTGGTAAGTGATAGCAGACACCCTAATAATCATCAGATCTATTCAATTGATGAAAATCTTGGTTCTTGTATGTTGCAATTAAATGATGAAATTGGAGGGGTTTTACAAGTACAAAAAGATGTTCCAGTTTAGGTAAAGAGAGAGGAACCAGATGGATTGTGGCAGATGTATTTTGATGGTGCATCAAGCAAAAAGGGTGGCAATTGGAGTTATGAAGATCCAGTTTTTGATAACTTTCTGTATGACATGAAATACTCTACATCTTCAATACAGGTTCTACCTTGATATGAGTATGATTATGATTTGTCTGTGCAGCTTATGAATTGTGTTTCTTATGATTTATCTTGTATATGGTCCATTGAATCCCATTGCAATGATTCTTATGTTGAAATACAATTATCTGTTAAACTTTTAAAAAATAGAGACAGTCTCATTTCATAATTTCATGATCATAGTTCCTTTGATATTGGATTTTGTATCTTGTTTTATGTTATACAGTTCTTTGATGATTGTGTGATTTTCCTATAGCTTTGATTACATACCAGCCCAGTCTTTATATTGATTTCATTGAAGAATATTTTTGAAAAATATTTCTTTAAGCTTGAACCCCTGTAGTCTAGGTTCAACTTTAGGGATAACAGATCCCATTCAACATAATCCCTCATGGCCTCCCATTCCGATAAAGTTACCATCGGATATTCTGAAATTTGATGGGAAGTAGGGTGAAGATCAGTGAAACCATGTTATGACTTTTCATTTGTCATGTTCCTATAAATATGAGCTCATAGCCATGGTTGAAGGGGAGAACATTGAAGGTGTTGTTATGTTGTTGGATTGATTCTCGGCCCAAGATCATTTGGAGAGAGCATAGAGAGCTAGAGTCGGAGATTTTAGGGATGAAGAGCTGGTTTCATGGAGATGCATGTCAACACTAAGGCTTGGTTTTAAACTTCTTCATATTTATAATGCAAGTTGATTTCTGTCCCACATATGATTTTGTTGTTGTGATTTTGCATATATATGTTGCTAGATTCCTTAGTCACTAGAATATATTAGTAGATCATATTCTGGTTGCTTTGATTCATTTCGTGTTGAGATTTTTTGCAGGTACACAGGTGAACTGTCAAAGCCTTGTATTCTAGATATCTACAGTGTCTAGGGAGAGCCTTCAAACTCTGTCCCTAGTGGAGTCACCATATTTGTTAGCTGGGATATTTCACCTCCTGTGGACAACAAGGTGTTCCACTGGTCTGAATGGTTCAAATCTAGAACAAATAGAGGACAGAGGTTGAAGACTCTCCCTAGACAATGTAGATATCTGGAATACAAGGATTTGACAGTTCACCTATGTACCTGCAAAAAATCTCAACACGAAATGAATCAAACCAACCAGAATATGATCTACTAATCTATGCTAGTGACTAAGGAATCTAGCCACATATATATGCGAAATCACAACAACAACATCATATGTGGGACAAAAATCAACTTGCATTAGAAATATGAAGAAGTTTACAACCAAGCCTTAGTGTTGACATGCATCTCCATGAAACCAGCTCTTCATCCCCAAAAGCTCTGACTCTAGCTCTCTATGCTCTCTCCAAATGATCTTGGGCCAAGAATCAATCCAACAGCATAATAATACCTTCAATGTTCTCCCCTTCAACCATGGCTATGAGCTCATATTTATAGGGATTTAATGGATAGAGATGGTTGAGAAATTAGTGGGTGAAGTGGCCTCTAAGATCCTAGGATGAGGGATCTCGAGCTCAACCAACCCACAACAGTAGGGATAAGGCAGTACATGAGGCTTATCATCTAGAATCCTCAAGAAACTTCTTTTTTTCCCTTTTTACCTAGGGTATCGTGCTTCTCCTTCTATGATAGAGAGGTACTTCTGGTAATAACCACCTATGGACCAAGGGCAATGGGCGGTGGCACCGCTTGTGGACAACCAATGAAAGGTGGTGCAAATAGGGGTACCGCTCCTGGATAAAGGGGCATGCACGGTGCTAGGAATTTGTATGACAGATTGATAAAAAACCATTTAGTTTCCACTCCAGAAGTTGGAATTCAAGGCAAGTAGGTATGTCAAATGTCTTATCACATGATGGTGACAGGATTTTGGTATAACACATGTAACCTGAATATTTCTTTCATGAATATGTCTGCAATATTAACAACTTTGTAGGTAGATTTGACAGGTATAAAATGAGTCGCTTTGCTTAATTTTTCAACCACAACCATGATGGAATCATGTTGTCTAAAATTCTTGGGAAATCCGATGTTGAAATCTATATTGATGGTCTCCCACTTCCATTATAGAATGGGTAGTCGTTGCAACAATCCTGCAAGATGTTGATTCTCTACTTTAACTTGCTGACATTCAAGGCAGCGAGCTAAGTATTCATCCACTTCCTTTTTCATGTTTGGCCAAAAGAAGTCCTTTCTAATCATGGTAATCATTTTCTGATACCATGGATGCCCTGAGTATGGTCTTTTATGTAGTTCATCCATGACTCTCTATTTAATTTCGCTTATGTTCTATATATATATAGCCTGTCTTTATACAACAATAGTCCTTGTTGGTTTAGGCTAAAGTCTATTTTTACTTGTTCTTGTTCATTTTTAGTAGTCTTTTCTTTTAAATTCTGATATTCACCATCATAATTTCGAGTACTTAAAATCTGATTTCCCAAATCATATTCATAGCTACTGCTTGTGCACAGTAAATCCACATGACGACTTAAAGCATCTGGTACTTTATTTTCCTTTCCCTTTATATTTTTTATTTTGAAGTGATACTTGCTTAGAAACGACAACCATATGGCTTGTCTTGCGTTCAAATTATGTTAATCAAATAAATATTTAAGGCTTATGTTTCCTGACATAAGTAAAAAAACTCTCCTAATTAAGTAATGTCGCCACATTTTTAAGGTGTGAATTATAGCAACAATTTCTAGATCATGTGTCGCATAATTCTTCTCATGATATTTTAATTATTTGGATTCATAAGCTATAACATAATTGTCTTGTAGTATAACTCCACCTAACCCTTCATTGCAAGAATTGGTACATACGATGAAATCCTTGAATGGATCATCAATATTTAATATCGAGGCGGTGGTTAATATGTGTTTTAATTTGTTAAAACTTTCCTCGCACTTTTTAGTCCACTCAAACTTTTTTCCTTTCTTTTGTAAGGAAGTTATGGGGTAGGAAATATTAGAAAAACCTTCCATGAACTTGTAGTATCCAGTGATTCCCATAAATGATCTAATGTCAGATACATTTTTAGGAACCAACCACTCCATGATGGCCTTTACCTTATCATGGTCGACTGATATTCCATCCTTGGACAATACGTGTCCGAGGTATTGAATCTTGTCTTTGAAAAAGTCACACTTACTGAACTTTGCATAAAGTTGTTGTTCTCTTAATACTTGTAAAACTATTTTCAGATGTTCTTCATGTTCTTGTTCATTCTTAGAGTAGATTAATGTGTCATTAATGAAGACAACCACAAATTTATCCAAATAGTTACTTAATATGTTGTTCATTAAACACAAGAATGCAACAGGTGCGTTTCTCAACCCAAAGGCAATTACGACAAACTCGTAGTGACCGTAATGGGTCCTAAATGTTGTTGTAAAAATATTTTCATCTTTTATTTGCACTTGATGATAACCCAACCTTAAATCTATCTTTAAAAAGATAGTTGCTCCACAAAACTGATTGAACAAATCATCTATCCGGGGAAGTGGGTATCAATTTTTAATAGTCATTTTATTTAGTTGCATGTAATCTATACATAATCTTAGTGTATCGTCCTTCTTTTTCACAAACAAGACCGGTTCTCCCCAGGGAGCACACTTGGTCGAATGTAATTTTTTTCGACTAGTTATTGTAATTGTTATTTTAGTTCTATGAGTTCGATTATGTTCATTCGATATGGATATTTCGATGCTACTACTACTCCAGGTACCAAATCGATTGTGAAGTCTATATCCCTTTTTGGAGGAAGTCCAAGGACTTCTTCCAGAAATATATCTTTGAACTCCTTTAAAACATGTATGTCTTCTAATTTAGGTTTCATATCATTTTCCTTGTCATTTATTATATACACTGTGAATGCCTTACATCATTTTCTTACTGATCTCTTAATTTGCAGAGCAGATATTTCTTTGATGGTTACCTTCCTAGGAATTCCTTTCACTTATAATATTTCCATTATTCTCAATACATGTAAATGTTTTATCAAAACAATTTAGAAAAACTTTATGCTCTTCAAGACAATCCATTCCTATTAACAGATCACAAATCCTAAAGGAAATACATTTATATTCACATGTGTAAGGAAATCATTCAAAATTATCTTACAATTTCTAACAATACTTGTAACCTTTCTTTTTGTACCTGTGGCTAACTGTACTAGCCGTGACTTATCAAACGTTTTAGGTACCATATTGCATAAATCAACTACTCTAGGTGAAATATAACTCAGGCTTGCACCTGGATCAATTAAGATAGAGATAGGTTGATTGTTTATCATACCTTCAATTTCTCCCATGGAAGTCTAGTGGTCTAATTTCCAATTTTCTAGTGCAGTGTAGATTATGGGCATGCTCCTAGCCATATCCCCAACTGTAACTTCTTCCTAGATAGAATGAACACTAAAATTCCATTTCCTTGTTGGACAATCTTTAAAGTAGTGTTGCTCTCCACACTCCCAACATTTTAAGAGTTCTTTTTGTGCTGGGTTTTTATTAGGAACAGTTGAGGGTACCATAGAATCTTGAGGTTTAAAACCTTTGTAATTGTTACCCTGATAACCTCTATGATTATTTCCCATCTTTTTACAGAACTTATTTTGTTTTCTTTTAGAATCAAAATTTTTGGCCTTTTTTTTTCCAAGCTGGTATACTTTCTCTTTTATTCTTGTTTTGGTCAAACATAAGTTGGTCTTCCTCATCACTTCCTCTAGTGTCTTTAGATTGTCATATTCAATTCATTCTTTAAAAATGAGGGAAAGAAAGCTAAGGAACCATTGTATCTTGGGATTCTCATCAATTATGTAGGAGACTTAGCAAAGTAGGCTTAAGAACTTACTACAAATTTCTTTCATTATCATGGGCCCTAACCTTAGTTCATAAAACTCCTTGGAATTTTCTTCATAATACTGTTCAGATAAAAAAAAAATTAAATGTTTCTTAAAAGTTTTTTAGGTTACATACCTTTCTTTTATAGCTTAACTTTATTTATGTCTTGCCACCATATATCTACCTTTTCGATCAGATTATAAATGGACATTTTTTCTTTCAACTCATCTAAGTAAATATATATTTGGAAGTACTTTTTCATTCCGGACAGCTAGGCCTCTGCCTCCTCTCCCTTCTCGATTTCCCCATTAAACATGGGTGTTTTAATTTTCTTGAACTCCCGAGAGATTTCCTCATAAGGTCTATAATTTTTCTTCTTTTTATTTTTGTCACTGCTTTCACTTGACTCTTGATATTTTCTATGATGTTTAACTGAATCTTCACTTGAAGTGTCAGGTTTATGTCTAGAAAATTCCATCTTCCTTCCCTTACGTTTATTGTACGGGGCAATTTTAGGTAGTTCCTTATCAAAATATTCATTTTTATCTTTTTCTTCATTATGGATTTTTTCCTACAATATAGTGTTAAGTTCTTCTTGAGCCTTCAGAATTCGCTCGTTATCTTCCTTAACCTTTCTTAATTCATACCTTAGTTCATCCACAGTCCTTTTTAATTTAGATTTGTTGTCTTGAATTTCATTTAGATCTACCAAGAACTCTCCATCCCTTATATTTCCCTCTTCATTATTTAAATGTTTTTTCGGGGAACGTTCCTCTTCTGCAGACATTCCTGCATCTACCATACTTCCTGCAAAATATATTTGTATTTCTATTTGCTTTGTATCAGATAATTTTGAAGACATAATAAACATGAGTTAGTTTGTTGTTTTCTATAGCAATAGTGTGTTGAGCCTATTCAGGCCTAGTGCTGAAACCGTGCTATGATATCATATGTAACATACCTCAAATTCCCAATAAAAAAAATCTATAACCATATATCTTCGGACATATTAATAAAATACCTAAATGTTATGAGGCATTACAAACAAATAGAGAGTTTAAAGCATAACCCTGGCCATAAGAAAAGATCATCATCTCCTTAAAATCTTAGAAACCCTTTTTCCAAAAAGAATAGATTTCCAAATAAAAACTAAAAAAACTAAGTTACTGCTCTTCCACAAGAACCATTCCACAGTTTCGATTCCGCATTCCACATTCTGCAATGTGGAATGCGGATTCCAAAATTCCATTAAATAAATCATTTACCTTATGCATCGTTGATTTTTTACGGAATCAACCCTGACCATCGATCTTGACTTTATGAGGATTGCGGGTTGTGGAAACTCCTGTTTTTGTTAAATTAATCCTTGACTTTCCGCATTCTGCATTTCACAAATGCCTATTACGGGTTGCGGGTTGCGGAAACTCCAAATTCCTTCAAATTAATATTTTACTTTTCGTCTTCTGCATTTCGCATTCCGCAAATGTGGATTGTGGGTTACAAGTCACGGAAAATCCAAAACCCATGAACTTAATCTTCTACTTCCCGCCTTCCACATTCTACATTCCACAAATGAAGGTTGAGAGTGGCGAGTTGAGAAAACTCCAAAATCCATCAACTTAATCTTTTACTTCCCTCCTTATACATTCCACATTCTAGAAATGCGGGTTGTGGGTTGCAGAAACTCCAAAATCCATGAACTTAATATTTTAATTCCCACCTTTTTCATTCCGCATTCTGCAAATGTGGATTGCAGGTTGTGGGTCACAGAAACTCCAAAATCCATGAACTTAATCTTTTACTTCCCGTATTCTGCATTCTGCGTTCCGCAAATGATTATTGCGTTTACAGAAACTCCCAAAATCCGTGAACTTGTTCTTGTAATTCCCGCCTTCCGCATTTCACATTCTGCAAATGCAAATTGCGGGTTGTGGGTCGCGAAAACTCCAAAATACGTGAACTTAATCTTTTACTTCCTGTATTCCGTATTACGCATTCCGCAAATGCAAATTGTGGGTTGCGGGTTGCGGAAACTCCAAAATTCATTAACTTAATATTTTATACTTTCCACACCGTTGATTTCTTGCAGCTTAAGTCCTGACTGTTGAATTGATTCTTTGTGGATTCCATATTGGAACCTTTGTGACCAATATCAGCCATTGATCTTCCTTGCGGATGCAATCTCGGTAGTTCATCTACCATTTTTGTGGATCGATGTCTCACCTTGTGGATTAATAAAAATGATTTTCCTTACAACTTCTCGGAACTAAACCTCCACAATCCATCTTCTACAGCTTCAATGAATCATTGATCTCGTTGCAAATTTGATCTAGACCGTTGATCTTCTGAATTTTTGGGTCAACGTTTTAACTTTGCAGATTGAAGGGTTTCTAGTTTGATTTGGGATTTTTGATTCACTGTCAGCTAAATCAATCTAAAGATTAACTTGATGCTTAACCCTTCTTTGATTTCGTCTTCTTTTTTCATAATTTTAACAGTCAAGCCCTAACTGTGCGAAGTTGATTAGGGGTTTAGACAACAAATTTTTTAGGTTTTCCTCTATGTAAAACAAAAGAATTTTTATCTGTGACATAGGCATAATACATATCTATGCTTATAACAACAGTACATATTCCATCCACATTCAATAAGCATAATTAGGTTGAGAGGAAACGATACGAACAGACAATGCCCAGTTAAAAGTAGGAAAACATGGTACATTTTAAAAAGAAATAGAGGATTTAATTCATTAAATACAGAATCATGAGTTCTAAATTCTTCAAGTATTGGATTTGAATCTATATCAACAACAACCATTTCTACCAACTTATGCTCAGAACGAGTTATTAATCACTATAGTAATAGCATTGTAGATCTAAAATACTTCAGAGAAAAAAAAATATTTGTTCTACAGAAATTCTTAATCCTACTACTTGGAGATGTAACTATACATAAACATTTCACATACACATCCTACTGTAACTAGAATTAGTCATAAAAAAAGGAGTAGGATCCTGGCACCAATGCTGGGAAAACAAAAGTGGAGAAGTTGTTCCTCCCAACCAACTCCCAGAGCAGCCGAATTACTTGCTCCAAAACCCCCAATCCTATTTGTTGAACCACAAGATAAAAATATCTTGATGTGCCATCTCTTGCATTACATAGATGTTAATACCCGTCCAATGCTACCCTCATGCTTCTCATGGACATACTATTAAATAGTATTTTTCCTAGGACTTTGTCATTTATGAGCCTCCTTCTCTTTAGCAACTCACTAGGAGTGTAGACCTGATTTTTTTGGATGATGCCTCCTGCATCTCGAAATCTCACTCGGTGCTCTCAGCCACTTGTCATTTCCCTCTTGTGGGTCAGCGAACACTCTTTCAACAACTACTTCCACTTTTGTTTTCCTTCAGCATATTTTATTAATAAGTAATGTTATATTACAAAATGTTATATTCTTGACTTTTGTATCAAAGAATAAAACATAATAATCAAAGTATTTTCCAACATAATTAATAATTATTAATTCAGGGGGGGTATTACACAAAGGCAATATGCCTTTCAAATGTTTTAATTGTGGAAAATTTGGGCACTTTCAAGCCAAGTGTCCTTATCCCAAGGAATATTCTGAAGATGAAGATGACGACATAAATAAACAATATAAGAAAAAGGGAAAATTCCACTATAAGAAAAATAATTACGAAGGAAAAAGGAATGTTTACTCAAAAGAAGAAGACAATAGTTCATCAGAGTTTAGTGACAGTGATGATGAAGTACTTTTTCTAGGTATTGAAGAGTCTAATGAGATAGAAGAAGTTGAGCATCAGAAAGAGTCAGAAGATGAATCAAAGGCTAATATGGAAGAATAACTAATCGATGCTTTGAATGAATTAAGAATATACAAAAAGAAATCTGAAAATCTGAAAAGTTTTGTATTTGAACAAAAATAAGAACATGAACATAAAGAAAAAGAGATGGAGAAAATCATGAGCATCCTAAAACACCAAATCCTAGATGCAAATGAGATAGAAGAAAGGCTGGAAGAGTACCTTAAAGAGAAACAACTAACCTGTGAAATAATAGAGGCAGAATTAGTTCACTTAAGAAAAGATCTAGATGCAATAATTATTCATACAAGATATGAAAATAGCTCTAAAGTCTTAGATAATATTATAACCACACAAAGGTATCCAAGTAACTAAAATGGAATAGGTTATTCTCAAGAAGAAAACCAAGGTAGTACATTCAATAAAAAGGAAGATAAGAGAAGCAATGATCAGAACTCCAGAGGATTATTTCCACCCATCAAGAAGGAATTCAAGACAACCCCAAAGAATGTTTATCAAAACATGTATCCTCACATTTTCTTTGGTTATTGTTATGCATGCTCTAACTTCAGACACAAAGCTATGAATTGTATAGCATATGAAAGGAAAAATTTAAAGGTTAAAAACTATAACCTTAAAAACAAACAAACAACTGGTCAAGTTAAGAGGAGAAATTATAACTCCTTTGCGCCTCTACAAAAAAGGAACTTAGAATGCTTCAATTGTCATAATTATGGACATAAAGAAAGTAATTGCATATTGATGGAAGTCTCAGAAACACCAAAGGACATTAGAGAGAAAAATAAGCTTTGGAAAGAAATAACTTTAAAAGAACAATGTCTTACTACCTTGAAAACAAAGGATAAAAGAAATCCCTGGTATGATGACAGTGGTTGTTCAAAACACATGACACGGGATGAGGACAAGTTGTTAAACTTGAAAAAATAGAAGGTGCCTCATAGAAATATTTGGAAAAAAAAGGAAGACTCCAAATATGTAGAAGAAACAAAGATTTCAAACATCAAAGAAGTTTCCCAAGATGATGATGAGTATAATAGTGTTGTAGATAAGAATGAAATTCATTATGATGGAAGGAAAGATGAAGATGATGAAGAAGAAGTTGGTGTTGATGGTGGAATTGAAGATGCCTGTTTTTTCTAAAAACTCCCATGACTTAGAAGAGAACCCTTAAAAGAGCATTAGAAGGGATCATATACTCAGGGGGAGTTAATATCAGAAAAATTGCAATTGATACTTGAAAAATATCCTTTGGTAAGAAGAAAAGGAATGTGTTGGAAAAAGAAGGGGCATTGTGATAGGGGAATTTATGAATTCATCATCCAAGTTCTTATTAAAAGAATCACTACAAAAAGTTAAAGAAGGATGCGAACTATTTGATCAACACCAAGTCCAAATTAACTAGAGGGGCATAAACAAAAGGAGGGAAATTGTCTAAAAGAGAAACAATTGTAAACTCTATGTTAAAATGGTTACAGTAAAAGTGCATAACAAGTTATCCTTTGTCATTGTTGTCAAAGGGGGAGAATTTTTAGCTGTTTTCGTCAATGCCAAAGGGGAATATTGTTGGAAATATGGTAATATAGGTTGGCATTGATGGAAAATAAGATAAGAGACATTGCCTATGATGACAAAGCAGATGACATGGAATGTATAATTACATGGCATGGATGATTATGTACTGGCCTAACTCTGAGAAATGGTTGAGTATTGGAAAACTAGTCCAAGTAGCCTCAAGAGAATGCCCACCATAATTCATGGTTTGAGAAAAATAAACGCACCATCATACCAGGCTATAGCTTGTTGAAGTGGATATCTAGTCATGGTATCTGTTTTCCATAATAATTCTTGAGTTGAAATTTATAAGTCTTCCAAACTAGGGTTTCAAAATAAACTTTGAAGAAATTCTTGAAAATGACTAAGTGTTGGAAAACTAGTCCAAGTGGCCTTTGGGAAATTCCCTCCATAACTCATACGTGTATGATAAAAATTATCTGAAACTATCATCCTATAGATTGCTGAAGAGGCTATCTCACCATGTTCTCAGTTCCCCAAGAAGGTCCTAGATGAAAATTTTAGAGGTCTACTAAAACAAGGTCTCAAACTGTTTTGAATCAGATTGAGCATATTTGCCTAAATGGCCTCAAAGAAATGCCCACCACAAATTGTGTGTTGAAGAAAATTCCCACACCACATGGAGGTCTTGTAGATTGGTATTTGGACTACCTGATCATGTCTTCATAAATAGTTTTTTAGGTAGATTGGAACCGACTTAAGAATTTTGTGTAAGTATCGAATTGATGTTAAATTTTCCTAAGTGGCCTTAAGGAAATTCCCACCATGCCTTATAGGATGATGTGAATTTTTTTTTGAGAATGTGGATCTCTAGAGTGTTGTATGGAGCATACAACCATGTCATTAGATTGAACAAAGAGTTTTTGTGGAAAAATATATCAATATTCCAAAAAAGGGTTCTGCATCAGAGCAAGTAAAACTGGCTAAGTAGCCTCAGGAAAATGCCTGCCATAAATTATGGGATAAAGCAAATGACTGCAAAACATGACTAGGATGTAGTGTGTTGGTTTGTCTATCTAACCATGGTCTTTGTTATACTTGACCATGTCTAAAGAAAAACTTATGGATCTGCCAAAATGATGTTTCAGAATCAAATTTGGAGAAAATCCTTAAAATGACTACGTGTAAAATTTGCCTTAGGGAATTATCCCACATTAGCAGTGGAATTAGTATATTAAGTGTTTATAAGGAAATCTCTCCCATTGTTTACTTGGCGTGGAGAGCAAGGGTATGGTGGGGGCTCTGGGTGCTTGGACTCCACGACAAGCCACCATTCCAGAGCCCTGGACGACCTGTCAGCCCCGCTACCTTTTGGAAAATGTGAAAATATCCATTGATCTCCAAGGAAAATGATCTCGATCGTTTAGGGAAAATGTGACAAGATTCGTCGATATCCGAGGAAAATGATCTCGGTCATTGGATTCTGATTGACACAATGGTCATATGGATTTATCAAGTGACTTAGGTGTATACTTAGTCAGATCGCATTTGATCACCAAAACTTGGTAAAATCCATGCTAAAAAAACAAAAAATAATAATAAATGAAACAAAACAATGGAACAAAATTAAATAAATAATGAATGAAAATCTAAATGACAAAATTATTATTTTTTTAATTTATTTTTTTTAAGCGGTATGAGTTTAAGGTATGAAGGTTTGAAGAGGCATGAATAAAGTATTTAATGAAGATTCAAAATTGGAAGAAAGTGTGTATTGGTGACAAAAGTTGTTGCTGCAGCCAGAGAAGTCCAAGCCAGAATTTGATGTCCCAGAATTGAAGAAAATAAACATTCAAGGGTGGAAGGGTGGAGCTTGGGAAGGTTGGTGCCTAAAAGGGAGTAGATGCTTCCTTGTCAATTTGTAATTGGATAAATAGGTGTGTGGGTTATGATCCAAAAAAGGAAGAAGACATCTTCCTTCTATAGTATATTTTAAAACAAGTTTTGCAGAAAATAGAAAAACGTTGGTGNCCCCCCCACTCTCAATGACAAGAATTGGCCCATCAATTGGTATTAGAGCAGGACCCTTCATTATAGTTTAACCATTGGAGGGAAGATCCTATTAAAGACCACAATGGATCATCAGATGAATATGTCATTAAGAGTCCCCATATTCGATGGCGAAATACTATGTTTTCTGGAAGATTAGAATGAAAAACTATCAGATTTCCATTGGACTAGAAGTATTCTAATTAGTTGAAGAAGGATATGATGTTCCAAAAGTCATTCCCACAAAAACAGAAGACGGGATGAAATTTTGGGAACATGCAAAGCCCTTAAAAACATTACAAGATGGAGTGAGTAAGACGGTCCTTACAAAAGTACTAACCTGTAAAAATGCAGAACAACTCTAGGACAAATTGGAAACTATATATGCAGGAGATTCCAAAATAAAGATGGAAAAAATTCAATCTCTCAAAGTACAATATGAAAGTCTAAAAATGAAGGATGAAGAAAATATTTCAGAGTACTTCAAAAGAATTGATAATATTGTTAATACAATCAAAGGTTTGGGAGTAGAATTACCAGAAAATGAGTTAGTTGAAAAGGTACTAAGAACACTTCCTAAGGCATATAATCCCAAAGTATCTTCTCTTGAAGACCGAGAGAATCTAGAAGAGCTTACCATGGATGAATTGTAAGGAATCCTCACAGCCTGTGACTTAAGACTAGGTATTGATAAATATTCTAAAGAAGAGGCATCCTTCAAAGTGCTCAAGAAAATAGAAAATCAGAAGCAAAAACCTCAATCCAACCATCATGAAGAATCTGATGTAGAAGAAGCCAATTTTATTAAAAAAATTTAGAAAGGGTCAGGGAAGTAAAAATGAAAGCTTCCTTTCAAATTTTTTAATTATGGAAAATTTGGGCACTTTCAATCCAAGTGTCCTTATCCAAAGGAAGATTCTGAAGATGAAGATGACATAAATAAACAATACAAGAAAAAGGGGAAATTCCACTATAAGAAAAATAATTACAAAGGAAAAAATAATTTCTACTCAAAAGAAGAAGACAACAGTTCATCTGAGTTTAGTGACAGTGATGATGAAGGCCTTTTTCTAGGTATTGAAGAGTCTAATGAGATAGAAGAAATTGAGCATCAGAAAGAGTCAGAAGATGAGGTAGAGGTTAATTTGGAAGAAGAACTACTCAGTGCTTTGAATGAATTAAGAATATACAAAAAGAAATATAGACAGCTGAAAATTTGTGTATTTGAACAAAAGGAAGAGCATGAACATAAATAAAAAGAGATGTAAACCTAAAACACCAAATACTAGATGCAAATAAGATAGAAGAAAGGTCGGAAGAGTCCCTTAAAGAGAAACAACTAACCTATGAAAGAATGGAGGTAGAATTAGTTCACTTAAGAAAATAGCTAGATGCAAGAGTTATTCAAACAAGATATGAAAATAGCTCTAAAGTCTTAGATAAGATTATAACCACACAAAGGTATCCAAGTAACAAAAATGGAATAGATTATTCTCAAGAAGAAAACCAAGGTAGCTCAAAATCTTATGCAGCTTCTCTTCTTATTACATTCAAGAAAAGGAAGATAAGACAAGCAATGATAAGAACTCCAGAGGATTATTTCCACCCATCAAGAAGGAAGTCAAGGCAACCCCAAACAAGGTTTATCAAAACATGTATCCTCACATTTTATTTGGTTATTTTTATGCATGCTCTAACTTCAGACACAAAGTTATGAACTGTAGAGCATATGAAAGGAAAAATTTGAAGGTTGAAAACTATAACCTTAAATACAAACAAACATATGGTGAAGTTAAGAGAAGAAATTATAACTCCTTTGCACCACTACAAAAAGGGAACTTAGAATTCTTCAATTTTTATAATTATGGACATAAATCAAGTAATTGCAAATTGAAGGAAATCTCAGAAAGACCAAAGGACATTAGAGAGAAAAAGAAGCTTTGGAAAGAAAGAACATTAAAAGAAGAATGTCATAATACTTTGAAAACATAAGATTGGTATGATGACAATGGCTATTTAAAACACATGACATGAGATGAGGACAAGTTGTTAAACTTGAAAAAACAGAAGGAACCTCATGGAAATATTTGGAGAAGAAAGGAAGACCCCAAATATGTAGAACGAACAAATATTTCATACATCAAAGAAGTTTCCCAAGATGATGAGGAGTATAATAGTGTTGTAGATAAGAATGACATTCATTATGATGGAAGGAAAGATGAAAATATAAAAGAAAACACCAAGGGAGATGAATATGATGAAGAAGAAGTTGGTGATGATGGTTGAACTAAAGATGCATGTTTTTTCTAAAAACTCCCATGACTTAGGAGAGAACCCTAAAAAGAGAATTAGAAGGGATCATATACTCAGGGGGAGTTAATATCAGAAAAATTGCAATTGATACTTGAAAACTATCATTCAGTAAGAATATTTGGAATGTGTTGGAAAAAGAAGGAGCACTGTGATAGGGGGATTTTATGAACTCACCATCCAAGTTCTTATTCAAAGAATCACTACAAAAAGGTAAAGAAGGATGATAACTAGATGATAAGCACCAAGTCGAAATTAGCTCGGGGAGGAGAAGCAAAAGGAGGGAAATTCTCTAAAAGAGGAACAATTGTAAACTCTATGTTAAAATGGTTACGGTGAAAGGGCATAATAAGTTATTCTTTGTCATTGTTGTCAAAGGAGGAGATGGTTTAGGTGTTGCCATCAATGCCAAAGGGGGATATTGTTGGCAATATGGTAATATAGGTTGGAATTGATGGAAAATGGGATAAGAAACATTGCCTATGATGACAAAGCATATGACATGGCATGTATAATTATGTGGCATGGTTACATGGCATGGTTGAAAGTGATGACATGGCATGCATGATGATATGGAATGGTTGATGAATATGAAAATACACCTAATGGTGCTCTAGTACCTTCATATTGTCATTATTGCATTATGGCCTAGTTATGTAGAGATTTGTCAGTTTGGAGAAACTTTGAGCAATGGCCGAGTATTGGAAAACTGGTCCAAGTAGCCTCAAGAGAATGCATGCCATAATTCATGGTTTGATAAAAATAAATGCACCATCATACCATGTTATATCTTGTTGAAGTGTATATCTAGTCATGGTATCAGTTTTCCTTAATCATTTTTTAGGTGAAAGTTTTAAGTCTTCAAAACTAGGGTTTCAGAATAAACTTTGAATAATTCTTGAAAATGACTAAGTGTTGGAAACTTGGTCAAAGTGGCCTTGGGGAAATGCCCTCCATACCTCATAGGTGTATGATAAAAATTATCTGAAACTATCATCCTGTAGCTTGTTGAAGAGGCTATCTCACCATGTTGTCATTTCTCCAAGAAGGTTGTGGATAAAAAAGTTGGAGGTCTTCCAAAACATAGTCTGAACCTGTTTTGCATCAGATTGATCAAATTTGCCTAAATGGCCTCAGAGAAATGCCCACCACAAATTGTGTATTGAATAAAATTACCGCACCACATGGGGGTCTTGTAGATTTGTATTTGGACTACATGAACATGTCTTCATATTGTCTCGGAATTAGCTGAGGAAGAAGTTATGGACCTTCCGAAATAGTGTTTTAGGCATATTGGAACAGACAAAGAATTTGTCTATGGAATTGATGTTAAATTTTCCTAAGTGACCTTAAGGAAATTCCCACCATGCCTCATAGGATGATGTGAAAAATGTTTTAAGGATGTGGATCGCTAGAGTGTTGTATGGATCATGCAACCCTATCATTATATTGACCAAAGCGTTTTTGTGGAAAATGATATCGATATTCCAAAACAAGGTTCTACGTGAGAGCAAGTAAAATTGGCTAAGTAGCCTCAAGAAAATTCCCACCATAAATTATGGGATAAAGTAAATTCCCACAAAACATGATCAGGATGTAGTGTGTTTGTTTGTCTATCTAACCATGGTCTTAGTTCTGGAAAACGTGACAACATCCATCGATTTTCGAGGAAAATTATCTCGGCCGTTTAGGGAAAGCGTGACAAGATTCATCGATCTCCGAGGAAAATGATCTCAGCCGTTGGATTCTGATTGACACAATGGTCATATGGAGTGATCTAGTGACTTAGTTGTATACTTAGTAAGATCACATTTGATCACCAAAAGTTGGTAAAATACATCCTAAAAACAAAACAAAAAATATAATAAATGAAACAAAACAAAGGAACAAAATTAAATAAATAATGAAATAAAATCTAAGTGACAAAATTTATTTTTTTTAATTTATTTTTTTTAAGAGGTATGAGTTTGAAAAGGTATGAAGGTTTGAAGAGGCATGAACAAAGTATTTAATGAATATTCGAAATTGGAATAAAGTGTGTCTTAGTGAAAAAAGTTGTTGTTGCATCCAGAGAAGTCCAAGGCATAATTTGATGTTCTAGAATTGAAGAAAATAAACATTCAAGGGTGGAAGGGTGGAGCTAGTGCAGGTTGGTGCCTACAGGGGAGTTGGTGATTCCTTGTCAATTTGTAATTGACTAAATAGGGGTGTGGGTGCATCCTGATAAGTGGGTGTTGATCCAAAAAAGGAAGAAGACATCTCCCTTCTATTGTATATTATAAAAAAAAGTTTTGCAGATAATAGAAAAGTGTTGGTGGTTTATGTTATTGGGTTCCACGATAAATCATTGTGTCCAAATTTGTTTTTACATTTGCTAAAGTAAAAGGAATTGTGTTTGAATTTATGTCATTGACTCACCTCCCCCTCTCAGTCACAAGACCTGATCCATCAATTGGTATCAGAGTGGGATCCTTCACTACAATTTAACCACTGGAAGGAAGATCGTATTAAAGACCACAATGGATCATCAGATGAAGATCTCATTAAGAGTCCCCATATTTTATGGTGAAGACTATGTTTTCTAGAATATTAGAATGAAAAGCTATCTGATGTTCATTGGACTGGAACTATGGGAATTAGTTGAAGAAGGATATGATGTTCCAAAATTCATTACCATAGAAACAGAAGACATGAATAAATTTTGGGAACATAAAAAGGCCTTAAATACATTGCAATATGGATTGAATAAGAGGGTCCTTGCAAAATTACTAACCTGTAAAAGTGAAAAATAGCTCAGGGACAAATTAGAAACAATATATGCAAGAGATTGCAAAATAAAGATGGAAAAACTTCAATATATCAAAGTACAATATGAAATTCTAAAAATGAAGGATGAAAAAAATATTTCAAAGTACTTCGAAAGAATTGATAATCTTGTTAATACAATCAAAGGTTTTGGAGTAGGATTACCAGATGATGAGTTAGTTGAAAAGGTACTAAGAACACTTCCTATGACATATAATCCTGAAGTATACACTCTTGAAGACCGAGAGAAGCTAGAAGATATTACCATCGATGAATTGTATGGAATCCTCACATCTTATGAGTTAAGACTAGGTATTGATACATTTCAAAAGAACAAGCAGCCTTCAAAGTGCTCAAGAAGATAGAAAATCAGTAGTAAAAACCTCAATCCAACCATCATGAAGTATCTGATGTAGAAGAAGCCAATTTTATTAAAAAACTTCAAAAAGGATCAGGGAAGTACAAAGGAAAGATACCTTTCAAATGTTTTAATTGTGGCAAAGTTGGGAAATTTCAAGCCAAGTGTCCTTATCCCAAGGAAGATTTTGAAGATGAAGATGACATAAATAAACAATACAAGAAAAAGGGAAAATGCCACTATAAGAAAAAGAATTACAAAGGAAAAAAGAATTTCTACTCAAAAGAAGAAGACAACAGTTCATTTGAGTTTAGTGACAGTGATGATGAAGTCCTTTTTCTAGGTATTGAAGATTCTAATGAGATAGAAGAAATTGAGAATAAGAAAGAGTCAGAAGATGAAGAAGAAATTAATATGGAAGAAGAACTACTCAGTTCTTTGAATGAATTAAGAAGATACAAAAATAAATATAGACAGCTGAAAAGTCTTGTATTTGAATAAAAGGAAGAACATGAACAGAAAGAAAAATATATGGAGAAAATCAGGAGCAACGTAAAACACCAAATCCTACATGCAAATAAGATAGAAGAAAGACTTGAAGAGTCCCTTAAAGAGAAACAACTTACCTGTGAAAGAATGGAGGCAGAATTAGTTCACTTAAGAAAAGAGCTATATGCAAGAGTTATTCAAACAAGATATGAAAATAGCTCTAAAGTCTTAGATAAGATTATAACCACACAAAGGGATCCAAGTAACAAAAATGGAATAGGTTATTCTCAAGAATAAAACCAAGTTAGTTCAAAATCTTATGCAGCTGCTCTTCTTAGTACATTCAAGAAAAATGAAGATAAGACAAGCAATGATCAGAAATCCAGAGGATTATTTCCACCCATCAAGAAGGAAGTCAAGACAACCCCAAAGAAGATTTATCAAAACAGGTATCCTCACATTTTCTTTGGTTATTGTTACCGGACAATTCAAAATCATGAGAAATTGGTATTTTGCGATAAATACTTGTGAGATATGGTTCATGGATTAATATCTTACTCTACATTGATAATCTCAAAATGATATCTCATATCTTCATTTATTTTTTCCATAAATTATTCTTCATGATATCCCCTTTGAGATTTGATTTATGGGTATGATATGGTATTACATGGATTTTTCAAAAACATCTCACCATCATATTAATTTCTTTAATTTTTACCATTATTTGTTTCAATGCAGTTCACAACCCCATAGAGGAATTGCT
>LPNX010466203.1:138390-157869 GCA_001517045.1 Pseudotsuga menziesii | reverse complement strand
TCCACCTAGGGATTTGACCCCGAGACCTTCTTCTTACAACTCATAGCTCTCAACCACTTGAGCTAACCCATCAGCCTTTATTTTTTTCCATTATATTAATAACTTTAATTTTTATATTAATTATGTGGTAACATCATTGTTAGGTGTGTTATGAATAGTTTCATGTGTATTATAATTATGACATAGAGATTATTGATAAAGCATTCTCTATACTATAAATATTTATCACTCTAGAAGTTTACTTTGGGGTATAGATCTTCAAGTTGACATAAGAACATCTCCTTCCACGCTAATGTTTTTTTTATAAGCTAGTAAATGTTTTGATCACTCTAGAAGTCGAATTTGGGGTATAGATCTTCAAGTTGACATAAGAACATCATCTTCCACACTAATGTTTTATAATCTAGTAAATGTTTCTATTAAAAATCACAAAACGTTACAGAGAGTCATGGTATTTTTTTTGTGTTCAATTAGAAGGAAACTCAAACCACATATTAAATAAAGTTTTATCATTCCTAGTTCTAGCAGCCAAATTGAGTCTGTAAATAGTAGTAAAATTAAACCTAGGCATATTTTCAACAACATGAACATATCTATGATAACCATAAACATAAGACTAAAAGAATATAGTTTTATTCTATGACATAGTCATCAGGAGAGTAGTTGGTTGAGACCTTCTTCTCACTGTTGTTTTGAGGTTCCTTTGAGGTGAAATCCAACCCTCTAGTGGCCCTGTATATAGCATGCAGCTTGGTATTTGGGTTATATGACAAACAACAACTCAAAACCTATTCAGGAGGTCTTCAACCATACCTCCAAAAAGAATTAAATATTCATGACATACCAAACATAGAAGTGGCAAGACGTAAAGAAAAAACAACTGATCGCAAATTGGAAGGAATGAAAACAAGAGTCGATAACAATTCTCGATAAGAAAAAGAGACACAATGTAGATATTGTGGAAATAATTGGTCACCTGGTCATCAATTCCACAAACCTCAATCATATACCTATGAAGTTGAAAATAGGTCGAAAATATCTACCAATTACTTTAATAATTTCAGAAGAAAAAAAGAAGAAGAAGAAAAACACATGTCGACGATATGGTGATGACTGGATACCAGGCCATAAATGTAGCAACCGTCAGATAGTACATTGCAAAATCATCAATGGAAAATAAGTACAAGTCTCTGCAAAATAAATCTCTTCCAATTATAATACCGACATAGAATCAGAGTGAATAATGACATCATAAAAATCAAGTTTGAAGACAAAGCTTTCCTAAGGGGAAGGCAATTTTACGAAGATAAATAGAAAACAAAATAGTAATTAATAATTAATAATAGTTTAGGATAACTAATTAAACATTAATTGTAAATATGAGGACGTGACCCTCCATGTAAACGGCCAACCATATTTAAAGGTGGCATATCCATTTGTAAATCATCCATCAATTATTATATTCTTACACTCATTTCTTCAACATGGAAGCCAGATACGCTTCTTGAAGTCAAACAACCAAATACGATTGTGACAATTCATGAATTTCCTTTGTTCTTTGTCCATACCATTTCTTTTTCAATGTCACTATATTCTATTATATCATAATCCAGTCTTCCCCTTGTATTATTCATACTAGTTCTAAATGATCCCTATATTGTTATTTAGGACAAGTAATTGTTTGACAACATGTATCAAGCACACATGCTTTCAACCAAAATCTTTAAGGATGAAATACATGTGATGTCCAATGTTACGTATACATCATGAATGGAAAGCAAAAAGCATTGTAAAACACTGAAATTGGAATAATTTACATAACTTATCGATTCTACCTAAAAATAAATAAATAAATTTAAACAAGTTGGTATTAAACTAGGGATGTTTTAGAACTTCAAAATATATTCTTGAATATCTAGTGATGACCCTTCCCAAAAAAGAAATCATTAAATAAAGTTAAAAATCCATATTATCCTCAACAATGAAGTAGATTTTGGAAATTAATTTTTAAATATTTAACTTACTATATCATTGTTGTTTACTTATTTTTACCACCTTAATCTATTAATAATTAGTAACTTCAACTCTCTTTCACGGGGTATTATTATTGTTTAACAATTATGAAATCCAAGGTAGCTTAAAATAACTAACTTTGAGCAATGTGTCTAAGTGATACACTGCTAGAACACCATGCAAATGCTAACCTTGAAGTATACATGCTCTCTAGGGCTCTATTCCCGTGCAAATGCTAACCTTGAAGTATACATGCTCTCTAGGGCTCTATTCCCGTAGGAAAATTGTAAAGTCTCGAAACTACTATACATACAATGCCCCATTACTATTTCATACTATTGGTGCTCATAGTAAATGCTAAGAGGTTGTGATGAGACAACTATATCATCGTTATGATACAAGATATTATATTATTATATATATGTCATGTACACCGTTTTGGTTTCTATGTTGGATGAGTCAAACATGTATCAATTTTCTACTCATGTTTTTTTATCATTTTGGAAGATTCGTTTTTAGCGTCCTTTCAAATTACCAAAGAATTGATCATAGACGACCAAGATGGTGATACCTATTAAATCTATTCATTTTGTAACTTATGGATAAAATGTTAAATGTAATAATGGAAGATTATACATTTTAATGTTTTCATTGAACACCGTGTTGTCATTGCAACAAATACGGGTAAATATGCCCTCAACATGCAGAGGTGGAGATACTTGCAGCTCTCGCTAGAATGTCATTTCCTACAACTGTTCCCGAATAGTTTCATTACTACTCTTTTGTTCACCATGGTTTCATATCATGCTAATAAAATATTATTTTCTAATTTGACATGTATGTCGTTTATAGAACTTACTTATTTATCTTTATACAAAACATTCACACTTGTATTTAATGAGATATTGCCATGGTGATCATGTTACAAAACTTTCAAACCCCAGTATTGGGTTTTTAAACCAATCACCCCTTCCATGAATAAAATATTTTGATTCAACAAAGAACTGATCTAATGATGAGGAAGGTTCATCAGGGATGAAAAATGAGTGACGTGCAGGTCATCCCAAGGATACTCAGGAGTTGTAAGAGCTTCAAGGATCTCTTTTTCGTTACGAAAGTGGCACCTGGATATATCAGAGGGATCTTCCATGGTCGATGAGGGGAAGGAAGAATGGAAGTTGAGATCATAAAGATGGTGTTGGTGGTATCTGAGAAAGAATTCGCAGGGTGTATGTCTTCGAGGACAGTGATTTCAGACTCAAGGGAGTACCTGCAAAAATTAATGAGGAGGGACCAGTACTCGAGAAGGTTTGGGCAATGATGGTAATAATGACCATAGAATCCACAACGACACATGATTGGATCTTATGTAACAATTTGTTCTTAACTGAAGGGATGTTTGGTACATTAACAACTGGACTGTCATCGACCTCCACTATTGTGTGCATGTGGTTCTGAAGAAATGACAAGTCGATACAATTTTGAGTAGCATGGTCGATGACATCGCATAAGGCACAAGTAGGAGGTGAACGTGGTTCTGCAGGGTATTTTGGTGCCTTTCCCCCAGTATTTAGAGGAAGAGTGGGTGCAGGAGTGGATGAAGGAGAAAATGGTTGTGTACCAGGAGGTGGATGTGACATTGTCTCAATAGGTTGGACTGGTGTCAGCATGATTTGTGGTGTTGGGGTGGGATTGGGTGGATCAAGGTACCACACTGGAATGCCCAAAGTTAATATTGGAAGGTTAAAAGTAGCCATGACCGGTTTACTCATGATTCCAGGGGGTGGAAAGAAAAACAGGATGGTATGTATGGTAAATGAACCATAATAATCCCCCAAATAAATACTGGGGGTGGACGTGGTCTGTGGTTGGGGCTACGACTGAGGATGTGATGAGGTTAGAATCTTACCAGATGCGATGGTACATAAATCCAATATTTTGGTTGTAGAGGAAGGATGTGGTAGGGACAAATAGGTGTTAGTCAAAGAGGTGTCGGTAAACAGACCTGGAACAACAATAGACAAAGAGGGTATGGATGCGGTATCATTGGTGGTGTTTATGGTAGGGATAACATGCTCTAGAGTGGTCGGTTCTTTAGCATTGTAGTATGTTAACTGGTCAATGGCCACAATATTCCCATCGTGGGGGAATGTCATGAGTCGAAATATGGTTGAATAAATGGCTCGCATCGCGTACATGTAACTACATCCAAGCAGAAGGTTATAATATAACTGGGATTTCATGACCTCGATGTCAATCAACATAGTTTTATATGCCAACTCAATTTGGACATTCGTGAGAACATCGTGTGGTTGGGAAGCGCGACCATCGTAAGTGTGTAGGGCAGGTTTTGAGGTTTGAAGGTTTGGGGATCCTAGATTCTTCCAAACGAAGGTTGACATAACGCAAGTGGATGCACCCCCATTGATGATACATCAATGAATGACCAAATTCTAAATGGTGATAGGAACCTGGAAGGCCACATATGAAGGCATCCTAGGTTCTCCTTGATCCAAGTCGAAAGTGATCAACCTGGAGTCAGAGGGGCTGACGACACCTAAAGCAAATAACAAGGCTTTGAATTACGAAGGAAAATTTCTCACGACTTCCAAAGTAGACATGGAAGAGGGAGACTAGGCCAAGTCATCAACGATATTGTAATTGAGAGAAGCTCTAGCAGTTGATTTGTTCGCAACATGACGCAAAGAGAACCTAGGGACTTTGGAAGTCCCATCTGTGGGGTTTCTCGACAAATGTAAGAACATTGTTCATTGTATGCGCGTACATATAACTACATCCAATGGTTCCTGCCTGAATGGTTCAAAACTTGTCAATCAGAAAAGATTCTCACCACAGTTGTCCAATACTCTTAAAATGTAAGGACATCTTGAGAGAAGTGGAGGTAGATTCCATGGAGGGATCAATGGTTTTCGTGGTGGAGCCATATTAGTTGCATCGAGTCTGTAAGTTGACCTCATACAACAATGTCATAAACACCAGGATTGAAGGGTTGACTCAAAGAAATGGTTGCAATATTTTATTCTACCAATGGTTGGGTTGCAACCACTCCTTGATTTGGTAACAGGTTCTATAGCACCATAGGTGGAGGACCTTATGTTGTTGGGTTTGCTTATGTTGAAACGAAAGCATTAAGTTTCATGTTGATTTACTTTGTGTAATAGGTGGCAGACTCGATGTAACTGAGGGCACTAGTGTGTATAGTCGCCATAAATATCACATATGTGAAACAGATGGTTAGTTCATAACTGAGGGTTCTTCCCAAGTCTAGGTGAACATTGGGGGTTCTGTGCAAGGGAATTTGCTCCATTGTTGTTAGGATGGTTGGGTTTTTGACCACCCCCTTGAGGTTGGTTGTTTCCTCGGTTCCTACCTCACTGACTTCTTCACTGCCCTTGTTTGTTATTGGGAGAGTGTTGATTGGGAAGGTTCTGCTGAGCATAGACCTGTCCTTGAGGAACATGAGGATTCAAGGACTAAGTAGGTGTAGGTTTCATGGGTTTTGGCTAGGAGGAAAGAGAAATTGGAGGGCCTGCAAATCCTATCATTTGGGCATTACAAGAGGGTGCCAAGAAATTCAGTCCATGAACGTGAGGAACAGGTGAAGGAGACACATATGAAGGTATGGCTCCGGACTAAGTCGTTGCACATGAAAAGTCAGGGGTGTAGCTAGGTTAGGAAACACTAGGTGCGTTACCTATTAAATTTGTGAACCATTGATCTGCAAGCAAATGAGAGAAATTGAGAAGTACAATTATGCAGTGGAATATCAAAGACCATGTACACTGAACATGACAAATTTGATACAAATATGATAAAAATTGATTAGTTAATTACAACATTAATCTTCATTCATTCCAGTAATAATACAATGGTGTTACAATAAGAAGAGTTCAAATCATGTGGATAAGATTTGAATCTATCAACTAAACCTAACTGACTAACTAATTCAGTGTGTCTAACTCATTGTCGTATCTCACTAGTCTAACTCCAGATGTCTAAATCAATCTACAATCAGTTAAACTAATGAGGTAGGTGGAAAAAGGTGCCACTCCCCATGCATGCATGCAAAAATGGCACTAGACTAACTGAAAGTGATCTAACTAATTACAATTGGAGGTTGACTTAGCATAACTTCCTACCTACCAGAACCAACTGATGGAGGTTGTTGGTGGCACTAAGAGTGGCTCCTAAGATGTAGGGATTGGAAGAATTGGTGGCACCAATGGCATCGGTGGCACCAAACTCTAGCAAATGAATCCTAAGTTAGGAAATATGGTCAATTAGAATATATATGGATAAGGGAGGATTAAATCATCCTAACACCCCCCCTTAATCCTAACTTGGACAACTTTGGGCCCTTGAAACTAGGCCAAAAGTCACCCATACAATCTAAAAGAAATAAAAGTTTCTTAATAAACTAAGGGAAATGGGGAAAACCTCATGGGAACCCCCCCCCCCCTCAAAATAAGCAGTGAAAAAGGAAAACAAGTTATACTTAAGAGGAAATATTCCTCTTTGGGTAAAAACTTGTAAACTTTTGCAACAATTTGCACCTCTATGGTGTAGCCATGCAGAATCATGGTTCTTCTGTGCATCAGCATCTAGGACTGTTCATGTGAACCTTTCCATATTCTTTTGATCTGTTTAAGGTTTCTTTTGTTTCTTATTTTTGGAGGAGGAATGGAATGATCCATTTTCTTCATTATTGGGCCAAATTTTGGATCAATATTCAACATCAAGTATCATTTCTCTGGAAGTTTGTTGTGCCACTCTGTAGGTAGCAAAGCTATGTGAGAGAGTGCAACACTTTCATTTTGATACAGGGACCTCATTTTTCTTCTACCATTTGGATTCTCGGCACCATTCCCGGCTGCTTCATTGAGCTTTGGGGCCCATTTAGGCTTCTGTTTCGGAATAGGATTTGTAACTGGATCTATATCATTTTGAGGTATAATCTCAATATCAATATCATGCTTATCTTGTTCCTCATCTTGTGAAACTAAAATACTAGACAACATCTCATTATCTATAAATAAAGATGAAAGAGATTTTTTTTCCTTCCCTTTCGAATGGTTGTTAATATTGTGTTGTAGTTTAGTATGGAAGAAATTATGAGAATTCATATGCCTTGGAGGCATGGTTTGCAACACCCTTCACTATAATATTCCCAGTTGAGATACCTCATATCTCCACTGAGTCAGGACCAAATACAACTTGCTTTAGCGAGCCAGTATGTGTCATATGATAAACATACAACAAATTTACCTCAAGAGAGGGAACATATAGCACATTCTTTAAAATTTTTGTGCCATCGATCTTCAAGCAATGAGTTCAATTGAAGTGTATTATTATGCAATGTAGTGGAATGAAAAATACACACTGAACAAGACAAATTTAATAGAAAATAGATAATAATTGCTCAGAATAATTATAGTATAAACTTAATTAATCCCAATAGTATACAACAGTGTCACATAAAGGAGAATTTGAACCATTTGGATATGATTTGAATATACCAACTTAGTCTGACTGCATGGCTAACTAGAAGTGTCTAAATCGCTATCGAAGCTCACTAGTCTAACTCTAGATGTCTAATTCAGCCTCTCAATCAGTTAAACCAGTTAAACGGATGAGGTAGGTGAGAAGTAGGTGAGAATAGGAACCTACCCACATGCATCCATGCAATACTAGCGCTAACTGAACTAGAGGACATCTAACTAAATGTAACTGGAGCATAACTTAGCTTAACTAGTTACCAACTACCAACAACTAAAGGAGGTTGGTAGTGGCACTCCCAATGGCTCCTAAATTATAGGGATTGGTCTAAGAGGCACATAAACTGATGCATGAACATGTATTCAGTTTCATTTAACCTCTATAAGTGTTCCCCACACTCTAGTGACTGGTACTGGTGGCACCAATAGCCCAAGTTGACCCAATGGTACTAGTAGACCCAATATTAATTAATGACTCCTAAGTTAGGAAAATATAATATAGAAGACTAAGTATGGACAAGGGAGGATTACAAATCCTAACACCCCCCCCGCNAATGGTACTAGTAGACCCAATATTAATTAATGACTCCTAAGTTAGGAAAATATAATATAGAAGACTAAGTATGGACAAGGGAGGATTACAAATCCTAACCCCCCCCCCGCCTTAATCCTAACTTGGACAATTGTGGGACCTGGAAACAAGGACAAAAGTCACCCATTACAATCTAAAAGAATTAAAAAATGATGCTTAATAAACCAAGGAAATAGGGGAAAACCTCATGGGAAAAACCACCCTCAAGACAAGTAGGAACCGGAAATACAAGCTATTCTTAGGAGAAAAATCTTCCTATTTGGGAAATAATTTGCAGAAATTATGCTACAATTTGTAGAACTATGCAGCAGTATGGTTCTTCTATGCAGCATCTGTTAGACACATTTATCATCATTTCCATGTAATGAGAACCAAAACATCATAATTTGCCTCAAATCCTCAAGATATGAAGTTAGACCTAGGCTAGGATTCATGTTTTTACTTTTTTTTCCACCACCGCCTTTTCCCTTTGGACAATGTGTGTTACCCTTGTCAGTAACACCATTTGTCAGTTAGCAATGAGTTGTGCCACCCCCTTATCCCTTTGGGAAATAAGCGGAGCAACCCTGGTAATGCTCTATCTCAATAGAAAAAGAGTAGTGCTCGAGTTTTAAATGGAAAAAGAGAATATTAATGAAGCTTCTCGAAGATCATCTTTGTGGGACCCTCATCCCTACACTCCTAGACCACCTAGACTCAAGATCCCTCCTTCTAGGATCTCCCTTCCACCTCACCCATGATAATCTCAACCATTCCTATCCTCCTACAGCTATAAGTAGGATCACCCCTCATGGGTAAAAGGAGGGAAGATTATTCTACAACACAAAAACTCTAGCCAAATCTAGCAAAGGAGAGTGAGCATAAGGAAGACAAGTTGAAGCTTTGGAGGCAAGATCTTGCTTGAGAGGATACTTCTCAACACTAAGGCATATCACTTGTAATCTCTTTCTTATTTTATCATGCAATGAAAGTTCCTTTCCCATAACTCCTATTATGTATTAATCATTTCTTTTATTATCAAATTCCTTAGTCATTAATATAAGATTATAGATCGTATTTGATACTTTTATCTTGTATTCTTTTGCAATGTGCTTATTGTAGGTGAACCTGCGGATATCTAATATTCTAGAAGATTGGTACATTACATTGTATTTTAGGTGAAAGATTCATTCCGACCATTCATCAATCCTAGGGAAAATTTTTTTTTTTGTTGTTACTCATTTGTTCTAGTTGTGAAGGATTTCAAGTTAGGGAAATAGCTCCTGTTCACAAGAGGTGAGTATTTCTAGCAACAAATTTGGCAACAATACTAGGGAGAGTGCTAATAACTTCTGATATTTCTTGGTTTTCATTTCTTTCCTTTGTTTCATACTTCAACTTTTTCTTTGATCATATCTATTAGTTGTGTAGTGAGATTTGGTTTCAATTTTACCAGATCTGCTTAGATATGAATATATCTGTTTCATATGCTTCGTTTCCTTTTTTTATTGTGATTGATGCCAGTAAGTTGATACTTAACTTTCTATTTTTCGCTTGGTGCTTTGTTTTTGAAACCTACAGGATACAGCACACTTTTTTTTAGGGAAAGAAGCGGTGCCACTGCACCAATTCAGTGGACAACAAGCGGCGCCACTGCTCTATTCCTGTGGGCAAGAAGCGGTGCTCAAGTGGTAACGCTCTGTTCAACACCTCCGAGAAGTGGTGCTAGGTAGGGTTTTAATCCCGATGTAATTTTAAAAACTTAGCATGTGATTTTTCCTTTTCTGAATTTGTATATGGTTGGGTCATTGATTATTGCATTGATTATTCAAAATCTGGAAAGTGTTAAGGGCTTGTTCCATTTATTTCAAGAGCTAGTTTGTTTTGGATTGTTTAGTTTCTTGCTATGCTTGGATTTTTGTTCTGAAAGAGTCCTTGAAAAGTATCCATATAGCCAATGAAAGAGTGTTGTTTGATCATGGAAGAGAGTACAATGGAAGCCATGGACCAACCTATCACATCTTATTCCCATGTGGAAGGGGATCTAGTCATGGAAGCTGGGGAAGAATTTACTTCTTATGATAATCCCTTGGTAGTCCAACGAACTCCAACGGCTGATACTACCTTTCATTTCCCAATGGAAGTTCAACTTGGTGCATCATATTGGGTATTCAAACACCCATCTGATGATACCATAGGAGTTGAGTTTGGCCCAAATCCTCCTTTCTAGCGAACTTCCCTAGGGTAAGACATTTCTAAATATGGGGCCACTAGGCCCTCTTATGTTACTCCCATGTAGTAATTTCCATCAAATGCAGAATTATTGAAGGGCCCCCAACCATCTATTTATCACTTGCATAACTTTTAAGAAACCCTTAAGAAGATGAGCTCTTCTCCTCTTCCCCATCATTCAGAAGTAACCCCCCAAGGATACTGTGTACTTTCATCATCTCAAGTAGCTCCTGATTTAGGATCACCGACTCGAGGTATAGTAGATTATTATCTAGGCCAACCCTCCATTCCTACTCCTTCACTTCCAAACCAAGGGTCTGCCTCTGGTTCTCCCATATCTTCTACTACTGAGGGGAAACCCCCAACCCACGTTGTTTCATTGATTAGTGGAGATACTTCTAGTACAAGGAAAAACCTTGTTGTAGGACAACCGACAGTCATTTTTCCATCCACAAACACCAATATGGTTATTCCTCCTTCTATTACAGGACAACCCTCAAGTATACAACCTGTAGTTAATCAACCTTCTTGGGGCTATACTTACCCGGTAAACCAACCACTTGTAGGAAATCTGAATTATCCACCTACATTTTTTGGAATTGTTTATCCCGAGATTCCTTACCCTGAAAATATGTTTACGTCATGGGGGGAACCTAATTGGTCATTTATGCCTATTCTTGGATGAACACCTATTGTTATCACTCAGAATCTACCCAGGTTGCAAAAGGTAAATCCCAAAGGTAACAGCAAAAACCACTTCAGAAAGAAACTGGCTTTCCTTTCCACAGAGGGATCTCTCAAATACAAATTTAACAAGGCCAGATATAAGAATCAACACTTAAACATTATGTAGATGGTTGAAACAATACACATAACCATTGGGCAATGGAGTCAAAATATATAAATATAGCACAAAGGTCGCATGCATGAGATTTCATCAAAGGCAAGATAACCATTTAGTTACAGTCATTCATTGATTTCAGGTGGAAAAGGAAGAAGTATGAATAGTCCATCAATACAGAGCATCATAAGATGAATTCCATATTAACTTTAGTAGAAACATTTATGAAATATCTGAAACAATAGTCAGAGCACAACAAGTATGAATTCTAACTATTCAACACTACGCTTCAGATATGAGGAAAACAAAATGGAATGTAAGCACTGGAGAAAAAACAATCACATAGGAAAGAGAAGCACAGACTGTAATGTAGACGGAACAAGAATCTCTGATAATCCACACGCATTCAACTTTGTTATTCAAAAATTATATGTCCTCAAAAAACATTGATCCAACATACGGGTTCCAACCCTCAATACATCAAGTAAATGCAAATATATACATAAATGATTTCTTCCCAAGAAGATTTAATAACTGAATAATATGTTTAATCAAAGTATTTGTAACCATATCCCTAACAACTAGGAATAAACTACATGCTTTGATCCTAATAACAGATCATTTAATTAAAATCGACTTGGTGACAGCAAGGCCCGAATAAAGAGCTCCATAGCGCGCAACACCTATTTTTTAAGGATGAAGAATATACTTTGTCTTCCCAAATCTCTCCACTGTCCTCCATTGTTCTACGCTTGGTGCGTCATACTCGGTCATTTCTCTGATAGACACCTCCAGATCCACATAAGCCTCATAAGATACAGCAGGCAGTCCTTTTCTAACAATCAAAAAAATTTGCAATATTTCGAAGTCTTCTGTCAACTTGTCCACGATGATTTTCCCAGTCAGTCCTTTTACCAAATCATCAAACTTGGAATGGTCCATACGATTTTGTACTAGCAGGCTATGATAATGGTCCATATGATTTTGTACTAGCAGGCTATGATAATGTTCCTGAGAAAAAAGTATTCCTTCTTCATCCCAGAAAGAGGGAAGGCCATCTTCAAACAATTCTCTAAAGGATGCCTGAAATCATTAATCTACGAAGACATCTCATTCGCCTTATCTTGTACTACTTTCATAAGCTGATGTTTGTTAATGAATTTTTTGGACCATAGTACAATAGCCACTCTGTCTTTAATCCCTATATCCTGTAATTTTTGATAAGTTAATGAATTCAACAAAATTTAGTGCATTTTGAGCTGTATTTAGAGGCTTCCTCTCCATGGTCTCATTTGCTAATTTTAATTTATCATTGGCTAAATTAACCAATGCAATCTGGTCATCAATGAAATTCAGATAATGTCTGAACTTAGTAACCTCTACATACAATGTATCCCAGATTATATGCTTGGCTCCTTGTAGAGGGCCCTTTCCTGTATTCCTTTCTTTTAATTCATTAAACTTCTTCTGCAACTGACTTTTGTCATGTAATATTTTATTCTTGTTTTCCAGCATTTTAGTCAGTTCAGATTTGATCCTCTCATTTTCTTCTTTCAATTCCTTGATTTCTACATCTTTCAAGCTTACTTGTGACATTGGTACTTACAAATCATCAGCAAAAAAATCACTTAAAGGCTTTTCAATATTTACAATGAACAAATCTGCATCAGTAGGGGTCTAGCTCATTAATTCTTCCATAATTTATTTCTCGTCATTCTGATCTTTCTGTAACTATGAAATTTGTGTCATTAACTCAGTTATCTCTATTTCCCATTTATTCTTTTCCTCTTGCAGCTTCACCATTTTTCCTTTATCATTTCTTGATGAATTTTATCTTTCTCCTCTTGCAATGGCAACAACTCTGAGGACTGAGCATGTTTAGAACTTGGAATTTTCAACTTATTTTTTAATACCTGAATGGCATTATCTTTTTCCTCCAAAATTCTCCTGATGGCTTATGTGTTTCCTGGTTCATCTCCTGAGCTTATAACATCTACCTGCAGCTTCTTTATTTGGATTGAATTCCCTTTATTCTCAATTTTTTCATGTTTCAACTGGACCTCCAACTTATCCACTAGAACTTGCAATTTGTTAATTTTCATCATGGCATGTAACAAATCTAAATAAATTATATCCCCTGTCTGTTTTTGAAGCTGTATCTTGTCAGGTACATTGATTTTATCCAATCTTACCTCCATCTCAGCCACTTTTTTGTCACTTACCATAGCTAATTTTAAGGTGTTCCTCTGTACATCCCGAGTGAAAATCAGTGACGCCTTTGGGTTGCCTAGACTTCTTACTCGGGGAAGTATATTTTTAGTCTCTTCCAAGGACCGCATCTGCTTTTCAACATAAGTTGTCACGAAATCTGCTTTGGATTTAAAAACTGAACTGGACTCTTTATTATTTTCACTTTCAAAAGAAAACTGATTCATTTGCACTGACTTCTTAGGAATCAAAACTACTTTATTCAACTCCTCTGAAACTATTTCACTTGAAACTTGATCATCTTGAGAAAATATTTTGGTCTTTTTACACGAACTGTTTTCATCTATATCCATATTCCCAAATTCATAAAAACTTCTTTTAATTAAAACATTAGAATTTTCTGGCACTTGAGACACTGTAATCAACCCACTGCTTTTACCTTCATTACTTCCTGGATTTTCCACAAAATGAGACAAATTGGCTATTTCCCCCAATCCCTCAACAACTTGTTGATCAAATGGTTTGTTCTTATTTGCTTGTTTCCTTTGAGAAATTATATGATATGGATCATAATTGACCTTCTGTTCTTTCTGAAAATCCATATTCTCCAATAATTTTTCCACAATCACCAAGGCACCTTTGTTTTTAAAGATGAATGGACCAACCTTAAGGGGAAATTTGATATTAGAGGACTTATTGAAAGCTCCAAAATTCTCCTCCTCTGCATATAATCTTTGTCTCATCAATTCCAGTGCAAAGATTCTAGAGGTAAGAAAAACAGGTAGCCTGTATGGCTCTCCGATGAAACCATACACTCTTAAAACAGTAAAGTCTTTATATAAAAACCAATCCCCAATCCTGTATTCTGGGGACGATTGCATCATAACCTTCATTTCTTCAAGTACTCTAGGAAATACCTCATCAAATAGAAACTTGTACATCTCTGACATAATGGAATTCACAAACTCGAACATATTGATTTGCTTCGGAAGATCCGAAGAGAATATAGTAGACAAGAATTGTAATTCTGTTACGTTTGAACATAACAACATGTTCAACAGATATGACTGGTATTTGAAAAATCTGACCTTTGGGAACTCAACTAACTGGATATGAATGACCTCTGCTAAATACTCATCCAAACTGAAGTAATGGACTGGATGGGACTCAAACTCAAGACTGACTGAACTCATTTTTAACAAAAAACCCAAGACAACCTCATTGACATGAATGTCATTATCTAGACCTAAAATTTGGCAAACTAAAGATACACCCAATTGGACCTCTTCTTTGAAAATATGAATACTGTATGGAAAAAAGAGACCCTCTAATGATTGACCTTCATTAAGAATATTGGACAAAAATTCACATCAGATTTCAGTTTTACAACCTTTGTATACTTCGGCTAAAATAGACTCATGCACAGACTCACCATTGTCAGGGAAACTATCAGGCAAATTAAGGAATCCATGAATATTTTTTGCATCAATCCTACATATTATCTTGGACGTGGAATGACTCATAATGACTCTCTCAGAAGGTGAGTAACTACTTGCACACCATTCGGCAAACTCAGGAAATGGTAAAGTCTGTTCAATGGCGAAGTAATACAGAAAGGACTTGTGTCACGTCCCCGTCCCTCAACCGGTGAAGAGGACGCAACCAACACAACATCACAGCCGGGAAAGATGCCCAATGAACATAAACAGAAAACATATGCTGGAATTAAGCATACACAGATGCATTTATCTTCATTCATACAGCGGAAGCAAACACACACATTCCAGCAATCTCCATGTTCATTATAATTCATTTAACATCAATATAAAATTTGCAGAGATGGAATAACCAGCAGCACTTATCTCTTGATGAAGAATTCACCCGCAACCAGCTACGTCGCTGCAACGTTCCACCCAACCATAGGCCAGCTTGCTCATCAATCTCACAGCAACGCTGCCACCCCCGAGCTGGGCATGATTCCTTCAGGATAAGGGTCAATTGCAGGCTTAGACATAGCCAAGGGGACATAAACAACAAACCAATCACAGCTGGGTTTCACAGGCTGTCAACAAACAAGCCAAGCCAGCACAGTCCAAGGGACTAACCACTGCATACCAGCAGCAAAACAACCCTTCACAACCCTGTGAAGAAAGCATAACAACCAGTGACAGTCCCCAAACAAAAGGTGAGACACAGCTCCAGCTTATAAGGCAACTCAGAGTAGGTTTTGGCCCTAACGTGGCCAAAACAACTCAGCTGCAACCCAAACCAGGGTACCTTAGCAGCCACAACTCCCAAGGGATGATGGAAACAATCCCCTGTCCACAATACGGGAAACTCATCCAGTAGCCATGGGAAATTCAGATGCAGAAAAACGACTCACCACAAATACCCAGCGGCCCAAAACGCAGTTGGACTCCACAGCCAACAGAATCGTGGGAACACAGCCCGTTCTTCAGCCCGTGAGGAAAGATACGGCCTCACTATGGACGAATCCGCAGAAGAAAAACCGCGTGGATAGAGCCAGGAATTTCCTGTGCGTGAGAGACCAACGGACAGCAATTTCCTACGTGAAAATGAGCCACCTACATGGAGGACGCGAAATTGGAGAGTGGAGACCTGTGTGAGACCAAAAACGCCCCCAATTCTCTGTGTGAGGAACCCAAAACAACCAGAATCGTGGGTTGAGAGATGAACAGACCGGGGAGAGAATGCACGATGGGCACAATGAACAGGCGCGTGAGGAGAACAGAACAGGCAGGGCAAGCATGGAGTCGTGGGTGGAGTGTGGATGTGGGAAAAGGACTGACAGTCCTGCCACCCCACTCCCCAAAGGCAATAACTGCCCATCCACCAACAGCCATTGCTGCCCAACTACCCAACAGAACATTAAAGAGGTTGAAAGAGGTTGGGTAAGACAAGAAAGGTGACAAATAACAAAGGTAGAAAAACACAAGGTAATAAAACATGGGTCTTTCCCCCTAGACAAGGTTTGACATCCCCCCACCCCTTATCCTTTGGAATCCATGCCCTTTTCATTCAACGTTGCACTGCCGTAGCTGGTTGTGGTTTTAGTTTTATTTGATGTGCGGTTTTACATGATGCCACATTAAAATGTGCCGGATAGCACTACATTCCATCGGCAATTATCCCCATTGCCGAAACATACACAACCAAATTGATGGTGGGGCTTTTGCCTTGAGCTCCTCACCATGATTAATTACATTTTACACATCATGCAAACGGGGTCGAAACCGGGGACATGACAACTTGCAGACATTCAAAATGCCGTTTCCCTATAAACTATACTGCCACAATCTTTCTTTAGTAATTGATACATTTCCAACCGACAGAAATGGGTCATACACACTTCTGTCTCTATCAACCATGAATTCCTCTCTTTCATCCAAGACTCGATTAAGAACTTCTAACCCCTTCTCTTTCTCCATAACAGAAAAATGGTGATAATTCTCTAAACAGAGCTCAAGTATTTGAAGCTTACCTGTGACTGTAACTATATGTACGTGAGGTTGACTGTGAAAGGATGGCAAGTTGTCTCCTTCACTCGTCCCAGCATGCAAAATAAAATATGAATTTTTAAAAAATAAGTCAACCTTACCTTTATATAAAGGTCTATTCTGGAGGTTCCATTTAGCGGTTTTCCATTAACCACTTTTCTCCGTAGAATGTACTGTGAACCGCCACATGTATCATGGTTTTTATTCCACTACTGCTTTTCAACTTCAACTACCATGCAACTTTATCTTATGGAGCTGTTGACAACCGTTGATGAATATTCGCTTTTTGTTTAAGCCGTTAGATTAAAAATGCATGTACACATTCCGCTGGGACTTTTTCTTTTTAACAACGTGCATCTTTATAGAGTGAACTTCTTATCAACCGTAGATTTTACCGGCTTGGTCCCACAACCATCGATCTTCGTGCTCTGTTAATTACCTCTGCCTCTCCTTATCTCCCATGCATCTCCATAGAGCGGATCTATTCTAAACCATTGATTTTCACCTCTTTTGTTCTACACCATCAAATTATGAGACAATTTTATCCTCTATGCGCCATTTTAAGATATATTCACATTATCACTCTTAACCAAAGTTCATGTAACTTTTATTTTTTCTCCACTGTGTTTCTTCCAATACTTTTCAAAATAGAGGTGTTAACACCTATGAATACGGTTGGAGGTTATGTGGGACCACCTATTGGTGGCCCACCTTTTCGAGGTCCACCTTTTGGACGGCCACCCGGTGGAGGTCCACCTTTTGGACGGCCACCCGGTGGAGGTCCACCTTCTAGAGGACCACCTGTTATCTCCTAAAATAACCAGTCTGTTTTCTATTATTTTAGGTGATAGGTTTGAGTCCAAAATTTTATTTTTAAAAAAAAATTTAGAGTCAATAATGAGATCCTTGTTCTCATTACTAAGTCAAAAATCAAATTTATTGAGTCTTGATTTCAAAATTTTGAAAAGACAGCTTGTGGTAGTTAACTCTGTTTTGTAGAGGCTAGGTTCGCTACCAAAAGGCCTCAGTTCTGGCAGCCGGGAGAATCAAGCTAAGGTTCAAATTCACATTAGCTGCCAAAAGAGCCCAATCTTGGCAACTATAAGGATTAAGCTAAGTTATGTTAGCTGCCAAAAAGGCGTCTCATTAAAAAATTAAAAAAAGAGAGCACGTGTCCGTACTCAAGCTTCACATCAAACGAGCCTGTGGGTTTTGCCGCCAAGGAGAAGATCAGAGCGCGTCTCACACGACCATCATGAAGTTTAATGTCGTTTTACTGCTGAAAGCAAGTTGTGAAACACCATATCATTAACTACGCAGGATTACGCAGGGGGTTCAAAATATAATGCATAGCTCCAAATCATTCGATGCTGATCGATCCATCATTCACCCAGGGGCTCATAATGTAAGGCATCTGAAGATCATGTGAAGCTGATCGAATCATCATTTCACACGAAGTTGGGTGATTTCATAGGAGATTACCTGCTGAGCTCATTCAATGGGTATCTCATGTCTTAAGCATTGCCAGCAGGCCTGAGGTTCCTTGTTATGTTATCGCGCAGTTGGATTTCTGGTTCGATCCAGGAGTTCTTTTTCATCAAAACAAATCCTCATCACGGGGCCTCTTTACAAAGGTTCGGCTCATGGCCAAAACAGGTCTGCCACTCAGAACAGAGCGCGATGGGGTGTGGTACCTCGAGTCCCACCCACAAGTAGCAGAGTTCTTCAAAACTGCGCAAGTGTTCGATTATTGTGAAAGGCTCACCAGTTTTAACCAGCCACTCGCCGAAGCTTTCGCTCTGAGTTACAATGGAAGGATAGTAAAGTTTGGCCGAGAAGAGTTTCATGTGGACGAGGCAGCCATAGCTGAGTGTATAGGCCTCCCCAGGACAGGGCAAAGTTGGTTTAAGACCACTAAGGCCTCAGACATTGAATTCAGGTCATATCTTCTACTAGCGCATAAGGAGACCATTCAGAGAAGAGATTTTCCCATCACTTTCCTCGAGCCACAATGGAAAACTTTGTTAAAGGCCATTTTCGTTTACATAACCTGTGAAGGCCGATATCACAGGGTGCTGCATTACCATTTCAAGTTATTAAATCACTTCACAGGGAGGGTAAGTATAAATCTTCCTTTTTTCTTTCACAAAACCCTAACGAAAATGGCAAAGCAAGTCCAGGCTAGACCGAGCAAGGTAGCAAGCAGAATCTCCCACCAGGGTCTTGTAACTTTGATAATCAAGGAGCTGTTGAAGAAAAGGGGTATAGACTGGAACTATTTCTTGTTTTGGCATGAGTTCCCTACAGAGCTTGCAAATGAAGAGGCGGTTGAACAGGGTAAAGGCGAAAAGAGCATCACTCCCAAAACCAGCAAAAGAAAGAGGAGAGCCATCTCTCCTCAAGCCCAAACAGAATCTCCTTCCTCATCTAGCAAAAAGAGAAGGGCAAAGAAGAAGCTGGTATTTGAACCAGCTGAAGGAGCTCCTCAAGGAAGAAATCCTCTAAATCTCCCTTATTCAGGATCTGAGTCTGGAGACGAAGGAGATCAAAGGGCAGAGGAGCCCATTGAAGGAGATAAAA
>LPNX010466203.1:41386-138014 GCA_001517045.1 Pseudotsuga menziesii | reverse complement strand
AGCCTGTGGAAGCTCAAAAAGAACAACCTGTGGAAGCTCAGCAAAAGAGGGCTAAACGAGCTATACGAAGGAAGGGAGCAGCTGCAAAGAAATCCTGACAACTGAGCACCAGCCTGTGGGACAACATCGTTTTGTTTCTTTTTGAATTTTTGACAGGTTTTAGCTTTCGGCAGCTTAGGCGAGCCTCACTGAGCTCATTAGCTGCCAAAAGGACTGACTATTGGCGATTAGCGTCGTTGGGGTTTTAAAATTTGAAATGGTTACAGTGTTTGGCAGCTTAGGCGAGCCCACCGAGCTCATTACCTACCAAAAGAACCAACTTCCGGCAGTTAAGGTATGAAATCCACAGAGTAGTAAATTGCCAAAAGCTGTTTTTGACAGATTTCTATGCTTTTGCCCAGATATCAATTTTTGTTCGTGGAATTGGCATAAGACCAGTTGTAAGAGATATATTATGGGATATGTTATCCATACCTGAAGACCTTTGGGCGAGATTTCGGTCAGTAGGGCATCATTAATGAATTCGACCTTATTTCAAGGTATACCACTGAAAGTCGACCGCCACATCAATGACTTCAGTTGTTATGCGCCAGCCCAGCCCACCGAGCCTTCGAAGGCCAGCTCTTCTGCATCGAGCACTTGGCACAAATCGAAGGGGAATTACTTAATGTCATCTCCTTGATTTCAGAGACTAGTTCAAGTCTTTTAAATATTGTTATTCAGTTAGTTTTAGTTAATTAAATCAGATCCACGTTTTTAGGATCTGAAAACTGTTGTGTAAAGGCTATAAAGCCTGAGAACCAAGACTGTGTAATGGTTCGATTTTGGATGCATTTTGCTATGGTACTCAGCTTTTTCATGATAATATAGATCACATGCTTCTCTCAGCTTTGATGTTAGTTTCCATTGTCTCTTTCACTGTATCAGTGTTGCTTAGCTTCGAATGTGAATGTTTACTTTCCATTGTCTAGCTCACAGCTTGGTATTAGTTTCTTTAATGTCTCTCGAGCCCTACTATGTATTGGTTTGGTTACATTTATTCTTCACCCACCTTTGATATTATATGCTGATCAATCAATTCTTGAGAGCACTGTTTCATCTGTTTACATGTTGAATGTCTAAATGTTGTACTCTGATTTAGTCATCCCATTGATCCATCTTTACAAAAACACCAAAAACATTGAATTCTCAAGTTACCAGGCATACTTAGCTATAACCACTAAGTAGTTTCCTGGAGTGATAAAAAAATGGCGCCGTTGCTGGGGAGCGAGGTGAGAAGCTGATCTTCCTGGGAGACGACACAGATCTGGTCCTTGATGATAGACGAGGATTAGACACTTCACTGGTTATATATCTTCTATCTGGCGACTCCACAACATCATTATGGCTCCAAAGAGGGCCAGCACCAGAGCAAATCCCCAAGGACCCCTGGTGTCTCCAGTATCAACTCCAGATCGAATCTTAAGGGAGAGCTCTTAAACTTAAATCTGCAAGCTTTTGCATCAAAGATAACTTGCTGTTTTGGAAAGATCCTTTAGGGGTACTCCTGAGATGTGTAACAAAGGAGGAGGCTGTCAAAGTAATGACTGAATTTCATGACAGTATTTGTGGCGGACATCACTACTGGAAGACAACTGCCCACAAAATACTGAGAGCAGGTTATTACTGGCCTTGTGTGTTTTCTGATGTGTTTGCATTTGTAAAAGCATGCGACAAATGTCAGAGGTTCCAAGGAAAGGGGCAGCTGAAATCTCTACCATTGAAGCCCATCACAGCTGTTGGTCCATTCCAGCAATGGGGCTTGGATTTCATCGGAGAGATCCATCCTTCATCGAGCAATGAGCACAAGTGGATATTGGTTGCCACAGACTATTTCACAAAATGGATCGAAGCTATTCCCACGAGAAACGCTACTCATAAGGTTATCATTGATTTTCTATTTAATAATATCTTTTCAAGGTTTGGCTGTCCCAGGAAGCTGATTACAGACAATGCTCCTGCCTTTAATGACCGACATTTGGTGAGCTTGTGTGAAGAGATGGGAGTCAAACTAGCTCATTCCACATCATATTATCCACAAGGCAACGGGCTAGCTGAGTCCTCAAATAAAAGCTTGTCTCGTATCATCAAGAAACTGCTGGAGGAAAATAAGAGAAGTTGGGACAGCAAGTTAAAATTTGCCTTGTGGGCTGACAGAGTCACTATAAAAAAGTCCATTGGTACATCACCATTTAAACTAGTTTATGGCACTGAAGCCATCTTCCCAGTCCAGCTTGTTTTACCAGTGACTAATTTCCTTCAGGAAGTCGGCTCTGAACCTGATGATCACACTAGAAGAGTCTTCCAATTGGTGGAATTACAGCAGGAGAGAGAACATCTGATAGAAAAGTCTGAAAATCACCAAATGAAGATAAAAAGCACTTTTGACAGGAAAACAAAAAAGGAGGTGTTCGAGATAGGCGATTTTGTTTTAAAGTGGGATGCAGCTAGGCAAAAGAAGGGACAGCATGGTAAATTCGATTCATTATGGACTGGTCCATACATTATAGCAGAGGCATATCACAACAACACCTTTGTTCTTCATCATCTGGATGGAAAGATTCTCGCAGGTGGCCCATTCAATGGGCGATTTTTGAAGATCTACCTCTCATAAAGACCTTGGGTCTTTCCCCATTGTAAAATATTCATCTTTTTCTTTCTGTTTAGAGTAGTGGGTCAAATATCTCCATGCCCAATGGTAGTACTAGGCTAGGTGTCATTTTTTATTTCCAGGAAAGGCATTTGGTTCTGGGATTCTTCGGAACCTCACTGGGAGGATTCCATCCCCAAGTAGGAGCCAGATGTTATCTCCTAAAATAACCAGTCTGTTTTCTATTATTTTAGGTGATAGGTTTGAGTCCAAAATTTTATTTTTAAAAAAAAATTTAGAGTCAATAATGAGATCCTTGTTCTCATTACTAAGTCAAAAATCAAATTTATTGAGTCTTGATTTCAAAATTTTGAAAAGACAGCTTGTGGTAGTTAACTCTGTTTTGTAGAGGCTAGGTTCGCTACCAAAAGACCTCAGTTCTGGCAGCCGGGAGAATCAAGCTAAGGTTCGAATTCACATTAGCTGACAAAAGAGCCCAGTCTTGGCAACTAGAAGGATTAAGCTAAGTTATATTAGCTGCCAAAAAGGCGTCTCATTAAAAAATTAAAAAAAGAGAGCACGTGTCCGTACTCAAGCTTCACATCAAACGAGCCTGTGGGTTTTGCCGCCAAGGAGAAGATCAGAGCGCGTCTCACACGACCATCATGAAGTTTAATGTCATTTTACTGCTGAAAGCAAGTTGTGAAACACCATATCATTAACTACGCAGGATTACGCAGGGGGTTCAAAATATAATGCATAGCTCCAGATCATTCGAAGCTGATCGATCCATCATTCACCCAGGGGCTCATAATGTAAGGCATCTGAAGATCATGTGAAGCTGATCGAATCATCATTTCACACGAAGTTGGGTGATTTCATAGGTGATTACCTGCTGAGCTCATTCAATGGGTATCTCATGTCTTAAGCATTGCCAGCAGGCCCGAGGTTCCTTGTTATGTTATCGCGCAGTTGGAGTTCTGGTTCGATCCAGGAGTTCTTTTTCATCAAAACAAATCCTCATCACGGGGCCTCTTTACAAAGGTTCGGCTCATGGCCAAAACAGGTCTGCCACTCAGAACAGAGCTCGATGGGGTGTGGTACCTCGAGTCCCACCCACAAGTAGCAGAGTTCTTCAAAACTGCGCAAGTGTTCGATTATTGTGAAAGGCTCACCAGTTTTAACCAGCCACTCGCCGAAACTTTCGCTCTGAGTTACAATGGAAGGACAGTAAAGTTTGGCCGAGAAGAGTTTCATGTGGACGAGGCAGCCATAGCTGAGTGTACAGGCCTCCCCAGGACAGGGCAAAGTTGGTTTAAGACCACTAAGGCCTCAGACATTGAATTCAGGTCATATCTTCTACCAGCGCATAAGGAGACCATTCAGAGAAGAGATTTTCCCATCACTTTCCTCGAGCCACAATGGCAAACTTTGTTAAAGGCCATTTTCGTTTACATAACCTATGAAGGCCGATATCACAGGGTGCTGCATTACCATTTCAAGTTATTAAATCACTTCACAGGGAGGGTAAGTATAAATCTGCCATTTTTCTTTCACAAAACCCTAACGAAAATGGCAAAGCAAGTCCAGGCTAGACCGAGCAAGGTAGCAAGCAGAATCTCCCACCAGGGTCTTGTAACTTTGATAATCAAGGAGCTGTTGAAGAAAAGGGTTATAGACTGGAACTATTTCTTGTTTTGGCATGAGTTCCCTACAGAGCTTGCAAATGAAGAGGCGGTTGAACAGGGTAAAGGCGAAAAGAGCAGCACTCCCAAAACCAGCAAAAGAAAGAGGAGAGCCATCTCTCCTCAAGCCCAAACAGAATCTCCTTCCTCATCTAGCAAAAAGAGAAGGGCAAAGAAGAAGCTGGTATTTGAACCAGCTGAAGGAGCTCCTCAAGGAAGAAATCCTCTAAATCTCCCTTATTCAGGATCTGAGTCTGGAGACGAAGGAGATCAAAGGGTAGAGCAGCCCATTGAAGGAGATAAAGGTAAAGACCTTCCCTCAGCTAATGCACCTAATCCTAAACCTTCCACACCAGAAACCAACAAGTCCAATAAGCTGCTACAGGAACTTTCTCAAGCAAAACATAATGTTCAGCAAGTCAAAATGCACAACGCAGAGTTGATTGGAAGGAATATGGCATTGCATGACCGGGGCCAGGAGATTGTCGAGAAACTCAAGAAGACAACAGAAAGGAACGCAATGCTGATAAAGGAGAACGCTAAACTCTACCGCACTCTCAGAATGCTCAGGCTAAAATTAAGGGAATTGGAGGGAACATAGGTACAATCAGTAATCCCACAAGCACAACCATCTGGCCTAGACACGTTGGCTGAGGTCGCCACGATCCCTGAAGAAGAAACGCCTGTGGAAACTCAAAAAGAACAGCCTGTGGAAACTCAAAAAGAACAGCCTGTGGAAGCTCAAAAAGAACAACCTGTGGAAGCTCAGCAAAAGAGGGCTAAATGAGCTATACGAAGGAAGGGAGCAGCTGCAAAGAAATCCTGACAACTGAGCACCAGCCTTTGCGACAACATCGTTTTGTTTCTTTTTGAATTTTTGACAGGTTTTAGCTTTCGGCAGCTTGGGCGAGCCTCACTGAGCTCATTAGCTGCCAAAAGGACTGACTATTGGCGATTAGCGTCGTTGGGGTTTTAAAATTTGAAATGGTTACAGTGTTTGGCAGCTTAGGCGAGCCCACCGAGCTCATTAGCTGCCAAAAGAACCGACTTCCGGCAGTTAAGGTATGAAATCCACAGAGTAGTAAATTGCCAAAAGCTGGTTTTGACAGATTTCTATGCTTTTGCCCAGATATCAATTTTTGTTCATGGAATTGGCATAAGACCAGTTGTAAGAGATATATTATGGGATATGTTATCCATACCTGAATACCTTTGGGCTAGATTTCGGTCAGTAGGGCATCATTAATGAATTCGACCTTATTTCAAGGTATACCACTGAAAGTCGACCGCCACATCAATGACTTCAGTTGTTATGCGCCAGCCCAGCCCACCGAGCCTTCGAAGGCCAGCTCTTCTGCATCGAGCACTTGGCACAAATCGAAGGGGAATTACTTAATGTCATCTCCTTGATTTCAGAGACTAGTTCAAGTCTTTTAAATATTGTTGTTCAGTTAGTTTTAGTTAATTAAATCAGATCCACGTTTTTAGGATCTGAAAACTGTTGTGTAAAGGCTATAAAGCCTGAGAACCAAGACTGTGTAATGGTTCGATTTTGGATGCATTTTTCTATGGTACTCAGCTTTTTCATGATAATATAGATCACAGGCTTGTCTCAGCTTTGATGTTAGTTTCCATTGTCTCTTTCACTGTATCAGTGTTGCTTAGCTTCGAATGTGAATGTTTACTTTCCATTGTCTAGCTCGCAGCTTGGTATTAGTTTCTTTAATGTCTCTCGAGCCCTACTATGTACTGGTTTGGTTACATTTATTCTTCACCCACCTTTGATATTATATGATGATCAATCAATTCTTGAGAGCACTGTTTCATCTGTTTACATGCTGAATGTCTGAATGTTGTACTCTGATTTAGTCATCCCATTGATCCATCTTTACAAAAACACCAAAAACATTGAATTCTCAAGTTACCAGGCATACTTAGCTATAACCACTAAGTAGTTTCCTGGAGTGATAACACCACCACCTGGAGGAGCCCATTCTAGAGTACCATCGTCTAGAGGAACATGTTCTAGAGGGCCTCCATCTGGAGTTCCACCTCCTGGAGGACCACCACCTGGTGGATCCCCTTCTGGAGTACCACCACCTAGAGGAATCCCTTCTAGAGGACCATCGTCTGGAGGTTTAGCTTCTGGATTACCACCACCTAGAGGCCCACCACCGAGAGGAACCCCTCCACCTTGAGGCCCACATTTTAGAGGCCCTCCTCCTCAAGGCCCACCTCCTTTAGGTGGTTCACCACCAAGAGGATCATCTACAAATCCACTGCCCCATCATCTAGTATATCAATCAACTTATGGTCCTACTGGTATATATATGCCATATCAATATTACTAGTGTGTACAACCTAATCAAAAACTTCCTTTTTTTGGAAACTTTGGAATTTCTTGACTTGTCCAAGTTAATCAACAATCCCATCGCACATAACCCTTCGTGGTCTGAAATCCCAGTCAATTTACCATCAGACATCCCTAAGTTTGATGGGAAGCAAGGAGAATATCCAAAAAACCACGTTATGACATTCCATCTATGGTGTTCTTCTAAATCCTTGATGGATGATTCAATCCGTTTCAGACTCTTCCAACGAACTTTAAGTGGAATGGATACCAAGTGGTACATTGAGCTTCCACAATATTCATTTGTGGATTCCAACTCGTTGGAAATAGTTTCCTTACCCATTTTTAGCTGCCTATCAGTTACGAAACTGGTACCGATCTTTTAACATCCCTTCGACATGATACTTCCACCCACATATTGGATCATATTCATGAGTGGAGGAGACATCGAAGGTTAATTAAATCTCCTATCCTGAACTAATTATTAGTTGATTGGTTTACCAAATCCCTGTTGCCTCCCATTTCCCATGATGTGGCTATGGGTGGTGTTGTCACTGAAGAGAAGGCTATTATCCAGGCTCAGTATTTGGACTTAGTTTATTCTCAATATTGTACTTTGTATGATTTGATCCCTCATGCTCCTCGTCCCAGCACCAACCCTTCCAAGCCACATACAAAGACTCTTGTTGATGGCATTGTAGGTTCATCCCAACCTCCATCCACAGCGAAACCCACTAAGTATCCAAGTACTTCCACCACTACTCCTTCCACTCCTACGATTTCTATCGAGGTAAATGATATCCAAACTACGCAAACACTCGGTAATAAAAAGAAAGGAAAAGGTAAAGGTAAAAAATTCAGCAAACCAACAAGAAAACCCCAAGACCGCGACCTTAGAGAATGAAAACAAAGCTAAGAGGAAAGCTAAGTATCCTTGCCTACTATGTGGAGGTGACCACTTCTCGAACGAGTTCCCTCTTCATGAAGAAATTAATAAGTTTTTGAAAAGTAACCCTACACCGACGGTAATTACCGATCCTTTTCCATCCCAACAGCAATTGATTGACTACATGTCTTCACAAGGAACCTCTACCTCTATAGAGGAGATCCGAATGATTTCCACTGAAACTATTGGATTGACTACACGTAGTTAGACATACAATAAACTAATAGAGAAGAAGGATGAAGGTGCTTCTTCTGAGAAAGCCCCTTCTACAAATTCTTCTCCTCCACCTCCTTCTAATGGCCGTCTTATGATTGAGAAACCTAACCTCGACTTGATATTGTGCCCTCCTAAGAGTACCATCCAGAAATCTATACTTAATCCAAGTGCTCGAGCTGCACAATTATACAACGTTGTTGAGGATTTGGCTAAAGCACCTTGTGCTATGCCTACACTGGAAATACTCCAAAGTTTCCTTATGCAAAATGAAATATGTTGACGGCTTTAGGGGCCTTAGATCCGGACAATACTACTACTATTCATTTTAATGTGTAGAATTACAAGTAAAGGTTGTCCCACCATATCGCGTTTCAAATCGTGACCAGTGTAGTTGGGAGGAAGGTCCATCATACTGTATTGGATGAAGAATATTCCACTTTAGTTTTTTCTATGTCTTTCTAGAGAGCCATAGGTTCTCCTGAACTTACTAAGTCACCTACCACTTCAAAATATTTCGACAAACGAGGGTTCCAACTTCACGACCTGTTATCGGCACTATCGATCGATATCAGGGGCAAAACTGTTTCTTTTCAAGTGGAAGTATCCTACACTCTGTTATATTACAATCTATTATTGGGGAGAAACTAGTTTTACGCTATGATGGTAGTTTCCTCATCAGTTTTTTGCACTCTCCAATTCCCTCACTTAGGGAAGATTATGATTTTTTCTCACCTGATGTTACTGCCACTACCAAAAACAATATTATTATGCTAGGGAAATCCCCTCCACCTTATCAATCGATCGGGTTCGGGTTGTTGAAGGATTCATCTCTTATGGGTTTTTTCCGCTTGACTACTCCTAGTACAGAATTAGCACCAATGAACATGTTGTCTACGGTCGGACACATCCCTAAAGCTAAAGAAATTATTGAGACACCTTCTCTAGGCTCTCATGAATCACTCTATGATGCCATACAATCTTCTTCTGATGTCTACTATGATGATCGTCATCTAGTGGCATCGTACCCTTAACATCTACCCTATTGGATAGATCTCCCTCTCCCTACTCTGGATTATCTCTCATAGACTTTTCCAACGGATGAGTCTATTATGGAAATCATGAGTCTGGATAATTCTATATGGGAAGACCATCACCATAGATCTTCTTTCCTTCCCCCTTCCAATTCGATAGACTCTGATTTTTTTTATCTCATCAGCTCTGATATTTTTGAAAATCCTCAAAGGCATGTGTTGTTACTGTTGGAGTTTTTGCAACTTCAGAATATATTCTTACTGTCCTCCTTTGGGAGTTGAACTTGTTGTAATTATTCATCTAATCCCTAGAAAGAACAATGTAATCTTTGGGGAGAAAAGCCAACAATAAAAGAATAAATAAAATAATAAAATATAAAATTATTTATTTCACCCCCAAGTGAAGTAGGACCCATTTATTTTCTGGGTGGCAAAACAGTATAAATAGAATGCACCCCTCCTCATTTCAACACACAACAACAGCGCAACAGCTACACAGCAGTTTGCAGTTTTCTGGGAAAGACAGTAGCTACACAACAGCTCAGAAGTAGGCTGATTCTTAGGGTTTCATATTTGAAAGGCATTTCCATATTTTTCTTTTTCTTTCTTCATTGTACTCTGATCTCAGAATTATCGTCTCTAGACGAAGTTAGCTGGGTTTTTCCCAATTGGGTTTCCCAGGTGAAAAATAATTGTGTTATTGTTTTGCACTTTGTCTATATTCTAGTGATCCTATTGATAAATACAATTAAGATATATTGTTATAATTTATAAGAAAATCTAACATGGTATCAAAGCAGTACTAGAAGAATCCATTACCGGAACTCTATCGGCAACTTGCCGAAACTAGGGTTTCATCTTTCAAGGTATTCACTAAACCTTTTGGCAGAAAAAGGGCCTTGGGAATTTCTCTCTAAGGAAGGTGCATCTTTCTGTTGAAACATAATTGGATTCTAAGCATTTTCAGTTTTGGCCTGTCACTACTGCGGGAAATTAGGGATTTTCACAGAAGTGGAATTTTTGAGTGAGCCCAGCATAGGATTGTTCTCCTCATCAAAATCAAAATTTAGAGACCAAGATCGAAATTTTTGGTTGGGTAAAACTCCAGGAAATTCAAACCCTAATTTGACCCCGAACCAGAAAACCAACACTACAGAAGATCAACTCCAGATATAGATCTGCAGTCAAGATGATCAGCATGAAGGTTGAAGATCATTTGGAAGGGGATTCCAATTTCATCCCTTGGAAGTCTAGGGTTCTTATTCTACCAGAATAAAATGACCTACTATAGTTTGTAAAGGAAAAGGTCCTAGAACCAGAAGCCGAAGAAGACAAACATCCTTGGAGAAAGGATGATGCCAAAGCAAGGAGGATTTTAGTGGACACAGTTAGAGATCACTTAGTTCCTCAGATATCAGAAAAGACGACGACAAGGAGGATGTTAAAAAATATAAAGAAGTTATTTGAACACAGTATCATCAATGTGACTCTCACATTGAGGAATCAACTGTCGAACCTAAAGATGACAAAGTTCAAGGATATTGCCTCATATTTCATGAGGATCACCAAGCTATGGGACAAGATAAAGTCTAGTGGAGACAATCTTGAAGAAAAGGATCTTGTCATGACCACCTTAAATGGTATCCCACCATCTTGGGAGTCTTTCATCCAGACTATAAGTGGTAGAACCAAGATTCCCAAATTTGATAAGCTATGGGCAGAATGCACTCATGAAGAAACAAGAATTGCAGCATGCCAAATACTTCATGGTACTCAACCTGAGTAAAATAAAGCATTCGTATCACATACCAAGAACGGCAAGGGAAGGGGAAGGAAGTCGTACATTCACAACCATCAAGACAAGAGATAAATTCCTCCCCCAGATCAGAAGAAACAAAATAAGGATCTATCTCAAATCCAATGCTACAAGTGCCAGAAATACGGTCATTATGCCAGTAGTTGTCCAAGTTTTCACGAAAGGAAGCATGAATATTCAATTGTTGACGTAGAAGAAGACCCTCCTCATAAGGATCCAAGGAAGGATGATCGTTCGGATTTATTCTTCTAAGAAATGATATGAAGATCCAAATTGTGATGATCTTCAAGCACACATATGAAGACCAGTGGACCTTGACAGTGGGAGCCCACCCACACAACTACAAAAGATAAGTATTTTATTTTACATGCTCTAGTAGATTAGATCTGGTTGTTTTTTAATATGTTCTACACATATCTACATTTCAGGTAGTTAACAAGTAGGCTCATTTAGTATTTTTCATACACATGATTGTTTAAATAGCCTGTCATGCTGCACAACCCATCAAGGATGACAAATCCTTTATAACATACTTGGAGTAGTACACACTCTTAACGGTATGCTATAATGGAGACCATAAGCATCCAGGTAATGAACTTATGTGTGTTCTGTCGAAGCATTGACTAAAAGGTTTCCTATAGTATATTGTTAATACATTGATTATGAAACATTGCTAACCATATGACGGGATTTGACTTGTAGGGAATTCCATGATCTACAAGGACAAACGATCCCATTGATATACAGATGGAACAGAAGTAGAAAGACTCTAGAAGCATGTATCATGACTCTCAAACCTAGAATAATCTCATGCAAAGATTTGCTAATCGGAAGCAGAAAGCTTCTATGAATGTCGGTCTATATGTTGCTTCATTTACTCAACCGAATTCTGAGAGATAGAGGTAAATATCCCTCAAAGGAAAGGATTCTAGTCTATTACACATGATAGAATCCTAACAACACTAATGTCATGATTCGAACAAGACAATTGAAGGATCCTTGATGAACCTATTCGTCACCAGGATGGACAATTACTTTCCAGTCTACATTCATGTGCTCAAGTTAGAACCTTTAGGCAAGAAGGGAACATTCATGGGATATTGCAAGTCTTCAAAGGCTAATAGAATATGCATCCCAGGATCGAGGCAAATCGAATTCAGTCATGATGTAACCTTTGAAGAAGAAATGGCTATCTGAAAAGGAAGAGGATCAGATATGGAGATCAATGACGATGAAGAGATGAGATCATCTCCCCTCCAAACATTAAGAGGGGGTCTGAAGAAATGAAAAAATCGATCAATTCCATTGATTCATTTAAGAAATATTATGCTCCCATAGATATGGCAGTAAGCCGGAAAAGACCCAGATGGGCACAATAGATTTTGTAGAATGCAGAGGAGCATGAAGTTCTACATGGAGAAGATGGGATCCCAGATTTGTTGCCAGACGGCTCCCTCATAAAGAGGGAGTCGATTATGATGAGACATTTGCACCTATGGCTCGATATACTTCCATCAGATCGATTATTGCTATTTCATATCTGGGATGGAAGTTGTATCAGATGGATTCCAAGAAAACCTTTCTCGATGATATTATTGGCACATTACTTCTTGGGATTAGAAGTATGATAAAGGCAAAAGAATATTTTCTTATGTCAAGGAAATTACACCATGGATATGCTGAAGAGATTCAGAATGTTAGACTACAAGTCCATAGCTACTCCGATGGATACAAATTTTAATAGGTGAGAGATTCTGCTTCATATTCAAATTTGATTGATCCCACCATGTATCATCAGTTAATTGGGTTCTTGATGTATCTAAGGAACACTAGACCAGACATTTGTTTTGTTGTGAATGCTCTCAATCAATTCAGGTGCAAACCGAGGCAGATTCACTGGATTGATGCAAAACATGTACTCAGATACTTACGTCGGACAGTGGGATATGATCTGCGATATGAGTCAGATTGTGACTTAAGATTGCAAGGGTTTATAGACTCGGATTGGTCCGGATGCACTACAGATAGGAAAATCATTTCAAGATGTTGTTTTCAATTTGAATTCTACAGTAATTTCCTAGTACAATAAGAATCAGAACTCACTAGCTCTCAATACTATAGAGGGCGAGTATATGAATGCTAGTTCAACAGTCAGGGAATCATTTTGGCTTCGTAAACTTCTTGCAATATTGTTGGCTAGATTCCATAGTCAACCGTGATTCACTGAGATAAACATAGTTTTGTGTAGATGTCAGTGAATCTTGTATTTCATGACAAGTCAAAGCACATAGAGACTCGGTATCACTTCATACAGACGACCATATTGCAAATGTTCACACCAAGCCTCTTCCCAGGATGAAGCTTGAATACCTTTGCGAAATACTTGGAGTAGAAGAGAACGTATCCCTCGTTGAGAGGGAGATATGACTGAGAGACATTTCCCATGCTTTCACCCAGATACCTCTACTCGTCCAAGTTCTCATCCAGGTATGGGATAAATCCCATCGGCAAATGAGACGGACAAGTAGTAGATGGTCGGGTTCACCCAGGTACCTCTTCTCATCCAGGGTCTCAACCAGGTGTGGGAGGAATCCCATCTATATATGAGACTGACAGGTAGTATATGGTTGGGTTCACACAGGCGCCTCTTCTTGTCCATGTGCTCAACCAGGTATGGGAGTAATCCCATCGACAGATGTGTCAGACATGTAGTAGATGGTCATGTGATTGCATAGGTACCTCTACTTGTTCAGTTTCTCAGCCAAGTATGGGAGTACCCCATCGGAATATGAGACGAACAATTAGTAGACGGTCATGCATGTGTGCTCATCCCATATCTCTAGCCAGGTATGGAAGTATTCCATCGGTAGTAGAGATGGATAGGTAGCAAAATATTCTCTCTCATACATCTAGATAGAACAAATTTATAAAGACAACCTTCAATACGTTTAGAGATGATGGAGACAGTATAGATGTACAGATGAAACCCAGATGATGATGATGTTGATGAAGACCGAATAAAATCTTCCTTGTTGAGAGGTAGTTTTGGATTTTGTGCAACTTCAGAAGCTATTCTTATTGTCCTCCTTCGGGAGTTGAACTTGTTGTAATTATTCATCTAAATCCTAGAAATAATAAAGGTAATCCTAGGGGAGAAAAACCAACAATAAAAGAATAAATAAAATAATAAAATATAAATTTATTTATTGCACCCCCAAGTGAAGTAGGCCCCAGTTATTTTCTGGGTGGAAAAATAGTATAAATAGAAGGCTCCCCTCCTCATTTCAACACACAACAACAGCGCAGCAGCTACACAACAGTTCGTCATTTTTGGGGAAAGACAACAGCTACACAACAACTCAGAAGTAGACTGATTTTCAGTGTTTCATATTTGGAATGCATTTCCATATTTTTCTTTTTCTTTCTTCATTTTACTCTAATCTCAAAATTATCATCTCTAGACGAAGGTTGCTAGGTTTTTCTCAATTGGGTTTCCTAGGTGAAAAATACTTGTGTTATTGTTATGGACTTTATCTATCTTCTAGTGATCCTATTGATAAATACAATTAAGATATACTGCTATAATTTATAAGAAAATATAACAGTTACAAGACATTTATTATTAAGTAAATTTGTGTAATATCTCTCATACGATTCCCATTGACATATCAAGAAATCCTGCAAAAGTTGAACATGTTCATGTTGGACAGACTATTCAACGAAAGAAGTTGAAAACTATAGAGCTTTGTTCAAATAATTCCAATATTTTTTTGCCTGGACGTATGAAAAAATTCTTGGGATTGATCCATCCATCGTTGTACATGATATCAATACTTACCCCACGGTGAGACCAGTTCGATAAAAACATTGTCAATTCCATCCAAGGAAAGTTGTGGTAACAAAAGCCGAGGTTGAAAAAATTCTGAAAGTTGGTTTTATTTATCTTGTACCGCTAACCGAGTGGGTATCTAATATTGTTCCTATGGCTAAGAAACAGGGCACTATTAGGGGTTGTATCGATTTTTGAGATTTGAATAAGGCTTGTCCTAAGAACAACTTTCCCACTCCTCATATCGATCAAATTATTGATAACTCTTCTAGGAGCATCATCTTCTCATTTATGGATGGTTTTTCTAGCTATAATTAGATAGAAATATTACCCATCGACCAACATAAAATGACATTCATTTGTCAGTGGGGAACCTTTTCTTATCGGAAGTTACCCTTTGGTTTGAAAAACGTCGGAGCTACATTCCAGCGAGCCATGTCCTACGCTTTTCATGATATTAAACACAATATGGCACCATATTTGGATGACCTCCCTGCTCATTTGCAACAGTGAGAGGATCATCTAGTACATATTAGGGACATTTTCCTTTGATCCTGTCATTATCACATTTAGCTTAATCCACATAAGTGTGTTTTCTATGTTGAGATTGCACGTGTGTTTGGCTTCATGGTTTCCAAAGATGGTATCTGAATAGATCCTTTGAAAATAGCTGCTATATTGGCCTTACCCACCCCAACCAACATTACTAAACTCCAAATTTTGCAAGGGAAGGAAAACTTGCTTCGTCGTTTTGTGTGTAACTTTGCAGAAAAAACGCATGGCTATATGCATCTCCTGAAAAAAGAACACTCTGTTTCTTTGGGATGACCAAGCCCAAAGATATTTCGATAATTTGAAACACTCTCTAACACACTCACCAGTGTTGCACCCCCCAAATTATTCAAAAGACTTTATGCTTTATGTTTTCTCCTCCACTATTACCACCGGTATGGTTCTGGTGCAGGAAGATCCGAATGGACAAGAACATGTGATTTACTATTTAAGTAAGAGTCTTCTTGACTCTAAAACCTGCTACTCACTTGTGGAGAAGCTATATTTGGATACGGTCATTATTGTGCAACGTTTTCGTCATTGCATTTTACTATGCACTACAATTGTCCTCACTGATCAAAACCCAATGTATTACATTTTGATTGGTCAAGTGCTAGGGGGGAATATTCCCGTTGGATAGTTATCCCATAGGAATTAGATATCAAGTTTGCTAAGGCTACTTCCAAGAATTCCTTAGTGTTTGCGGAGTTAATGTGTGACCTTCCATGTGCTCTCATGGAAGCTGAGCCCAATGATTCATTTCCATATGAATTTTTGTTCCTGATTAGCACAACCAACTCGTGGTATGGAGATTTGATCATATATCTCTAGACCCAAATATTTTTGCCCGATATATCTCATGACGATCGCCAATGCAATCATCACCATGTTAAATATTACCTCATTCTAAATGACACGTTATACCGGAGTGGTATTCATTCTATTCTCTGATGATGTCTTACTCATGACGAGGATGAACAAGTCATGAATGACTGCCACTCTAGATCATGCGGCGGTCATCTTTCTAGGATGGCTACAGCTCAGAAAATCCTTCGCACTAGGTATTTTTCACCCTCAATCTTTAAAGATTGTCATGATGCAGTTCAAAAATTCCCATCCTGGCTGCTTTTTTTTCCAAAAAAATGCACCCACGCTGCTCTTTACACCCCATCATTGTCGTTGACCTGTTTTGCAAATGGGGGATAGATTTAATGCATTGTAAGCCTACCTCAATCGGGGGGCATGGTTACACCATCGTAGCCGTGGATTATTTCACAAAATGGGCCAAGGAAATGCTTACATATGGAGAGGATGGTCATATCGCCCCTCTTCCTTTTCAATCACGTCATATCTAGGTTCATATTTCCACAAGCCATAGTCATTGATCATGGATCCTATTTCCGTAATTAGATGATGTCTGAGTTGAGTACCAAGATAGGTTTTCTTCACGATAACTCAACTCCTTATTATCTGTGGGCTAATGGCCAAGTCAAATCCATTAACAAAGTCTTGAAGACTATGGTGTGTAGAATGGTTGGAGATCATAAAGCCAACTGGAATTTAACTCTATTTTCTGCATTATGGGATTACAGAACTTCGGTTAAAACAACAATTGTTTTTGTGTCATTTCAATTGGTCTATGGACTGGAAGCTGTCATACCTATTGAGTGTGAGATTCCATCACTCAAGCTTGCAGTTGATCTTCTTCCCAACACTTCTATCAAAGAAGAACGTTTTATGTATCTGACAAACCTTGATGAGAATCGAAGAGATTCTACCTTGGCTAATGAGGCGCATAAAAAACACATTAAGGTTCAATACAATAAATATGTTCAACCTCATGTATTTAATGAAGGATACATGGTTCTAACCTATGATCACAAACGTGACAAACTTGGAAAAGGGGAGCTAGAATCCATGTGGTATGGTCCCTACATCGTGAGTAAAGTCTTAGAGAAAGGGGCCTATGAGCTTGTTGATTATGATGGGATACCTTCCGGGAAAACTCGCAATGGGTTGTACCTAAAAAGGAACTATGCTTAAAGAAATTTATGTTATATTACCTTGTATATATGTACATTGATTGACTTTTTTGTGTGGTTTCGTTATTTCAATATGGTTTTTAGTTCTTGTCAATACTACTTATACCATGTTTTTATTATGCAGATCAAATTCCTTTTTATGGTTTTACTGATGGTGCTTACCGTCATAACCTGAACCTTGCTACATCTGCATGGGTTTTATATTCCCCAACTCATGACCTAGTCAGTTCAGGAGCAGTTTGTATAGGTTCAGCTACCAATAATATCGCAGAGTATCATGTGGTAATACGTTTGTTGACTGAGGATGCATCTCAGAACACTGATCATTTGGTAGTCTTCATGGACTCTCAGCTAGTGGTTTTTCACTTAAATCATGTGTATGCCATCCGAAACCCCACACTTCTTCATCTTTTTCGAAGAGTGTGTTTGTTAGAAAGGTCATTTGAAACTATTACTTATCGACATATTCCTAGGTCTTGTAACAAAGTTGCATATTCATTAGCCATTTACATATTGGACTGGTATATTTCTCACACATAACAATTGATAAGTAAAAAACATGGTTCATTATAAATAAACAAAAGTAGTGAAAATACATAAGACTCGTCATTCCACATTTGAACACGGATAAGCCACCATAGATAAGTCTGTATATATATAAGAGTGTTTTACAAAAAATATGGTCTCGAGACCCCAATTGAATAACATTGGCTTTCAGTATTGTGAATATTTAAATAATATTATTATTTATAAATAAATAGGTTATTAGTTATTGGTGAAAGGGAATAACCCTTCACTATGCATGCTCAAGCCTTATAAAGGTGAGCTTCATTGCAATATTGTATCCATCATCTATCATTTTATTCCTCTTTTATTATTCAACTTGGAATTCGTATTCGACTCTTAACAGTCCAACCAGATACAATTGTAACATTGGTATCAGAGTAGTTCAAATATGTCGTTTACATCATCCAATAGCTCCGATCCACCATCAAACCATAAAGAAAAAGGCAATCAATATCATCCTTACATAGTGTACCCACCTAAGGCAAAAATAGAGTTGTCGAAATACAATGGAAGTGAAGACCAATGTGTTTCTTGGTTAAACAAAGCGGAAGAATACTTTGACATTTACAATATTCAATCTGACAAGGAAAAGGTGAAATATGTGTCAATGCATGTGGAAGGGTACTCCTATAATTGGTACTTATGGTGGAAAAGAGACAATTTTTCCTACACCTGCAACTTGTTCAAAAATGATTTTTTTAATAGATTTCAAAGAATCAGAGAAGATGATTTTTTTAGTAAACATACCAGATTACAATAGGTCGAAAGCGTTGAGGAATTCACACATCAGTGGGAATCCTTATCGACGCGAGTATTTGGGTTTTCTGACAAACAAAGACTCAAAACCTATTTAGGAGTTCTTAAACCATACCTCCAAAAAGAATTAAAGTTGCATGACATATGTAACATAGAAGTGGCAAGACATAAAGCAAAATCCACAAAATGCAAATTGGAAGGAATAAGAATAAGAGGCAATAACCATTATCGACAAGAAAAAGAGACACAATGCAGGTATTGTGAAGATAATTGGTCACCTGGTCATCAATGCCACAAACCTCAATCATATTCCTATGAAATTGAATATAGGTCAAAAACATCTAACAAATACTCTGGTAATAAAAAAAGAAGAAAAGAACACGTCGTAAATGCGGTCAATAACTGGACCCCGGGCCATAAATGTAGGAGCAGTCAGACAATATAGTGGAGAATAATCAAAGGAAAAGAAGTGTGAGTCTTTACAAAAGAAGTCTCATCTAATTCTAATGCTGACACAAAATCAGAATGAAGGACAACATTAGGAAAATACTCAAGCTTTGAGGACAAAGCTTTCCGAAGGGGAAGGCAATGTTGTGAATATTTAAATAATATTATTATTTATAAATAAATAGATTATTAGTTATTGGTGAAAGGGAATAACCCTTCACTATGCATGCTTAATCCTTATAAATGAGAGCTTCATTGCAATATTGTATCCATCATTTATCATTTTATTCCTATTTTATTATTCATCATGGAAGTCGGATTCAACTCTTAACAGTCCAACCGGATATAATTGTAACATTCAGATATAAAAAATTGAAAAAATACTGAAGATGGATATCTTTTAGTGTCTACAGCATATGGGATAGCTAATGGTGCTCGTGATAGCACATAATAGCTCTTGCCACTCTCTATAGAAATCACCCAAAGCGACCCAATACTCCAGTAGTGTGCCTCCAGTACCTCCTAGGGAGGTCATCTACAGAAATATATGGAATATCTAGAGTTAACCAGTTAAGGTTCTCCTCTAACTCACTCAACTCATCATCTACTATGTGGACAAAGTGGTCCCCCACTCGCCTGTAAATTGGGGAGGAACCCCTAGGTCGTGCATCTCCCACATCTGCATGAAAAAGTAGGTCTCGTTAATATCCATAAAAATTTCAAAACATAAAATATAAAAACAATCAATGTCTTAGTATTCCACTTACCAATGTTACCCCATTGGACACCTGCTGGTAGGTCTAGGTCTAGATCTCCCATGAATTCAGTCCCAACATATGTGTAGTCCTCCATCATAAGTAGTTGTTCATCCAACCAACAAAAGAAGGCATTCTCATACTTGACTTTAGATCCACCGCCACCATGGTGGGACATGAACTCTACCCAGTGAAACATGTGAAGGTCTCGTTCCCTCAACTCAGTGAAATCTACCTGCGGCCTCAGATGAGGTACCCTCTCAAAGAAGCAGGATGCTAGGATAGTTCATAGTCGAATTGCTTCAGCTCTCCCTACCGACACTTGGTCAAATGCTCTTTGAAAGTGCTCAGTAAAGCCTCATCCCAGTTGAAGACTGTGGGTACCATAGCCTCCAAATCATAGAGAATATGTGCTCCAGAATCATGATGAGCCCCTTAGCTAACTAAAACTCACTGCATAGTAAAAATAACTATGCGAAGAGGCAAATCCATTACCTCTTTAATTGGAATTTTCTTTCCATACATCTGAGTACCTAGAAAGAAGTGGCTGTCTATGAGCTCTTATGTAGTAACATCTCCTCCGTGAGGACCTATTAGTGATAAAGGCGCCCTGCGCCTAGAAAACCCTAGAAGGAAGTAGATATATTCTACCTCCACAGTTACAATGTGAGCCCCCACCTCGAAATATTGTTCTTTCGAGTTCCACATTCTCATAATGTATTCCATCAATCTCATGTGGGATCTCATGCTTGATACATTGAAAAATTTTAAGAGTCCACAGCCCGGTAGAGTGGCCACAGCACCAAGATCATTCCCAACCCTAACATCATCAAGTTCATGTTGCCTTTCTTTCGAGACAACCATATTCGTGAAAGTAACCTACCAAAAAACTCAAATTGAGGTATTAGAATACAAATCCAAGCCTTGAAAATACTCAAAATTCATTATTTTGGTTGGTATTTGTCGTGATTTAGGGAATTTTGTGGCACCGCCTATCTCCCTTTAAGATAGAGCGGTGGCACCACTAATTTTTGCATAAGAAAACGCAGTGTCACCAAGGCACCTCCTTTCCCAAAAGGCGAAAGTCCGTTACCTCGTGATCATTTTTTACCCTTGGGTAAAACATCCAAAACCCTAAAAAAATTGCATAGAATGAAAAAATAAAACCATAAAATGACTAGGAATGATTTTAGCTCTTACCTGGAGCTGACGGATCAAAAAATGGTTGGATGATGAATCTGGAATCCTCGCTTGAAAATTGCACACAAATAGCTCCAAATGGCTCTCCAATTGGTAAAAAGTGAAAATGGTAAGTTTTTTCACTATTCACTAGTTTTTATATAAAATATTTTGGGTTTTTATTATATTATTTTATTGATAATTACCCTTAAATAGTCATTAAAAAATTATTTTTGAATCTTTTGGAGGTCTAATAGTCATTTCAAAGTTTTTGCAGGGTCAGGAGTTGAAACAATTTTGGTTACGTAAGAGTTTGTTTTTTACTTTTTCTTACTTACACAAAACGAAAGTCCTTGAGTGCTAATTTTGAAATCTTGGTCATGCTCTTTAAACCTAGTACCAAATTTATGAGTCAACTTTAGCTTCTTTTCAGGCTCGTTAAACTCTTTTATCATGAAAATAAACCCTAATGGAGTCTTCTTCAAGATATTTTTGGACTCCTTAAATGTGAAAAGATCACCTACCTAACTTGATACGTTCATGCTTGTAAATGTATTTGAACGATCGTCTAGTCGGTGGTAGGTTATCTCTTTTTCATACTGATTAGACCTAATTACTAAAAAGGAACACTTTAGTTGATCTCAGCTAGAAGAGTTCTCTTGGGCATTATTTTATAATTTTTCTAGCCCTAGGCACTAAACCATACGAAAATGGACCTTTTGGAGTCTCCTTTCATTTTCGTTCAGACTCTCTAAACATGAACGATACTGAGTTAACTTACAATTGAATCGTTAAATTAAATGTTGAGAGACCATATTTTGGGAACAAACCCCTCCTTTCTCAGGTTCGTGAAACATATGAGAATGGACTTATCCTATGATAAGATACAATGAGTGTTTTTTACCCTCTTTGAACTCGTAAAAATGAAAAGGAGGCACTCATCAATCATGACAGGGGAAGTAAGGGAAGGGAACCATATTTCATTTGCAATAATGGCAGTTGTTAGTCATCTTTGAACATGGCACTTGTCTCCATTTCATTCAGTCAATTGGGTATTCAGCTTGCTTCCAAGTCAATCCACTTTCATGAGTCAAGTCACTCATTTTAGTCTTTCAAAGAATGCATCGTCCATCATCGCATTATGTCTTGATATCTGCCTGGTCAAGTCAATGCTACCAATTCTTTGGCCATGCTACCAAATGTTCAAAGGGAAGTCATGTTGATAGTTTGCATCTGCAGTCAAAACAACTTTTTTATCAGTTACAATTGAGTCAATCCTATGGTTACATCATACTCAAATTCCAGAAATTTGTTCCAACTTTCATGTCGTCGATGTGGGATTCATCATGGCCCTCCTTCGACGAGACTATTCCTGTTGACTCCAACTCATTATCCAGGAATTAGTCTCAGAAACAAAAATAAGTACTTTGAGATCTGTATGCATTAATGACAGACCGTCTAGCTTTCAACACAGGTTTACATCATTGACCTTTGATCGAAATATTCAACCTAGTGTTCGACATCATATCATCCATTCACACTCGAGAGATTGTACTACGGTACCTTGGGAATCATTGACATCAATGGTGATCTCCCTCGCACTTGTTAATGATTCTCATCATTAACTGGTAATCAAGTGGTTTCTACCATGTTTGACATAAAGACATTGTAATCACATGGATATAATCGTACTTTGTTGAAGATGAGACGAAGAAGATGGCTATCTATTAACCGCTCATTTCTTTCCCTGATTTGTGATGGAGTATTTTTATGAGTCCTAGCATGGATCCACATTTTTATGGTCATGATTGTGCTCAAATGTGTGTCCCCATGAAATAGATCTACATTGTATGTCTGGTAACTATATCCAAGTTTGAGTCTTCTTCGCATGGATCTACATTGTATTCTAGTATCCATGATTATTCATACCTCGCATGGATCTGTCTTGTATTGGTATGAAACCATGATTAGGAGTCATTTGGATATGAGTCAAAGTATTGATGTATTGTAGAAAATACGGGTTGATGAAGATCTTTGATCAATGAATTCTTGCCTCGAAGCGATAACTTGTTCTTACAAAGCTTTCACCTATCTTGTTCCTCTATCCTCATGCTTTGGGGGGATTCTGTTACACACATTTCTTGGCATCACCATTTAATGAGAACCAAAACATCATAATTTTCCTCAAATCCTCAAGATATCAAGTTATACACTGGTCAGGATTCATGTTTTTACACTTTTATCCACCACCACCTTTTCCCTTTGGACAATGTGTGTTACCCTTTTGTGTAACACTATTTTTCAGTTAGTAATGACCAGTGCCATCGCCTTCTCCCTTTGAGAAATAAGTGGTGCAGCCCTGGTAACGCTATGTCTCAATAGAAAAAGAGCGATGCTCAAGTTTTAAATGAAAAAAGATAACATTCATGAAGCTTCTCAAAGATCAGCTTCATGGCACCCTCATCCCTACACTTCTCAGCCACTTGGACTCGAGATCCCTCCTTCTAGGATATCACTTCCACCTCACCCATGAGAATCTCAACCATTCCTATCCTCCCACAACTATAAGTAATGGCTCACCCACCATGGGTAAAAGGGGGGAATATTATGCTATAGCACAAAAACTCTAGCCAAATCTAGCCACAAAGAGTGAGCATAAGGAAAACAAGTTGAAGCTTTGGAGGCAATATCTTGCTTGAGATGAGACTTCTCAATAATAAGGAATATCGGTTCTAATATCTCTCTTATTTTATTATGTAATAAAAGTTCCTTTCTCATAACTCCTACTGTGTATTAATCATTGGTTTTATTATCAAATTCCTTAGTCTTTGATATAGGATTGTAGATCGCATTTGGTGCTTTTATCTTGTATGATTTTTTGATGTTCTTATTGCAGGTGAACCTGTGGAGATCTAGTATTCTAGAAGGATGGTACATTACACTGTATAGCAGGTGAAAGATTCATTCCAAGCATTCATCAATCATAGGGAAAGTATGTTTATTGTTGTTACTCATTTGTTCTAGTTGTGAAGGATTTCAAGTTAGGGAAACAACTCATGTCCTCAAGAGATGAGTATTTCCAACAACAGCAGCATCCTAAATCTATGCATGTGAACCTATCCAAACTAATGACAATGTCTGGAGGAATTTTCCTCTTTGGAAGAAGAAGAAAATGCTCAACTGAATCAGGAAAATAGACATCTGCAAGATGAAAACTGGACCCATGTAGAGCAGCTGAGATCAACTGATGAGAGAGAACAATTTATTGAGATTTCAAAACTTGTGAGGAAAACCTAAGAAACTGATATATTGCATCATTGAACACAAACCATGTGAGGTAAAATCATCTCCAAGTGTTAGAAGCAAGTGTCCAGGCTATTGCAGAATGTCTCCATCTTTACTAGTTCTGTGAGGAGATGAGTATGTGATCTAATAGAAAGGTAGAGAAGCCCTGGGACTGTGGAGAGCGAATGCTTGAGCTCAATAATCTGACATATATTCAAAAATAACTAATGATATACAAATTATAATATCATCAAACTCATTAGATAAAACTGACATCAATTCCCCAGCAGCAATTTCAAAAGAGACTTGTGGTACTTGATTTTTCACACCAAAATTGATGAGAATAGATACAAGCATGACTGGAAGCTCTTGAAATTGAAACTCAAACAAAATAAGATCATATTATATCCAAATAATTTCATATGAGCTTCAAGGGTGTCCTCCACCAAGATGGTATATGCACAATTTTCTCCTTCTTCAAAACTCTGAGTATTGATGCATTCAATCATGTAGGAATTTCCTGGAAGATCAAGATCAATGAGAGTGAATGAATAACTCCTAAAATGTGATATTTACTCCAAAACATACAAAGTATTACTTATATGCACACCATCAACATCATTAGAGATAGATAAATCAAATTCCTCTTCATTTTCTAAAACAATCACCAATAAACTATGCACAGAATTTAAAATAGCGGAATCACTGGAGAATTGTTGCATAGAATAAGGAGAGTTTTCCTTCAATAACAGATTTTAAAATTTCTTCATTTGGATCAGCCATATGATAATATGATATATCATATATCTCATAAAATTTTGGAGCAGCGGGAGAAGGATTCACTCCAAGGAGACTTTCTTCAATTCGAATTGACTATGTTGAATATTTTGCTTCTTCCTCATCGTGAACAATTTGCTTTTCTGTGGGAGAGGGAACATAGACTACATTCTTGAAATAATCATGCTGGATTTTAATTGAACCTCTCTCAATATCTGTGATTTGAGAGTCATATCCCATATGAATGTTAGGTCCTCCTGATAGAGTGAATTGGTGAAGGATTCCATGGAGGCAACCATGTGGTTGGATGCTCCATAATATATCAAGTAATCCTTCGATGGAGTGAGGCATGATTTCAAAGAAAGTACCTCTCATTTTCTTCAGTCTACTCTTCAGCATCACACATCTCTACACCTTGTGGAAGGGAAATATTGTTTTGTTCAAGGAGTGTTCTCAACTGGCCGAGGGTCTTCTTCGTGCATTGGCTTTATGGATGAATGCCTCTCTAACAGTATGGACATCTTCTTTTCTTTTATGGAACCCGAGGATTCATAGGATATTTTTTATTCTCTTTTGGCTTCGAATCAGAGGCTTTAGGCTCCTTGTTCTTGTGCTTCCCTTTGGCTTGCGCATCGATGGATTATGACATCAAGAGAGCTTGATTCTTGGAATTTTGGAGCAATCCCATTTGACTCAAATTAATATGCTCCTGTATTAAGGACTCGACAAACATGTCTAGGGAAGGAATATTCCAATTGGGGATGGAATCTCTTCCAGAATGGAAGGTAGAGACAAAGACAGAGTACTAAGAACCAATTTTGTTGAGCACAGAGAGCACAAGATGCTCATGCTTCCTCTGTATTCCGCGTTGCTTACATTGTAGTGCTAGAGACTTCAATTTTGTGAAAAATTGTTGGATAGTTTAGAAACTGTTGGATTGAAATGCAATTAGCTCGTTCTCCAATATGTTCCCTCAAAGCTCATATTTCTTTCCAAACAAGAATTCAAGCTTTTCCCAAGCTTATTTCGGAGTCTCCAATCCCTCAAGATGAAAGAGGAGGTCCCGGGAGATGTGAGTGCATAGGAAGCCAAAGGCTTCATCCAATCGGTTCAAGAACTTATTTTTCTCAGTAGGATAATGAGGTTCTGTCTCTATTCCCATAGTAATCCTATATAGGCCAAGCTTTTGCAAGGAGACCTGCATATCTTCCCTCCAATAAACATAGTTGAAGGGTGTAAGGATCTGGTTAATAAAGCTGGAGAATCCATCAATTTTCCTCTCGGATAGTCAATTCTTCAATCAAGTTACATAGTACCTGTAAGAAACACTATAAAATACAAAAAAAATCACAATCATGTCAAAATCAAGCCTTCCATATTGACATGTACACTTTCTTAGGGTATGTCACACCCACTGAGACTTCTCTGAACGAATCCAGAGTTAGCAATGCACACTTTACGGGACTTATGTGGAAACCCAGCTACTTCTGGTGTACAATGGAAATTGGACAGACTTGTTGTATGCCTGAATAGGACACGATACCATGTTAAATTATTGTGCCATTTATATTAAGGCAATGAGTGCAATTGAATTATATTATTATGTAGTGTAATGGAATGAAAAATACACACTGAACAAGAAAAATTTCATAGAAAATGGATAAGAATTGCTCAGTATAACTACAGTATAAACTTCATTAATCCCAGCAGTATACAACATTGTTATATAAAGGAGAATTCAAATCATGTGGATATGATTCGAATCTAACAACTCAATCTGACTACATGGCTAGCTAGAAGTTTCTAAATCGCTATCGAAGATCACTAGTCTAACTCTAGATGTCTAATTCAGTCTCTCAATCAGTTAAAATGATGAGGTAGGTGAGAAGTACGTGAAAATAGGAACCTACCCACATGCAGCCATGCAAGACTGGTGCTAACTAAACTGGAGGACATCTAACTGAATGTAACTGGAGCATAACTTAGCTTAACTAGTTACCAACTACCAACAACTGAAGGAGGTTGGTGGTGGCACTCCCAATGGCTCCTAAGTTGTAGGGATTTGTATCAAAGGCACATAAATTGATGCATGAACATGCAGTCAGTTTTAGTTAACCTATATATGTTTTCCCCACACTCTAGTGACTGGTACTGGTGGAACCAATAGCCCAAGTGAGTCCAGTGGTACTAGTGCACCCAATATTAATTAGTGACTCCTAATTTAGGAAAATATAATCTAATAGACTAAGTATGGACAAGGGAGGATTATAAATCCTAACACGTTCTTGAACACTTCATGATGAATTTTAATAGAACCACTCCCAACAGCTAGGATTTGGGAGCCATATCCCATATGAATTCTAGGTCTTCCTGTGAGATTCAGAGTGGTGAAGGATTCCCTGGAGGAAACCATGTGGCTGTATGCTCTAGAATCTATCAAGTAAGCCTGAGAAAAAGTGAGGCCTACCTTTAATGCATGGCACCTCTCATGATCTTATGTCAGTTTTCCAGTAGTAGACTTCTTTTCTCCTTGTGGAAGGGAAATATTTTTTTGTTCAAGTGTGTTCAAGGAGTGTTGACAAATGGTCGATGGTCTTGTTCATGCACTAGCTCTCTGGATGAAAGCCTATCATACCGTAGGGACATCTAGTCTTATCAAATTTCTACTTTTTATTGGAACCTAAGGCTCCATCGAAAGATTCTTGATTATCCTTTGGCTTCGAAACAATGTTTTTGGTTTCCTTCCCTTTGTGCTTCCCTCTTGCTCATGCATTGTTTGAGCCTATCACTAAGAGTGCTTGATTCTTGGAGGTATGAATCACTCCCATTTGAACCATTTTATCTTTCTCTTGTATTAAGGACTCAACAAAATCATCTAGATAAGGCATCTTCCAATTAGGGATGTGTTGCTACTACAACCACTACCCCAAATTGTTTTATGATTTTAGGGCCCCTCCTTAGATTTTTTAGCTTTTAACCTTTCCTAGACTACTTTTACTTGTTAAAGTTTCATTCCTTGACCTAGTTTTATTTCCAACAAGTCAAAAAAGGATTTCTTTTGCTGATTTAGAACTGATTTTTTCCTTGCAATGTGTCAGGTGAACTCATCGAGTTGATCCAACATGTCGGGAAGATTCGGTTTTCCCATCTGATGTTGTTTGTGCTTATCCAAAGCCTTAGTATTGCGAGAGAATTTGTTGAGTTTTACTGACCACTTCGGTGAAACTTAGTTTTTTGAGTCGATACTATAGGCAGTTCTGATGTTTCCTTGTCAACGCGTTTGTTCGAAGACCCTTCATCGAAAGATCTTGCCAAATGGAATTGATGGTATCGACCAAACTCAAAATTTGACGCCGAAGCGATCAGCAGAAACTCATGTTCTTTGCTCGATGTCGTTCCTTGGAAGATTTTTACAAGTTTTTCGACCATCATTTCGTCGAATCTTTCTAGTGGTTTTTTTCGACAGCATCGGCATAACTTGGGGTTTTGTGTCGATGCGTCAGGAAAAATTGAGGGTTTGTGAACGTTTTTTTCCTACGGAGTTTTTTCATGACTTTTGTCGACAGTGCATTTTCAGGAGGTTTTATTAAGTCCTGCTGATAGTGTCGAAAAAACTCGACATTTGGATCCAATACTATCACGATGAAATTTTTTTTCAGTGTCGATATGGTAAATTTGTTGACGAAGTGATGCTCTAGGAGGTAAAACGTTGTTTTCTCCTGTGCGACTTAATTACCCCATCGATTGCATTGATTGCATTTGTTTTGATTTTTTCTATATATAGCAGTTTTTTTTTTAAAGCTATTACTGGTACTCCTTTTTGAATGTGCCCTATTGACAATTTCCACTTGGAGTCTACTAATTGCTTGAGCCAAGCATTTTTACGAGCATCCATGCCATCATTTTCCAGGTAGGCCTCAATCCTTATCATTGTGTTGTTTTTGTTAAGAAGAGGTTGGTAGAACGACGTTTTGGGTTTTACGGTTATGGTGTTGGGAATTTTTCACCATCCTTGTCTGTAGCCATGCTTTAAAAGGCCAAACCCTATCCCTTAGGTTTTGTTTTTTACTTATCAACCACTGAGGTTTTTCCTTATTCGCGCTAAGCCTACTAGTTTGGCCCTGTCTGTTTTTTATTCTCACCTTCGCCGCAGCGCTTGTTTTAGTTTTTCTAGCCATAGAGATGGATCATTTAGATCTACAAGATTGTAATGATGAATCTATGACAGGTTGAGGGTTCCTCTGACCATGCCTTGTATTGTTTTCCTTCTTATACGATGGTAGGAGAACACGCGTTGGTTTAGCACAATCAGATCTGTCAGATTTCGAAGTATGCCCTAGGGTTTTCTTTCCGAGCCATTTTCTGTCCATGTGGTCGGTTATACTTTCATGAGGTTTTCATAGGTTTCGGGTCAACCTAGGGTTTTGAGTGGCCTTTGGTTTGAAAATACAAAGCTATTATTGCAATTTTTCTTTGATTGTTTTCTTGCATGTAAAAGAAAAGTTCATCTCAGTATCTTGATATTAAAACTGAAGGATTACTGAACAGAAGCAAGCTTGATATAGGAATTAAAACCCGATTTGATTGTTCTTCTGCATCTTGACCTAAAACACCAAATTATTGATTTATAGAACTAGAGATATAAATCCCAAGACATCAGTTAGAAATTGCACTTGAGCTAATGTTTTTCAGTCCAGTTTTAACTTAATATACACCTTGCCATAACTTGAAGTATCTGGATAAAATGAAAAAATTCTTTGCATCACAGGATCACTTTAGATGGCCAAGGATGAATCGGTAAAGACATGTTTTTGTTCCCCAACCTATTAAGCATTGAATGCAATTTCATTTTTGAAAAGAAAAATTATATTTGGTTATCTAGGTTTCATTATCTTGCATCTTAATAGTATGTGTTCATTCTAGTATATTCTATTGATATGAATGCATGTTATTTGATCACAGTAACTCTAATTTATTTCTTGTTATGGTTATGTTACAGCCTCAGTCTTCAACCCACAACATGCCAAAGAAGGGTGGGAATAATAAGGCCAAGGTCCATGAGGAAGACTCAGACTTGGAGGTCTTTCCTTGAATGGAGATAATCTACGAAGACACGAACACGGTCACATGAGCTGAACCAGAGTTCAAATAGGGACAGATATATCACATGATTAAGGATCAGAAGGTCCCAGATGCAGGATTATAATATATTCCTTTGTATACAAGCATAATAAAATCAGGGATCACAAATGTATCCATGCGTCATGAAATTTTCCCTTTTCTTGAGGTGATATGATGGATCCTACCTCGGGAAGACACAGGTGCCATGATTATTTCAAACACTAAAGGACAATCCTTCACTTCCTTGACCCCTGCATACATAGCCAAGGATTGCAACCTACCCACCCCAAAAATCAGCATGACAGATGACTGGATAAATAGTTTGATTTTAGACTATATCGAATGTGCAAAGCTGATGATGATAGCAGGGAAGAAATTTTGCCAGAAATCCTCTGGCAAATATGAAACTTCCAGCTTACACACTCCCTACAGGCTTATAGCCCTTATGCTCAGCAAGAATTTTTGGTAGGGAAAATGGGAAGTTCTATAAGATGGGTTGGATCCCATTGATATATCATGTGGCCATGCAAGGAACTATCTTTAACTGGGAAGACATTGTAGCAAATAGCTTGTCTTCCTGTATAGTTGCGGCACTAGGAGGCCTACTTCAGAGAAAATCAGAATTCTACATTGGGTCGTATTTGATTGATTGTACATTATACCTGTACCCATTCTCAAAACTGAATTGTAGCTAGAGTGAAGCCAATACACCCATCTATACTGCATATCATATTCTATGGGCTCATAAGTACCATACCTTCTACAAGCTTATTTGTGAATAATTTCTTATGCCTCTACACAAGCCGATCTTTCTCAGGGAGTGCAAGTGTATGTCTGAGGGTGCACTAGAGGTTATATGTGAGTATGAGGACTATTGTTTCTCTAAAGAAGGCAACTATATAAGGATTTATGGAGGGACTAGAGCCCCGTCACTACTTACTAGGTATGCCACATATTACATAGTCCATAAGGAGGCAATAAGACAGCTTTTCCTAGATGGATTCATAAATTTTATTTTTGACATAAATAAGGAGGCTTATCCACCAATGTCTTTCTGTATTGGCGGCTACAAGTTCTCCAAGGTAAAAAGTGTGCTAGACTTTGTAAAGAATCTAGAAAATTTCCACTTCGATGAGAAGATTTTCCATAGGAATGATTCCCGAGGCAAGGTTGTCGCACATTGTGCGCTTGTAAAGGTGAATTTTGAATATTCTGATTTTTAGAAATGCATGCAATATGACTACCTTGAATAAGTGGTTCATATATAATATCACAACCTATTACACCGAAATCTTCTCCTCTTAATCCATGTGTCAACCCTTTGTCTAATCCCCAAATTTCTCTCTGTTAAACTGGATTGATATTGAGGTTGTTTCTTCCTTTTTTCCTCTTTAGGAAAGTCGACGCTCTTTCCCTTCATGCTAGGTGTGTCAGTGTCAATGCTCTATCTCCTACTACTAGGTGCATCGATGGTGCTCTTTCCCTTCATGGAAGGTGCACCGGTGGCATTTTGAGGGCAAAAACCGTAGCTTCGAGACCCTTCTCGAAGGTGTATGAGGTGGAGGATTATCCCTATCATCTAGGTGAGGTAGAATTTGGTTCCTATCCTATGGGGAATATCCCTTAGACCCCTCCTCCTAATCCTCAACCTACTCTATCCCTTTAGCCTTATAAATTAAACCCTCTCTCCATTGTGAAGGGAGGAAGGACTATGGTACTATTATGCTGGTGTAATTTCTAGGTGATCCCTATCATCCTTTGGGAGGCTATTATCTTGATTTGGAGGCTTTGGCTTGGATTGTTGGATGGAAATTTGTAGTGTTAAGGATAGGTTGTGACATTCCTTCTTTTATGTATTTCTATGTATCTCCTTGATTACATTAATACAAATCTATTTCCATAAAAATTGTTGTTGTGTTAATAATGTTTAGAGCTTTCTTCCCTAACTGTTAGCCTAGATCGATTAATGTTTGAATACGCATGTATTATTTGCTTGTTTACACTTTCTTTACAAGGTTTTGCAGTTGAAGATATGAAGGCTCAGGAGCTTGGATCATAAAAGAGAGAAGAGTAATTTCATATTGCAGGTAAGTGATATATATGTTGCTTTACATTTCTATTTGATCTAGGAGAGTAGATTTTATTGTGTACTTGATTTGTTCTAGATCCACTTGGACTAGGGAGATCTGGCTTGAGTCTGCTTGAGTAGATTTATTCAGTAACACAACCATGGGAGGAAAAGGAAGCAGCAACGCCACAGATCAGTAGCAACAGTAAGAATAAGCTGCTAAGAAATGAGAAGAAGAGGCGCAAAATCTAGTAGATGAAGCTGGGAAACTACTAGTTGAAGAAGCTCAAAGGAAAAGGGTGGAAGAGGAGAAACTTCAATATAAATATGAAGAAGAACGACTTCAAAGGGAAGAAGAAGAAAGGATACAAAGAGAATAAACAGAAATATTGGAAAAGGAATCTAAATAAGTAGCCGAAGAATTAAGAAAGAAAGAATAGGAAGATAGAGACAGAGAGAATATGGAACAGGATACTGCTCAAAATAATCAAGCAAATACTCCCTCTACATCTATTGACACAATAAGAGGAGTTAACCTCCCTCTTGCAGAGTTGGGATTAGTTCCTTTTACTCCGTCCAAGTATCATGCAGTGGCATGCCTGGACTCGATATTCTTCTACCCAAAGAAGATATCTATTGTTTGGAAATCGGAGAAAATATTGAAGGTTGGTACCCAACCTGATGTAGTCACGGTGACTGAGAAAAATATCATGAAAGGCACCAACCAAGATCCTGCATTCCTAGCATCAGTAAGCGTTACAGCTGCTCAAGATAATGTTGACAACATTGGCAAATTGATAGAAGATACATAACACTACAAAGAGAGAATGTGTATATTAAAGAGCACTCTGGTTAAGGAAAGAGGAGAGGGAGGAGAATTAAAAAGAAAGCATGAGGTGACTCTTTCAGAGTTCGAAATGATCCAAAATGATTACTAAGATTTAGAATCAGAAAAGGATGCCCCAGTGCTTTCAGATACGATCATAGATGGAGAAAAGAAATACTTTGAAAATAAGATTTCAGAATTAGAGGCACGGAAATCTGCAGCCGATAGACAAGCAGAAGAGATAAGAACCCAAGTGGGAGAGCTACAGGCACAGAATAGCTCACTGGAAACTCAGCTTAAAACAACCAATGAATGACAGCTTGATATCACTTCCTTCCAAGAGCAATCCTTCCTAATCTGGAGGAAAATATATCAAGTCTAACTAAAACTTGCGGAAGAGGTATACAGAATCAAGCAAGCAAAAAAAAAGTTACAAGAAATTTTGGCAATATATTAATTGATTTCAGAACACGGTTACTATAAGTTGAAGAAAAGGTTAGAGGGTAGCTAACGTGGATGGAATCTAATGAGTCATTTCCTGAGCACTTGCCACAAAAGATAGCAGAAGTTTTGAGAATAGAATTAGAACTTATATATTTCTACAGCAAGTCTTCTTTGAGATTGACAACTGGGGTCGAAAATACTATGGAAAGGTGCGTGGATTTTTTCACAAGAATGCGCACGACACAAAATAAGTGCTAGACCTCTCATGTGGTGAGAATCCAGGAGTTTCCAGACAAGGATGAACACCTGAAATATCTCCAGGACAGATTGTGCAAGGATGAATCAAGCATACAACAAATTGAAGGTATTACTAAAAAAGTCGTAAAAGGTTAGATTGTAGAAGCCTCAGCCAGCAATTATCTCCTCGAAGACCTATATTGAGTAACCCCACTCGAATTGGCGGAAATAAAGTCATAGTTGGTTGTCCATGAAGTGACTGTAAGGTTACGGGAACCTTTAGACTAAAAAACTATTGCTGCAGAAGCTTATGCATGGGGATAATTCATTGGAAGAACAGCTAGATCCTCCTGAGTTTTTGTCTTGTCTACATGTGGCATTTTATGTATATTATTTTATCTTATTTCCATTTTCGTAGTGCAAGTCACTAGAGGACAAATTTTGTAAGTCGAAGAGTTAGGGAATCCCAAAAGGAAAGGGTAGTCCAAAAGTAATTTGTAAAATGTATAAATAGGAGTAGAGGAGATTTTAGAAGGACTTTTCACTAGTGCATACATGTTGTTATTTATATGAAGAATTATTTCTTTTATGAATAAAAGAGAACCAAATTTTGTTGGAGGAAGGACTGTACAAGTTTCAAATTGATTGTGTGGATTGCTAATGTTGAACTACATCTTATTTAGCTACTATGCAACTGTGAGATCGTTCTAACTTAATGAATTGTTTTTGCAATGATGAATGGTTTTACTTTATGTAAGAAATCTTGTGCATACAATGAGTAATGAATGTTTTAACATTACAAAGCTATATTTGTTTATATTTTTTGTTGTGATTATGTATGTAGAATTTGAACAGCTACCTGTAGGATTCAATATGCAACATTATAGTAAATTACTCTGTTAAATACAATTATGCTCCCCTTAGGGATAGGTTAGATAGATAGAATACATTAGAATACATTAGTCTTGCTTAAATTAGAAGTGATTGAGAAGCAATGATTCATGTAAGGCGAGAGGTAAGAAACTACACAGCTCTTCGGAGGTTCTTGTGTATCAATCACTTGCATTTAGTTTCGGCACTTGCATCTCATCCTTAAACATAAAACCATATAAACAGTGGACCGGGACGCAACCAGTAAAATAGACTTAAAATGTTCTTTTAATTATATGGTAGTCAGGCCGCTAACTGGATGGATTCCCCATAACAAACAGTAAATGATTGAGTTGGGAATGATTATTGGGGAGAATCCCTACTATCGATACCTGGGATTTTCTAGGCATCAACAGTTTTGGCACTAGAAGGAGGGCCTCCAATGCATGTATGGCATAGGAAATCCGTTTACTAGAAACTATTCCATTGGTGATAGCTCTGAAACTAAGTTTCCCGAAGATTTCATTTCTGAAGAAAGAGTAGGATTTGATGAAGAAGATTTGGAACACCTTTACCATGTTCCATTTGAAGAAGTTAACCACATGAGAATACATAAAAGATCTTATGTAAAATATCTTGGAGGATTGAAAGAAATCCCTGCATTACCAAGAAGGCGGGCTTCCAAGAAAGTACCTTCTTATACTAAAGATTCTATATTGGTGTAAAATTTGGAAGAGCTGGTAGATTTATCCATACAAGAGGTCATCCAATCGCTTGGTCAGTTGGGACAAGATTCCCCTATTTTTCAATCTCCATTACAGTCACATTTTTAGTCTCCACCACAGACTCGTTGTCCAATCATAGCTGCAAATGCTAACACATCCCAAAATGCTAATGTTAATCAACCTGCATGGAGAGTAAGAACACCACTCAACTTGGATGTTCCATTACATGACTTACCTAAGCAGGGCTCTAAGAAATTTTGACCCTGGGAAGGGCATTTCTGCAGAAGACCACTTGCAAATTTACTATTTAGCTTTGGAACTTTTAGGTGTTCAAAATGAAGATGTTTTATGCAGGCTTTCTCTGCATACCTTTGAAGGTAAATCCTCTGCTTGGTTTTTCAGTTTACAAGCCAATTCCATAATAGATTGGGACACCTTTGAAAGGCTATTTAAAATCAAATCCGGCAACAAAAGAACCATATCCACTCTTACAAAATAATTGCTCTCTCTGAGAATGGATACGAAAGAGAAAGTGCAAGATTTTAACTAGAGGTTTTCTGCTCATCTGAATAATTTCAGTGCTATAACAAATCCTGCAGAAGAAACTTTAATAAAGTACTATACTTAAGCACTTTGTCCGAACATAGCAACATTTGACAAAAGAGAAGTGAAATGTTCGTTGGTTGAGAATTATGAGGAAGCCAATAAAGTAGAAGTCAAACCTAACAGCATAAACAAACACACTGCAGAACCAGAGGTAAAGACTTTTAGTGGTAAAAAAAATTTGATGTTAACCAGACCCAAGGAAGAACACTCAAATGAATTAGAAAATGTGGTCAAGATGGTACAAAAAGTTATCAAATAATATTATATATCTAGAAAAAGATAAAGAAGCTAGTTCATCAAAGAAACACTTCAAACCTTATTTCAAGAAAAGAGAAGAAAATGGAACATCTCAACCACCTACATATAACTATTCTATGTTGAATTTTATTGAAGTAGGAATGGATCATTTATGCACTTTCCATCAAGAGCCTCATTCTGAAAAGAGTTTCCCACAGTGGATAAACTCAATGACTCTAGTTATGAACTAAATATTAGATTCTCAAATAATAGAGCCTGAGGTGGAGAAAAAAACCAATGAACCAGAAGAAACACATGAAACCACAATGGTCTTATGGGACTATGGACCCACACTAGGAATAAATTAAGAGGAGCCTACTGAAGAGATCCAACTTTGATCAGTTAATGTTACAACCAGAAGTAAAGGACCGGTAATGGATCAAATATAAATACTGCCTCATATTAAGAAGATATAAGAAACTATGAAGAATATTAGCAGTACTACCCAAACAACATCTAAGTATGATCTGGTCAACACAAAAGATAAAGTTCCAGGAGTCAGTAAGCCTGTAAATATAGTGGAGAATACAATAGAAAGCAATAAGAAGGGTTCAGTAGAATAAGACATGGGGTATGACATAGTAGAAGACATTAAGAAAACTAAAGAGAATATTTATTTATTTGAATTATGTAATTTACCCCAGCAAAGAAAGAATCTTCTGGAGGCTTTCAATCCACAACCCAGTAGGTCCCAGGATGGCATTCAATCCGATAAAGAAATTAATGAAGCTAGCATTGGAGGGAAGTCTAAATATCAAACTTTGTCATTCTTATTGTCTTTTGATATTTTCAATCATAATGTGCAAAATTGTTTGGTGGATTCTGGGGATTCATCTAATGTCATGCCTCTCACTATGTAAAAATATCAATGGTCAACCTACACCATCCTCATGTAAGATCATTCAAATGGACAGATCCGTAGTTAAGGTAATAGGAGAAATGAAAAATGTGTTGATCCGGTTATCTGCAAATGAGAAAATTGTCAGTTTATAGACATTATGGTGGTAGATATACCAGAGGCATATGGTTTGGTATTGAGTAGGGACTGGTCTGCAAAACTGAATGGGTATTTTGCAACTGATTGGTCACACATGTGGTTGCCATATAATAACAGTCAAAATCATATTAAGATAATGATGGAACCACACATGAAACACAATGTAACTCAATTGGAGGGAAAGAATGAACCTATAAAATTCACATCTTCAGTGTTAGGTAGCTACTTTTTAGAGCTTGAACATGGGAATTATCAAGCTGAAGAATCCAGTCATGAGTTAGACACACAGTCTAAACTCCTTCATTTTTCACGGACTGATGATATTTATTGTAATATAGTAAACTTAAAGTAACACTAATCAAGTAGATTTAGAAGATAGATTTTGGTTTTTTACTTTGATGGTTCCAAAGCACAAGAGGGATCAGGAGTTGGTTGTGTCCTAATTGACTCAGAAAAGAAGAAACATTTTCTCTCTTGTCGACTAGAGTTTGAATGTACGAATAACACAACTAAGTATGAAGCTCTAGTACAAGGCCTGAGAAACGCCATTGAACTAAACATTAAAAACTTAAAAGTTTTTGGTGAATTTGAAATAGTAGTCAAGAAGGTTAGAGACACAATACATTGCTTATCACCACACTTGAAAGGATATTAATATGAGGTCTGGAATCTGATTTCACATTTTAATGCTTTCAATATAAATTCAGTTCCTAGATTACAGAATGTTGCAGCAGACCTCTTAGTCGTTTATGCTGCTATATTAGTACCTACTAATAATAAATGCGCTATTGAATTCATTTTCAGGCCAGCAGGTACCAGATAATATTACAAACTTGAGGGTGTTTGATGATGATGAGAAAATTATCGATTTCCTAACACATGAGGAAAATTTCAAGGACTCTATTATTGATGATGGAGAACATGAAGCAAATATGCAAAACAAAGAAGTAACCCAAGGGAATTTTATTCCCAAACAAGTAAGGTCACTAGAAGAGATGTTTGACTTACATAACAAGTTCAAAAGTCTAGCCAATGTCAAGACAAATAGTTCATCTATGTAATATGAACTCATCAATTTAGGGACAAAATCTGAGCCCAAATACGTGAACTTGGGAAAGTGTTGCTCGCCTCGAGAAAGGAGCAGGTTTATCAATTTGTTTCAGCAATACAAAGATATATTTTCTTGGACATATGAAGACCTGAAAACATATGACACATGTATCATCCAGCATGTTATTCCCATTACAGCAGGTGTGAAACCATTTCAACAACATTAATTGAGAAAGATGCATCCAAAACTGGAACCTTTAATCCAAATTTAAGTAAAGAAATTACTTGATGCTAAGATTATTTTCGGAGTCAGACATTTAGAATGGGTAGCCAATTTCATCCCAATGAGGAAAATGTCAAGTGAAATAATATTATGTGTCAACTTCAGAAATCTGAACAAGGCTTCAGATAAAGATAACTATCCGGTTCCACCAATGGATTAGATTCTCCAAATGGTATCAAGTTCTGAATTGTTCTCCTTATTAGATGGGTTTTTCAAGCTATAACCAAGTATTGGTAGTTGAGCAAGACAGGCTGAAAATACATTTCGAATGAAATGGGGAACATTTGCTTACAGAAAAATGCCCTTCGGTCTCATCAATGTTGGAGCTACGTTTCAAAGGGAAATGGATATCGCTTTCTGGGGTTTGATCGGCCACAGTGTAGTGGTATATATAGATGATGTAACAATTTTCTCAAAGAAAAGGGAAGATCATGTTTTTCATTTAAAATAGATTTTTATCACTATAGAAAGTATGACATCTCTTTGAATCCAAAGAAAAGCATCTTAGCGGTATTAGAAGGAAAATTGTTGGGACATATCATTTCAAAAAAGCGAATCTCCATAGACCCGGAGAGAATAGAAGTAATATCTCAGATTCCCTTACCCCATAACAAGAAAGGTATGTAATCATTTATGAGTACTATAAATTTTGTTCGAAGGTTTGTTCCTGACTTTGTGCAAATTGTAAAACCTTTGCAACAAATGGTAAAGCAGAGTGTGCAATTTAAATGGACCGATGTGGAGAAGGTTTCCTTTAATGACATCAAAGCAGCAACAGCTCATGCACCTTCCCTAAGAATTCCTGATTTTGAAAAGTATTTTATTCTGTACACTTTCGCTTCTGACAACTCACTTGCGGCAGTGCTTACACAAAAGGGAGAATTGGGAGATGAGTACCCAATATCATTTATTAGCATTGAGTTACAAGGGGATGAATTGAACTATCCTGTTGTAGATAAACAAGCATATGCAGTATTTAAAATAGTGAAACAATTCAGGCCTTACATTTTAAAAAATAGAACCAAGGTAATAGTTCCTCATCCTACTGTCATAGCCCTCTTCGCACAAAGAGAGTTAGGTGGACAAAGAGGAAACTGGGTGACAAGATTGCAAGAATATGATTTAGAGTTCAAACTAGCCAACATTATCAAAGGTCAAGGGTTATTCAAGTTAATTGCATAAGGTCATAATGATGAAGACTATGATTGGGAAAACAAACCAGAGTTAAATATGATTGATGTATGTCATATTTTAACTGCTCGTGAATCTTGGTATAGAGATCTGGTACATTACCTTCAACAAGGATATTTACCAAAGCATTGGAATTCTAAGCAACGAAGGGCACTTCATCTAAATTCAACCTCTTACCAAATAATTGATGGAGTTCTCTTCAGGAAGAAATACAATAGAGTATTTCTGAGATGCCCTGAGAAAGAGGATGCTTATAAAGTTGTTAAAGAATTGCATGATGGCCTTGCTAGAGGACACTTTTTTGGAGATACTACTGCTCACAAGATCCTTAGGGTTGGCCATTATTGGCCAACATTATTTAAATATGCTCATGCCTATGTGAGAAAGTGTGATGTATGTCAAAGAAGCGGTGGAAGATTAGCGAAAGCAGTCAGACCATTGGAACCTGTTATTATTTCAGATCCTTTCGAGCAATGGGGCATAGACACCATTGGAGAAACTACTCTAAATTCTTCACTACTGCATAAATATATTCACACATCTACGGATTACTTCACAATATGGGTGGAAGAAGTAGCACTACGCAAATTGAACGAGGGCATGGTCATCAACTTCTTACAAGAACACATCATGACTAGGTTTGGGGTTCTAATTTCACTTGTTTTTTAGAATGCGTCTTATTTTTCATCCACCAAAATGACTGAATTCGCTAGTGAAAAAGGAATAAAATTGCACTACTCCGCCAATTATTATCCTCGGGGAAATGGGTTAGTGGAATCCACAATAAAAAATCTGATCAAAATTCTAAAAAATATTGTTATTGAAAATCAGAGAAGTTGGCACACAGCTCGTCCTAGTGCATTATGGGTAGATAGGGTCACCACGAAGAACTCCTTAGGAGTGTCCCCTTATACTATAGTTTATAGGAAAGAGGCTATTCTACCCCCAAACATTTTTCTTCCATCATCTCAGTTAGCTCAAGCCTCACGAGGTTCTGGTAGTGACATTTTACAAGCCTGTATTAACACTTTGTTGAAGCTTGAACAGTACAAACTTAAGTCTAAGGAAATATTTAAACAACAACAAGAAATTGTTACGAGATGGTTTGATAAACGAAAGTCTGGGAAAGGGAGTTTCGAGATTGGAGACTTGGTTTTAAAGTGGGATCACCCGCATGATGAGAAGGGAAAACATACTAAATTCCAACATATATGGTTTGGCCCCTTTCAGATTGCTGAGAAGATAGGCCCCTCGACTTATAAGTTACAATATTTACAAGGACGAGAAGAGAATCTTCCTGTAAATGGCCTTGTTCTCATCCCTTATTTCACCTAGCTTTTTAGGGAGTCCTTGTGTACATAAATAAACCTTTTATGTTTATGTTCTTGATTTCTTTTAGGTTTTACTTTCTTTCTTTCTGCTGATTTACTTTAGTTCATTTCATTTTGTTTTAGAATAAACATTTGCTTTCTTTTGATGATTTTCTTTAGTTTAGTTTTTTTTTGTTTCAGAATAATCCAGCTTAATCTTTCTGTGCTTGGAGACATAAAAATATGAACAAATTGCCAAATTCTTTTATTCCAAGAACTGCTTATTATGCAAGATTGTGATCAAAAATAATATTTTTTAAATTGATAGACTACTGAAGGGAAGTTATTTCAGGAGCACATTGAAGTCCTATTTAAACCCTGTAAAATAACTAAGGTAGATGAGGTCTAGAATACTATTTTGGGGCTCCATCCACTTTCACACTAATATCTATCCTCGGAAGCTAGTCAGGAAAGACCCATGGAAAGGAAGTAGAACTGACCGGTGTATGGTATTCAAAATAATCGCATGCCACAAAATGAAATCCAAAAGGCTTAATATAAAGAGTCAAAATTCCAGAACAGAAAGTATGTACCAAGAAAATATATTGAAGAAATAAATCAGTAAAATGATTGGATTGCTCAAAATGTTCTTCTCCTTCCATGAGCTGAAACAAGTCATCACTCACACAAAAGGACATTATGGATGGAAGAACCTAAATCATATCTCAAAATTAAAAGAAGCAATCAAGAAAGACTCAACAGACAAGAGTCTTAAGCATCAAAAGGATGCAAAAGGTGTGGGAATGAGGAACAAAATAATGCATCGTACTAACTCTACCACGATCCCGTGGTGTCATATCTGGTAGCAACCAAATACAGAGGTAAAATGAATCTCACATTTTGTCCCCAAGAGAGTTATCGGGACTTCTAAGACTGGTTACCATACCCCAAGGGACTACAATCAATGTAATGCTCTGAATATTACATTCCTGGAAAATTCTAAACTCTTAAATGATCTTGAAAGAAGCATGGGATAGGTTGCTCTAATCAAATGTTATATAGCAGTTTTTGTTTGGAAAAGATAGTTTTTTTTAGAGATCTTTGTTCACCATCTAGTCGCCAATTATTGTTGTTGCAACCACTACCCCAATTTTTTTTATGATTTTAGGGCCCCTCCTTAGATTATTTAGCTTTTAACCTTTCCTTGACTGCTTTTACTCCTTAAATTTTCATTCCTTCACTTAGTTTTATTTACAACAAGATAGAAAATCCTTTTTTTTGCTGAGTTAGAAATGAGTTTTTCCTTCCAATGTGTCAGGCGAACTCATCGAGTTAAGCAGACATGTCGGGAAGGTTCAGTTTTCCCATCTGATGTTTTTTGTGCTTATCCAAAGACCTAGTCTTGCGGGAGAATTTGTTGAGTTTTACTTACCACTTCGACGAAACTTAGTTTTCCGAGCTGATACTATCGGTGCTTCTCACATTTCCTTGTCGACACGTTTGTTTGGAGACCCTTAGTCAAAAGATCTTGCTAAATTGGACCGACAGTGTCGGCCAGACTCAAAATTTGACGCTGAAGCTATCGACAGAAACTCATGTTCCCTGCTCGACGTCGCTCCTCAGAATATTTTTACAAGTCTGTTGACCATCGTTTCATCAGATCTTTCTAGCAATTTTTTTCGACAGTGTCGGCATAACTCGGGGTTTTGTGTTGATACGTTACAAAATTGAGGGTTTGCGACCATCTTTTTCCTGCGGAGTTTTTTCATGACTTTTGTTGATAGTGCATTTTCGGGAGGTTTTATTAAGTCCTGAAGATAGTGTCGAAAAAAATCGACATTTGGATTCAATACTGTCGTGATGAACTTGTTTTTCCGTGCCGATATGGTAAAGTTGTCGATGAAGTGACGCTCTAAGTGGTAAAACATCATTTTCACCCGTGCGACTTAATTACCCCATCAACTGCATTGATTTTGTTTGTTTTGATTTTTTCTATATATATTGGTTGTTGTTTTTATAGACTGTTACTGCTACTCCATTTTGAACGTGCGCTATTGACGATTTCCACTTGGAGTCTACGGATCACTTAAGCCAAGAATTTTTACCAGCATCCACGCCATCGTTTTGCCAGGTAGGCCGCAATCCTTATCATTGTGTTGTTTGTGTTAAGAAGAGGTTGGTAGAATGGCGTTTTGAGCTTTAGGGTTACGGTGTTGGGATTTTTGTACCATCCTTGTCTGCAACCATGCTTTAAAAGTCCGGACCCTAGCTCCCTTAGTTTTTTTTTTTAGTTATCAACCATTAATGTTTTTCCTTAGTCTCACTAAACCTACTAGTCTAGCCCTATCATTTTTTTATTCTCACCTTCACTGCAATGCTTTTTTCGGTTTTTCAAGCCATATAGATGGATCCTTTAGATCTTTGTGATTGTAATGATGAAGCTGCAGTAGTTTGAGGGTTCCACTAACCACACCTTTCCTGGTTTTCCTTCTTATATGGTGGTAGGAGAACACGCATTGGTTTAGCACAGTCGTCTCTGTCGCATTTCAAAGTATGCCCTAGCTTTTTCTCTCCGATCCATTTTCTGACCCTGTGGTCGGTGCTATAGTTTCATGAGGTTTTCATGGGTTTTGGGTCAACCTAGGGTTTTGAGTGGCCTTTGGTTTCAAAATACAAAGCTATTACTACAAGTTCGATTTGATTGTTTTCTTGCATGTAAAAGAAAATTTCATATCTCTATCTTGATGTTAAAACTGAAGGAATACTGAACAGAAGCAAGCTTGGTATAGGAATTAAAACCTGATTTGATTATTCTTCTACATCTTGACCTAAAACACCAGATGATTGGTTTATAGAACTAGAGATCTAAATCCCAAGACAACAATTAGAACTTGCACTTGAACTAATGTTTTGCAGTCCAGTTTTAACTTAATATACACCTTGCCACCACTTGAAGTATCTGGATAGATTGCCAAAACTCTTTGCATCGCAAGGTCACTTTAGATGGCCAAGGATGAATCGATAAAGACTTATTTTTGTTCCCCAACCTATTAACAACTGAATGCAATTCTATTTTTGAAAAGAAAAATTATGTTTGGTTATCTATGTTTCATTATATTGCATCTTAATAGTAGTTGTTCATTCTAATATATTCTATTGATATGAATGCATGTTGTTTGAGCACAGTAAATCTAAGTTATTTCTTGCTATGGTTACATTGCAACCTCAGTATTCACCCCACAACATGCTAAAGAAGGATGGGAAGAAGAAGGCCAAGGTCCATGAGGAGGACTCACACTAGGAGGTCTTGCCTATAATGGAGATAATCTACGAAGACACGAAAGCAGTCACAGGAGATGAACCAGAGTTCAAATGGGGACAAACATATCACATGATCAAGGATCAGAAGTTCCTAGATGTGGGCTTAGAAGATGTGCCTTTGTATACAAACATAAGAAAATTAGGAATCACAAAGGTAGCCATGAATCCTAAAATTTTCCCTTGTGCTGAGGTGATCAGATGGATCCTACCTCAAGCAGATGCATGTACCATGATTATTTCAAACACTGAAGGAGAAGCCTTCGCTTCCTTAACCCCTGCATACATAGCAAAGCTTGCAACCTACCCTCCCCAGAAATCAGCATGACAGATGACTAGATAAATAGTTTGAGTTTAGACAATATTGAATGTGTAAATATTATGATGATAGCAGGGAAGCAATTTCGTCAGAAAGTATCTGGATAATATGAAACTGTCAGCTTACGCACTCCCTACAGGCTTATAGCCCTGATGCTCAACATAATTTTTGGGAGGGAAAATAGGAAGTTCTATAAGATGGGTTGGATGCCATTGATATATCATGTGGCCATGCAGGGACCTATTTTTAACTAGGAATACATTGTATCAAACATCTTGTCTTCTTATATAGCTACGGCACTAGGAGGCCTGCTTCAAAGAAAATCGGAATTTTACATGGGGTCGTATTTGATTTATTGTATCATATGCCTATACCCATTCTCAAAACTAAATTGTATATGGAGTGAATTCAAGGCACCCATCTATACTTCATATCATATTCAATGGGCTCATAAGTACCACAGCTTCTATAAGCTTATTTGTGAAGAATTTTGGATGCCTATGCACCAACTGATCTTTCTCGAGGAGTGTCAGTGTATATCCGAGGGTGCGCTAGAGGTTATATGTGAGTACGGGGACTATTTTTTCTCTAAATAAGGCACCTATATAAGGATTTATGGAGGGACTAGAGCCCCATCAGTACTTCCTAGGTATGCCACAAATTACATAGTCCATAAGCAAGCAGTAAGACAGCTTTTTCTAGATGGATTCAGAAATTTTATTTTTGACATGAAGAAGGAAGTTTGTCCACCAATGCCTTGCTGTATTAGTGGATACAAGTTCTTGAACATAAAAAGAGCGCCAAACTTTGTAAAGAATCTAGAAAATTTCTACTTCGGTGAGAAAAGTTTCCAAAGGAATGATTCCTAGGGCAAGGTTGTCACACATTGTGTGCTTGTAAAGGTGAATTTTGAATATTTTGATCATTGGGACAAAGATGAGGATATTTTCATAAATGCGTGCAATATTAATGTATTGAATAAGTGTTTTAGATAGAATATCACAACCATGGGAGGAAAAGGAAGTAGTAGCACCATGGAGCAACAACAACAACAACAACAAGTTGATAAGCAACGAGAAGAAGAGTCCCGAAAGATAGTAGAGGAATATGAGAAACTACTACTTGAAGAAGCTCAAAGGAAAAGGGTGGAAGAGGAGAAACTTCAAAATAAATCCAAAGAAGAACGACTTCAAAGGGAAGAAGAAAGGCTACAAAGAGAATCAGAAGAAAGATTGGAAAAGGAAGCTGAACAAGTAGCCGAAGAATTAATAAATAAAGACAGGAAGATAAAGACAGAGAGAGTCTGGAACAGGATACTGCTTAGGATAATCCAATAGATCCTCCCTCTACATCAATCGACACAATAACAGGAGTTCACCTCCCTCTTACATAGTTAGGATTCATGCCTTTTACTTCGTCCAAGCATCATGTAGCGGCATGCCTAGACTGATCGGTATTCTTCGACCCAAAGAAGAAATCCATTGTTCGAAAATTGGAGAAAAGATTGAAGGTTGGTACCCAATCTAATGTAGTCACGGTGACTGAGAAAATTGTCATGAAAGGCATCAACCAAGACCCCATATTCCTAGAATCAGTAAGCATTGTAACTACCCAAGCTAATGCTGACAACGTTGGAAAATTGGTAGAATATACAGAACACTACAAAGAGAGAATGTGTATATTAAAGAGTACTCTGGTTAAGGAAAGAGGAGAGGGAGGAGAATTAAAAAGAGAGCATGAAGCGACTCTTTCAGAGTTTGAAAGGCTCCAAAAGGCTTATGAATATTTAGAATCAGAAAAGGATAATCTGTGCCTCCAACTCTCCCACTCAGGATCTTAGCTCTTCTGCTTGTCTATCAGCTGCAGATTTCTGTGCCTCTAATTTTGTAATCTTATTTTCAAAGTCTTTCTTTTCTCCCTCTATGATCATAACTGAAAACTCGTCTTAAAATATTCAATGAACAACATCTTGATATAACTCCCTTCCAATATAAATCCTTCCTAATCCATAGGAAGATATATCAAGTGCAACTGAATCTTGCGGAAGAGGTATACAGCATCAAGCAAGCAAAAAAAATATTGCAAGAAACTTCGGCAATATCAATTGATTTCAAAACACGATTACTAGAAGTTGCGGAAAATGTTTGAGGGTAGTTGACGTGGATAGAAGCTAATGAGGAATTTCCTAAGCACTTTCTGTAAAAGACAACGGAAGTTTTGAGAATAGAACTGGAACTTCTAAGTTCTGCAACAAGTCTGCTTTAAGATTGACAATTGGGGTCGAAAAGACTTTGGAAAGGTGCGTGGATTTTTTCACGGGAATGTACATGACACATAATAAGTGCCAGACCTCTACCATGGTGAGAACCTAGGAGTTTCCAGACAAGGATGAACACCTAAAATATCTCCAGGAAAGATTGCATTAGGATTAATCAAGCATACAACAAATTGAAGGTATTACTGAAAAAATGGTAAAATATTGGATTGCAAAAGCCTCAGTCAGCAATTGTCTCCTTGAAGACCTATATCAAGTAACCCCACCCAAAGTGGTGGAAATAAAGTCATAGCTGGCTGTCCACAAAGTGATTGTGAGGTTACTGGAGCCTTTAGACTACAAAACTATTGTTGTAGAAGCTAATGCATGGGGAGAATTCATTGGAAGAACAGTTGGTCCCTCCTGAATTTTTGTCGTGTCTACATGTGGCATTTTATGTAAATTATTTTATCTTATTTCCATTTTCCTAGTGCAAGTCACTGGAGGACAAATTTTGTAAGTCGAGGAGTGAGGGAAGCCTGAAAGGAAAGGGTGGTCCAAAAGTCATTTGTAAAATGTATAAATAGGAATAGAGGAGAGTTTAGAAGGACTTTTCACTAGCACATACATGTTTTTATTTGTATAAATAATTATTTCTTTTATGAATAAAGGAGAACCAAATTTTGTTGGTGGAAGGACTATATAAGTTTCAAATGGATTGTGTGGACTGCTAATGCTGAACTACTTTTTATTTAGCTGTTATGCAACTGTGAGATCCTTCTAACTTAATGAATTATTTCTGCAATGATGAATGGTTTTACTTTCTGTAAGAAATATTGTGCATACAATTAGTAATGAATGTTTTAACATTACAAAGTTATCTTTGTTTATATTTTCTGTTGTGATTATGTATGTATAATTTGAACAACTACCTGTAGGATTCAATATGCAACATTACAGTACATTACTCTGTTAGATACAATTTTTCTCCCCTTGGGGATAGGTTATATAGATAGAATAGCTTAGAATACATTAGTCTTGCTTAACTTAGAAGTGACTAAGAAGCAATGATTCATCTAAGGCGAGAGGTAAGAACTTACGCAACTCTTCGGAGGTTATTGTGTATCAATCACTTGCATTTAGTTTAGGCACTTGCATCTCATCCTTAAACATAAAATCATATAAACGGTGGACCAAGACGCAACCGGTCAAACATATTTAAAATTTTCTTTTAATTCTACGGTAGTCGGACCACTAACTGGATGGATTCCCCATACCAAATAGTAAACGATCTAGATGGGAACATTTATTGGGGAGAATCCCTACTATCAGTACCTTGGATTTTCTATGCATCAATGGGATGGAAGCTCTTCCGAAATGGAATGTAGATACAAATACTGATTACTCTGACCGAAGCTTGCTCAGCACTGACAGCACAAGATTCTCATATTTTCTCTCTAAGCCACATTGCATTACTAGTGACTTGTATTTTGTGAAGAATTGTTGAATAGATTCGAAAATGTTGGGTTGTAATGCAATGAGCTCATTATCCAATATGTGCCCTCGAAGCTCATATTTTTTTCCAAACAAATATTCAAGATTTTCCCAATATTCCTTCGGAGTCCTTAATCCCTCAAGGTGGAATCAAATATCTTGGTATATATGAGTGCACATGAAGCCGAAGGCCTCATCAAGCCGATTCAAAAATTTGTTCTTCTCAACATGTTGTTGGGGCTCAGTTTCTCTTCCCATTGTAATCCTAAGCAGGCCACGCTTGCGCAAGGATACCTGCATATTTTCCCTCCAATAAACATAGTTGAAGGGTGTAAGGATTTGGGGTATGAGAACTGAAGAATCCATCTTTCTATATGTCGATCAGTAAATTCCTCAAGAAGCTACGTAGGTACCTGCAAGTAACACTGAAAAAACAATTCAATTCAAAATCATATGTCATTAAAGACTTTCCACCTCGACATGTGCACTTTCTTAGATTCCATCACACTTGCAGAGACTTCTCTGAATGAATCCAGAGTTAGCAAGGCAAAAATTGTAGGATTTATGTGGAAACTCAGCTGCTTCTAGTGCACAATGGAGATTAGACAAGACTTGCTGCTATCCTAAACAAGGCTCTGATACCATGTTAAATTTTTGAACCATTGAGCTACAGTAAAATGATATCAATTGAGAAGTATAATTATGCAGTGGAAAATCAAATACAATGTACACAAAACAAGACAAATCTGAGACAAATATGATAAGAATTGATCAGTTAATTACAACATTAATATTGATTCATTCCAACAGTAATACATTGTGTTACAATATTACCAAAGTGAGGCAAAATAGAAGGAGAATCCATATGCAGGTGGGGGTGTTAGGCAACAGAGCCAATGACTCCATCAATAACATGGGATTCCCCTATGTATCTCACCATGAGGAACCGGCATGAGGAGAATTAGATATGATGGTGTAAAGGTAACCTGATTAGGCATAGATAAGGTCAAACTTCTATGATTAGATTATTGCTTATTCCTCGGTTTGTGGACTCTCAGATGCAACATCCTTTGCACTAAGGGGGAGTAATCTTTTAAGAAACCAATCAAGGAAGATCTTGTCATCTAACTGGATTTTGCACAAACTATGGTGATGACACCACTCATGGATGTGATATGTGATATGGGTAGCAATGTGTTGTCTATAGGATAATAGGATTTCCATTCCCTCATCGTAACGGATGGGTAGCTAGAAATACTAGAGGAACATAGAGGCCAAAGAGGAAAAATCAAGACAAGTGGCATGGTGCAGCTCAATGTACAATTTGGATGCAACACCAATGAGTGTGCATTGGAATATCTGCAATCAAATAGAATTGTCCACTATGTTTCCAAAGGAACACCATAAGTGGAATGACATGATATGGTTCAGAGGGTCTTCTCCTGTCTTTTCCTAAAACTAAGGGATGTCCAAAAGGGATTTTGGTATGCATTGGAGGCCACAATGCATCATTACGGATGGGATCATTTGTTAACCTCGCCAAATTGGGTAGGTTGAGACTAGCCATGAATGGAATACTGGGACTTGGACTAGATCTGGGAGGGGCAACAATAGTGTTGGGGTTAGCAGGCATGTAGTTACCGCGGGGAAATGGGGGCTAGTAGGGCTAACTCGTGATAGTAGAGATAGTCACTTGAATGGTGTGAGTAGCCACAATAGTTGTGGAAGGGCCAGTGCCCCCATGCATGAATGTAGGAATGGTATGAACCATGGTGGTTGGATTCGGGCCACCATTAGTGGGTAGTGAACCAACAACAATGTGCAGGGTGAGGAAGGGCTCACTAGTACCAGGGACGATAGATCCAGAAGAAGGGATATCATGTATGATGGATGGATTGTTCACAAGTCCACTACTAAGAGTCCCCCCTTGGAAGGGATTGGGAGGTGCACCAGCCATGGCGCTATATGGGCCAGTGAAAAAGGTAGGTTCAAAATGATAGGAATCTAAATCTGACTCAGATGGAGTGTATGTCTCTAAAGGTGGTGAACGATGTTGAATATGGATCTGACAATGGTGATTCAAGGAACCGAACCGATGGGTATGTCCCCTAAGTCTATGGGAGTAGCGTGGGGGAGAAATGGTGATGTGACTGTGTGCTATATGATAAATGAAGGCTCAAGGGTGGCAAACGCAAGCTCACAAATCCAACTACAGTCAAGTGTACAAAAGTAGGGTTGATAAATGGTGGCACACAAGCCAAAAATAAATCTCTAAAACCAAATTATAACAACATGTCACAACAGACGAGTCTACAACAAAAGCGGCCAAAGAGTCAACAAGAAACACTACCTATGAATACAATGACGCACTAACCTTTGGGGTATAAGTGCAAGCAAGATCCTAGCTACAGAATGGAATCCTATCACAAATCGTATCCTCTACTAGGTGATGAAATCCACAGTCAAACAATATGAAATGGAAGAACAAAAGGCTAAAAGAATCCCAATACTGAGAGGGACCTCAGGTAAAAAATCCCTAAGAGACTAGAAAGTAAGCTACCTCATTCATAACACGTTCGAGATGGTTTCCTGGCACTTCATCCCTTTTGTCCTTAGCACCCTATATGGGGGAGAGCATGCACGAGGAGAACTATGATGAGATAGTGTTTCGTACATAGTGGAGTGCTCTATTCCAAACAAACTTTTGAAATATGTTCATTGTGGATTACCCCTGCAGAGTGGGAGGCCCCGCAATAAACTGGTTGTGACCACGTCAACAAATACTAGAGGATTTTGGTTCCCTAGAAGACAACAACTATGTATCAGATGTAAGTGACCAAGGGGATTTATTTGGATTCCTATCCCCGGTGTCCTAACCTAAATACAATATTGTTTTGGTCCTCAAGTGATGTTACAATTTTGGTTGAGTTAAGGTTAATTTTAGGCTCATATTGGGGTCATGGACCAAGCTTTAAGACTAAGGTGTGATATGTGTGCATAAATGGAGTGTGAACTCTAAAACTTGAGTCTCTTTTCCAGAGACTAATATGCTAAAAAGTAAAAAACAATACTGAAAGTAAATTCTTTTCAACAATTAAAAAATAATATTTCCATATGAAATAAAATATGCAAGTAAATAAGCGGACTTGGAGCTCTATAGTGTGTAGGGAAAACATGGGGGGTCTCAGCTACCAAGCTCAAATACAAGAAAATCAGAACTGCAAAAACACCAATGGGTTGTAATATATAAGATATGGAAAAATACATTCAGGAAGGGGGGAAAACACAGACAAAGGGTCTAGAATGGATCTAAAACACCTTAAACAGCTGGAAAATCGTAGGTCGCACTTGTTGGTGGAACATGTGCGGTCGAGGTAGAATGGTACTAATAAATAGCCGCAACCGAGACTGAAAAACAACTGAAAAAACACAGGTCACAATTAATGGGGGTTTTTGCGTGAAAAATATTACAAAACAGGGTCACAAAAGTGACTTGGGTCACTTTGGAAGTCAGAAAAAGAGAAATTTGGAATCTAGGTCCAGGCCGCACTTAACTAGGAAAAAGGTGTGACCTAGGTCACGTTTATTGGAAAAAAGGGTGCGACTTGGGTCGTACCTTTCCACCAGAAAGGTGTGACTTGGCCAAAATGGGAATTTTTTTTGTGGAAAAATGCCAGTAAGGTTATAGGGGGTGGGAACTACAGACAGACTAGTTCATATCTTTTGAAAGGAGGTCATATATGTGACGACTAAGGGTGCCCAAGTGAAACAAACCAACAATTATAAATAATAAACCTGCAAAACCATAGATCCAAGAGGATCGAGCCAGTGGAGATGCCAAAAAATGTAGTGGATATTTATCCCTGACTACGTGCAAAAGCACCTACCCTAGATCAAAGGGATCTAAAGGTAGAGTTCATGGTTCAAGGGAAAACATTCAACCTTGACTTAAAAGAAAACAACAAACAAACTATGAAAGATTGAATTAATTAATAAAACAAATGCAAGTACTCGTACCTTTATAAATGGGCCATTGCAGCCGTTTGAGGAGTTGTTCCAATGGCTTCCACAATCCTACTCACCGATATTCTCCAAAAAGGGTTTTCAATGGGAATGGAATCAACAATTGTATGGGGTGATGTAATGTCCCCTTTCAAATAATTGCATAGCAGTACAATTCCATCAATCCTACTAGTTCCCTAGGTTGGATGGATACATTTTGAATTTTAATAAGGGAGCTAATAAATAATGTTCAGACATTAGAATGGAATAAATATTTAGTAATGGATCTAATTAAATAAATAAAATATAAAATTGAAGTGGAAATGGAGCATGGAGACACATGGAGATTATGGGGCCCACACAAGCTAGAATTTTTGTGCCACATGGCAACCTCCTCTTGCAATTTCGAATCCATGGGAAGCCTAACATTCTTAGATGAGTCAGAAGGCTAATACACTTGGCCATATGCATCATAGGTCGAATTTGGAATAAAATGTAACTTACATGGGAGAGGAAGAGTCAAATGGGAGCTTCTTGGACACTTGGGCTAGATTCCCTAACATCTATGAAATCTATGACACCAATGATGAAGATTCTATGAAATTTATGACATATTGGAGACCTGAAGGCTGAAATCTGACCATTATTACATGTCAGGACTAATCATATCATCCAAGAAGTCGCTCATGTGAGTTGGGGAAGCTCAATGGGTCCCTACTCGAATTGGGGGAAGATGGAAGGCTAGGGAAGGGAGGACACATGGCAAATATTGAGCACACACCCTAATTCGAATTGGATTGGTAACCTTAGAAGGATAAATATGTTTATAAAATATAGGGATCAACCAAGAGAAGGGCTTTTTATCATTTGAGAAATTTGCATTTGTGAAGAGAGAGAGCTAGTGGATGGCTAGTTTCTTGCCTTAGCCAATTTCGAGGGTGAAAGATTCCCATCCAAGTTGGTGTTTGGAGAGGCCATTCAGGTATTTCATGGATATTTAATGGATTTTTTATTTTCAGGTGTAATATACATGGAATCTCTTGGTTTCTTCTATTGCATCACATTCTCTCAACCATTTCTGGTCTTTATTGCATATTCTTGCTCATGAAGGGATTGCGCTTTGGGTGAGCTATTGTACTCGTTGGGAGAGATTCTCATGGTCCATTTATGATTGTAATAATATTAATATTATATTTTGTTATCTTCATAAATTCTCAGGTCGAAATACCAAATGGTTGTATGTAAAAGGGATTATTAATGAACAAACAATGACCATTTCCCCACTATATTGATGTATGCCATTGTAATGTTGATGATTTTGAATGAAAGAATTTTTATCTGATATATTTATGATGAATTTAATTCCATTTATTAGTATTAAAAGTTTCATATCCATCACTTAAGCATTTGAATTCATCTTACTCAGTTTCTTTGCATTTGGAGAAGATTTGGTGCAATTCCCCCAAGGGTCGAACTAGTGATTTTGCAGTTGTTTGGGAGAGGGTTATAACAGACTCTATAAAGTGAATAATTATGCACATGATACCTTAATAATTTCCCTTCAACATCCTCTACCTATTTTCATAAATTCTAGTGGGTTTGGGAGCATTTGGAAATCCATTTTCATCATTTACCCTCGGGGAATTGGAACCCCAATTTGCTAGTGAAAACTCCTACCTTGGCCAGAATATTAAAAAGTTTGAAAATGTATTTGGAGGGTGATAAATCATCCCTTGACATATTATTCAAGTATTAATATCATTCATGTACCTTCTCAGGATATTTGGGAGCATTTGGGTCAATTTGGAGACGTAGACATCAAAACTAGTCAAAGGTCGAAATAGGGAAAAAAGTGAAAAATTGGTCATTTTAATAAAATTTATTAAAAAGGGACATTTCAGTGGTATCAACACTAGTTTTGGTGGAATAGGAACTTTATTTTCCTCTTGAATATGGGTGCACACTTTTTGAACAAGTGCATGATTCCACTACCTTGGAACCAACCCATGAGGAAAGTTTTGCATTTTTAAGGGAGGTGAATAATCCTACCCCTATGGATCCTCCACATGATGAAAAGTTTGCACTTTATAATACTTTGGGTGAGTTTTTTCTTTCTCCTACATCCTACACTTCCAAATTTTGCAGCATTCATCCTAATGAAGTATGGGTGAAAGGTTTCTTTTTAATGGTGCCATACGAGGAGTATGAAACTTGTATCTCTCCTTTTGATTATGAAATTATTAGAGCGCCAACTATTTACATTTGCAGCAGAATCCTTTGTTACATTATGATAATTGACATCTACATGGGTGCACCTATGATGTTCACTTGAGTCACTTGGAGACTCATGATTTTCCTTATTCCTTGCCTAGTCTATTTGATGTTGGAGGAACTTCATCCCACACTTGGGTGAATTGAAATATGATTGAAGAACATTATTATTAGCAGCAACATCCTCTGTTATCTCATGATTATATAGATATTCATGGGTGTATTGATGAGACTTCTTTGATCCACTTGAAGTATTTATGTTTTCTTTTCTTCTTATTGGTTTCATATTGTGGTGGAGGTTCTTCATTCACTTCTTGGATGAAAGAACACATGGCTGATTATTTTGATGCATCTTACATTATTTTGGAGCAGCATTATAGGGCATGGGATCCTCACCTATGTCATTGGATAATATATGATATCATACTTGATGCTTGTGTGTATGGGCCACATGATGATCTACTTACTTGGATGTACAAGCACTTTCATGATTCTTTCATGAGGTACCTTCTTGATGTACATTTGTATGATGTTGTTATGTACTTTCATTATCTATATTTTGTACTCATGATGTTTGGATGGGTGCAATATAAGAAATGGGATCCTGTCATTGTTTGGTCTCATCTCACTTGGAGTAGCAATTTGACTGTTGGCTTGAGAAAGAAAAGCAACCTTCAGTTGTTTGACTTCATCTTTGCAGAGCAGTGTTATGGTTTCCTATGTCGGAGACCTTTTAAGAGATGGATTCAATTTTCACATTCTTGGTTTTCATGGCATTTCATCATAGACATTTCACACCATGCATTTATCAGGATCATATGGAACCCTGGGATCATTTTTTGTCTCATTGGTTTCAATTATGTGGGAAACAAAAAACATTGGATATTTATTCACCACTTGAGAAGATGATTGTAATCAAAGTAGTGCAGCAAAAATCATGGTGCTTCCTCTCTGAAATTTTATTGGAATGTTAAGAAACTCAAATTTTGGTAGCTCGACACCAACTTCAAAGAATTATACAGAAGAAAAAAGGGGTGAAAGTTTAGAAAAGGTTTCCAAACTATGGAGGTAAAGATTGTTTCCACAAATTTGGTTTTATGGATTTGATTAATCCTTTTGGTGTTAGTGGTGATGTTACATTATATATCAATATGAAAAATCCACATCTCTTTACTTTTGGGAACGCAAAATTGCAGTACATGAGTGCCACTACTCAAGTTGCAGCTAAAGAAAATCAATGAGGCGAATCATTAGAGAGCACTTGGTGCAAGGGAAGGAGTACCAACAGAAGATGCCACCTGGGAAGAGGAGAAGATTTTGCAGCATCCAAATCTTAAATTTCTTGAGGATAATCAATCTTGGGTGGGGAGGATTGTAATTTCCCCATTCAAATAATTGCATAGCAAGACAATTCCATCAATCCTACTAGTTCCCTAGGTTGGATGGATACATTTGGAATTTTAATAAGGGAGATAATAAATTATGTTCAGAAATTAGAATAGTATAAATATTTAATAATCGATTTAATTAAATAAATACAATAGAAAATTGAAGTGGCAATGGAGCATGGAGACACATGGAGATTATGGGGCCCATGCAAGCTAGAATTTATGTGCCACATGGCATCCTCTTCTTGCAATTTTGAATCCATGGGAAGCATAATGTTCTTAGATGAGTTAGAATGCTAATACACTTGGCCATATGCATAATAGGTAAAATTTGGAAGAAAATTTAACTTACATGGGAGAGGAAGAGTCAAATGGGAGCTTCTTGGACACTTGGGCTAGATTCACTAACATCTATGACATCTATGACACCAATGATGAAGATGCTATGACATTTATGACATATTGCAGACCTGAAGGCTGAAATATGACCATTATGACATACCAGGCCTAAATATAATGTCCAAGAAGGCGCTCATGTGAGTTTGGGAAGCTCGATGGGTCCCTACTCGAATTGGGGGAAGATGGAAGGTTGGGAGGACACATGGAAAATCTTGAGCACACACCCTAATTCGAATTGGCTTGAGTTTGTGGATGGATTGGTAACCTTATAAGGCTAAGGATGTTTATAAAATACAGGGATCAACCAAGAGAAGGGATTTTTATTATTTGATAAATTTGCATTTGTGAAGAAAGAGAGCTAGTGGATGACTAGTTTCTTGCCTTAGCCAATTTCGAGGGTGAAAGATTCCAATCCAAATTGGTGTTTGGAGAGGAAATTTAGGTATTTCATGGAGCTTTAATTGATTTTGTATTTGCAGTTGTAAGCTATATGGAATCTCTTCCTTTATTCTAGTGCAGCACATTCTCTCAACCATTTCCAGTCTTTATTGCATATTCTTGCTAATGGAGGGATTGCGCTTTGGGTGAGCTATTGTACTCTTTGGGAGAGATTATAATGGTTCATTTATTATTTTAATAAGATTTATATACTATTTTCTTCATATTAATAAATTCTCAGGTATAAAAACCAAAAGGTTGTATGTAAAATTGATTATTAATGAGCAAGCAATGACCATTTCCCCACTATATTGATGTATGCCATTGTAATGCTGATGATTTTGAATGACAGAATGTTTCTCTAATATATTTATTATTAATGGAATTCCATTGATGATTATTACAAGTTTAATATCCATCACTTAATCATTTGAATTCATTTTACTCAGTTTATTTGCATTTGGAGAAGATTTGGTGCCATTTGCCCAAGGGTCGAACTAGTGATTTTGTAGTCGTTTGGGAGAGGGTTATAACAACATTTATAAACTGAATAATGATGCACATGAGACCTTAATAATACCCCTTAAACATTATCTACATATTTTCATAAATTCGAGTGGGTTTGGGAGCATTTGGAAATCCATTTTCAGCATTTACCCTGGGGGAATTAGAACCCCAATTTGCTAGTGAAAACTCAGTACCTTGGCCAGAATATTAAAAAAAATTCAGAAGTATTTGGAGGTTAATAAATCATCCATGAACATCATATTCAAGTATTAATATCAGTCATACATTCTTAGAATATTTTGGAGCATTTGGATCAATTTGGAGACCTAGACATCAAAACTAGTCAAAGGTCGAAATAGGGAAAAACGTGAAAAATTGGTCATTTTAATAAAATTTCTTAAAAATGGACATTACATGTCAACTAAACATACAACATGATTTTAAATATGTGGCTAAAAGGTGATAAGGGTGACTAAAAATTAAGTTTTATTGGGGATACCTTCATAATGTATTTATAGGATGATCCAAGATTTTGCTTTCGATGGTATTGATCCATGGTTTTATGTAGTGTATGGTATTTGTCCATGGTTTTTTAACCCATTCTCATTTTAGGGTTTTTTGGTCCTTTTTTGAGAGAATGGGGTTTTGTTGCAATAAATGCACATCTTCTCTATATTTATGAGGGAAGGAATAATGATTATTTGGACCAATTTAAAGGGAATTTAATTATGAAGGTCAAAATGGAGGGAATAATGATGGGATTATTATGTGTAATTATGGTGTTGACCAAAGAGATCTATGTGGACAATTTTTTTGTGTTAACAATGGTTACATCGAATTTCAAAGTACATGTTTTTGATCCTAATTCTAAATACTAAAGATTTGATTTTTGCATCAAATGTTTATCAAAGGGATGCAATTAGGTGGATCCTTTCGTTAATTAGAAGAATAATCATTGTGTTTTATTCCCTCTTCACGTTCTTTGTATATCGAACTAAAAGTGGTAGTGTGTGTCTTCTTTATTTTTTGGAATTAATTATACTTTGAATATCCTTGTAGTAGATGTACACTTTGATGCATTTGGATGTCTTCCTTAATTTATATTCCTCCGAAAATTATTTTCGGTTTGTGGCTAGAATAATGTATTTGTTGTAAGTTCTTAATTTGAGCCACAAGCACTCATATTCTCATAAAAAATAAGTTATATGTGTTGCATTAATTTAGACTCCATATGCCCATGTATATCTTAGGCACTAATCCTACTCTCAACCAACCTCAAAAAACTCATAAATAAATATTTTTATTTTGTTGTTCACAACCATGAAAATAATAAATACAAAAAACAAAGTCTATATTTGGCTTCGTATGTCAATAATCAATCCTTGTATTCATCAACTATTTGGTTAGGGTTTACTAGGGATTCCTCCCTTGTACATCAAGAGATATGACCAAAAGTGTGTGTATAAATACCGTGGTGACATTGGGTAGCCTTCCTTTAGTGCCCCTAGGATCTTACTTGAGATTTAGGACTTTCATCTCTAAAGTAAGATTTTAAAAAACTATAAAATGACAATTCCTTTACTCCATCAAAATATTCAGAAAGAATGTATTTATATAAATAAATATGTATCATTTATGATTGCAATAGGGGGAAGGACACCGTAAAATGTATAATGAAATTGAATACTTAAATAATTTCAATGCTTCCTGCAGATTTTCTAGTTGGATTGAGCATATCCTTAACAGAATAAATAGTTTATTTAATTTTTTAAAGAATTTTCCGCAAAGGACATGAACTCAATATAATATCTATCAAGAAATTAAGTTGATAAAGATGAGGAAACCCACATAATATGTAGATAAATAATTACTAGTTCATATAATGATCGCTACTACTAGAACAACGCATGTGAACATTACTTGGATCTTTCACAGTAGTGTCCCATTTTCCATTTCCATAAGTTCAAAGTGACATTGACATTGTATTCCATGAGAAAAATATTTGAAAAACCATGAGGAAATGTACCCTCCTACTCCCATCACACCACCCTCTATTTGTTTCCTTAATAACCCACCATTTCCTGCTCCAATGTTGTGATTTCAAAATAAGAACAAAATATTAACAAGGCCGGTTCACACATTTTCTAAATACATATTTGAAATGGAGCGTGCCTAATTGATATCAATCTCAAAAGTAAAATTTAAATCCATGACTTATGTATTAATGAATGGCATCAGGAAGATCATGCACAGAGAGAGATTATGATGTTAAAAGGTTAACAATAGTAGGTTTACCAGGTGGGAGCTTCACTAGAGGAGTTTCCATGGATAATTTATGTCCATGATGCCCATGTTATAATGAAAAAAATCTTAATAAGTTTGTTTCTCAATGCATAATGATTTCCCTATTTAGCACAATGTTAATCCTTCTCCATCCTTCATACTCCCTTCTTATTGCTTACAATGAAAGGGTATTTTGACTATGTGAACTCTTAGCCTTGATATATAGACGTGGATTCAAATAAAATATGGATTGTCATCAGTTAAATTGAGTGCTCCCTAGTGTTGATGTTGAAAATGACATGTTCTATATTAAATATTTTAAACTTCAAAGTGGCTAGTCAATAAAGAAACAAGAATGCACACTATAATTTAAAGCCAATTGAAAATTAACACAAGAATTCTCCACCTTCATGTTTATCTCAGCGGAGATGTGATATGCAAATTTAAGTAATTTATTCTAACAAATGGAAAGAATAAAATAAATTAAACAACCTTCACAATACAACAGAAAATAAATACATATCAAAACTTATTATTAAGTATTAACAACATATTTATATTCAGGACTCAATATGCACAATGAAACATTATTCACATGAGAACAAGAGTTGAAACCAGTCTAAAATTTTAAAGGAAAAGGAAAATAAACAAGAAAATATGGTAGCCAAGAGATCCTTTTATTAATTGGCTTCAAAAATTACACTCAAGATGATTGTCCCTAAATATCGACCAGAAAAATGATTTTCACAACTGACTAGCATTTCTAGGACCTCTTGATCAGTGTGTAAATGATAAGTATAACATGAATGGGATCCAATAAAGTTGTAGTGGTAAAGAAAAATGTAGAATGCATGAAAGCTTAAATGACTCTCTGCAACCGAATTGACTAATCAATGGTAAGTTGCAAGTAAACCCTTTACATAAACTATGAGTAGTCAACAGGTAAGATTACCTTTTACAACACATATAAAATCTAGGTCTCCAATATATCACTTAGAAAAAAATCCATAGCATAGGGATCATTAGCCTATTTCCTATAAACTCAAGTTTTTTTAATCCTTCCCTTTCAATAAGCAACTAGATAATTGACTCTTAAAAAACATTAATAAAAAAGGTTACTGACACGTAAGGATTTAATGTACGAGAGAAATTTTGAAAGGGGATACTTAGTCATTAAATATATACTTTCGAAAGGTATGAAGGGATTGTATAAATGTTCATGAGTAACTAACTAAAGAGGGGCCCATTTTTCATTTAAAGATTTAATTTTCAAAACTCCTTGTGTATCGTGTAAAAAACTATATGCAAACAACTTCACAGCCTATATAATATCAAATTTGCATTCATTCATAGCATTTGACACCTATATTTATCAAATTAATATCCAAAGCATCTATTGTGTTTGCATTTTCCCTAGGTTGATATAAGGTCAGCGATACGAATTGGAATGAGTAAAAATATTGTGTTTTTTTTTAATATGAACTAGATTTATAATTTTAAGCTTATGCATTTATCATTTTCTTATGGATGTAGTCTCAAACAATCATCATTTGGGTTTTATTTCAAAAAATCGAAGCATATTTGCTCTTTTGATGCTGAAAACCCTCATCGTGTAAAGGCCTGGAAAATCGCAGGTAACAACAGTTAGGGATTCTCCCCAATAAACATTCCCAACTAGCCCGTTATTGTTTGGTATGGAGAATCCGTCTGGGTTGCGGTCCGGCTACTGTAGGTCAAGTAACAAATTAAAACATTTTACTGGTTACGGCCCGGTCCACCGTGTATATTTTTAGTTTTTTTTGTTTAAGTATGATGTGCAAGTGCCTATCTAAAAATGCAGATTGATAGAGATAACGAGGAGTGTCACAATGTGATGCGCAAGTTCTTACCTCTCGTCTTAACTCTCTCGCATCTAAATCACACATAGCAAGAAACTAAATTTAACTAACTAACCTATCCCTAGGGAACCAAACTATCAGTTATCAGTGAGTAATGTATTTATGCGCATGCATTAAGAAAAATTAGAGATAGTTGATACTTATTGCAAAACACATGAACATCAATAGAAATATGAACAACAAGATAGCTTAATGNNNTTACTCACAGTGGAAATTTCACAGAATAAACTAGAGTGCATTCATAACATGAACATAGATTCAATGAGTTAGAACGATCTCACAGTTAATGGACATAAGATGAAAACAAAATAGCTTACATTCAACTGATCCATAGCAAAACATTTGAAACATTCCACCAAGCTTTCTCCAGTAGGAAACGTGTAATTCTTTATTCCAAAAGGAAATAGTTATTCTTACAATATACTCTCACAAATGATCTGGGAAAAATTCCCCCATTACATCTAAACTCTCCTTTATTTATATAAAAAAGAAAAACCTTTGGGTTGCCCCTCGATGACCTTTGGGCTACCCCAACCTTTCAATTCTAATTTTTTTGTCTTGTAGTATGTGCCCATAATTTATACAACGTGTTATATTTTAAATTAAAATTTAAGAGCACTTTATGAAGAGGGGCCAGCTTGGTCGCTGATGAGCTTTTCCAAGCCTGGGCCTCTGCTATTATCGATCTGCTCAATAATCTGTTGGTATTTTTGAGATCTTGTTAATCTCAGACTTTCACTTTATTCTTTTCTTTTCTTTATCTATGCTTCCTCATTTCTCTTTCTTTCATCCTCTTCCTTCCTTGCTACTTCCTCCGCAACTCTCTTTCTTTCTTCTTCTTCATTCTTCAGCCAACTCTTTGTCATAAACACAACATGTTCTTAAACCATTAAGCTTTTACCAAAATAACAAAATTGTATCAATCTATTTACCTCCTCCATATGCATTCTATAAAATAAACTATACACAGTATTAATGCATGAAAAGAAAGAATGACAAGGCGAAGAAATCCTGCAAGTTTGTGTCTTGAAATCCTCTAAGTCTACTGTCCAAAACTAAAATCACAAGCCTGATAGAACAGACTCTTCATCTCAATCCAGGCCGCATCTGGACTAACTCGAAATCCTCCAATGAAAGCATGAACCGTAACAATGTAACTGCCAATCCTCAACACAATGAACCCTAAACTGCGCTCTTCATCTCGGAAAAAACCTTGACTCGACCAAAACCCACGAAAAAAAGATAAAATACTACTCCGCAAATATATAACCATCGACGGTCGGAAGGACTAGATGCCGGGAGAATAGTCCTATTCACAGCCGCAACGGTGAACAATGAACATACTAGGGATCCTGTGATAACATAAAATCATCGACGATCAGCAACTCTAAAGCTATCGACGTCGAAAACTCTACATACTATGGGTCAGAGCTTCAACTCTAAGAACATCCGCAGTGTCGGTGATTGGAAGCTCTAAAAGCTAAAGGTCGGCAGTTGACAACACTGAACATCAGGGGAATAGTCCACTAGACACCTGAAACAGCAGGCGACAAACCAACTGCGGGTCCCGGTAATCATAAAACCGTCGCCGATCAGAAACTCTACACGCTACGGGTCAGCGAATCACACCTCAATATCTCCGCGGTGTTGGCGCTTCACAACTAAACGCTTCACAGTGTCAGCAATGCCAAGCACTATTATCGCGGTGATTGTGTATCAACGATCGGAAGCATTAACAACTAACTCCCACAACGCAGTATCGGCGAGATATAAAAAGAACCATTCGACTTACTCTGTCGACGATCGGAGAGACTAATCACTATGGCATCTGAACTTCAAACCACAACATTCTCTGCAATGTCGACGATAAAAAGGTATTATTGCAACTAAAAAGGTATCGGAGCTCAGATGTCTAAGTCATCAGCGATCAGAGAGACTAATCACTATAGCATCGGCGATCGAAAACACTATTCTTTGGGTCACTTATCAATTTTCCTCTGAAACGTTGGTGACATAGAGAACTAAAACTCCAACAATGATAAAGCAAAATCACTGACAGTCAAAATAAAAAAATTTGAGAAATAAAACAAAGGAGATGAAGCGCATCGACGAAAAACAGGACTAATCATTGGGACGTTCATTGTTTGCCTTCTAAAAGTTCGGCGGCATAGAAGACTAATGCCCCAATTCATTCTTCAATTGACTTCTGACAATGATAAATAAAATCATCAAAAAATCAAAAACGTTAAGAACTCTTCGCGGGGCAACGACAATACTATATCATTTAACCTCCAAAACAGCAGAGAAAAAATAGTTAACGAAAAATCAAACATTAAGCTCCACAGTCTTCTATGTTTTCGACCTTAAAGATCAATTTAAATGGAAAAAACTGGACTTCCAGGACATATGTAAAGAAATCAAACAAACCTGGGCTAGATAAAATCGAAAGGAGGGTCCAAAATTTTAAAAATTTTGGAAAAAAGGTTGCAGTTGCAACACATTGTTACAAGATCGTCCTTAAGAATTTAAAGATTCAGTGTTTATCGTGGTAGTGAGATTAAGGAATTTGAACCTTCACAAGTTGTTTTACTATGATGGATGATGGTCCCATTTCTTTAAATTTGAGGCAACAGATTTGTTGTATGTCCAAGATGTTTTAAACGCATTTGGTTTATTAGCTGATGACCTAAATAATGAGATTATTCTGCTTTTTGAATTAATATTGTCATCATGTGCAAAATTTACTTCATCACAAGTTGAGATTGACATTATTATTTAAATGAGAATTGTTCTAATTGTTTAAAATCAAGCATGAACTCAACAGCGGAATAAAGATGTGGATACTGGAGCAGAAAAGGTAGTTGATTTGTTGGCAAAGTTTATTTGGAAGCAATTCTTTGGTTAAATCAATGGTTATTACCTCCTTGTCAATGATCTGTTACCCTTTTCTTAGTCCTAAAACCATTCACTGCATTTTCCCCTATGTACACTTTGACAACTATGCATGATAATGAGAGTCCATCTAAGTTGATTGATATTAAAGTGATATCAGTAGTTGATTGCTACTATATATTTTTTATATTTTGTTTAGAAAGTATGATTTATTGAATGTAAAATTTCTCACATTTCATCATGTTATATCAGAAATGATATTTTTCAGTAGGGGCTCGAGAAGATCAATTAGGGGTAGGGGAAACATAGGCCAATATCTTTGGCAGCAAGTAAGAGAAAGGAAAATCAGTTTTTCAGTGCACTTTGATGCTGATTTTAATGAGTACAACCAATTGGCAAGAACTGGCCATCTTTATTTAGTTCCTCAACGTGCAACCCCTTCTTACCAGCTTGTGCCCGCTCATGTATCCTAATCTCCCCAAATTCTCCCTATCTTGGCTAAGCTACCTCACCACCATTTGATCCACAACTTTGGTTGGGATGTCCAACCCCTTTCTCCATGCGGTAAAGGTACTGGCTAGGAGAAACTTATACCAGAACCTCCTATATGATCTTTTCCTTTCTTTGCCTTGTTAGGAAATGTCCCAAGCTCTTCTCATGTGCTAGAAGACCGACCACTATCCATTGATTAGCATATAAATCCTGAATCTATAAGTGAGAATGTCCTCCTTCCCTCAGAAAATCCACCTCTAAAAGAGCAGAAAGAAGAGGAACTTCCATAAACAACAACTTTAGAAGCGATGGATTCAGTGATCAAGGAACAATTTCAACATACAATGGCTTACATCTTCCTTTCAGGGCTTTTGTTCCTATGTTTTTTGAGAACTATCATGACTTTGGGTTGACATGAATTTTATGGGAAGATTTATTTTAACATGAATTTTGTATAACTTATTTTTGGATAGTTAAGGCATTTTCACAAGTGGCAGAACTATACGCTTTATATTATCACATGTTTTAAACAAGTTTCGAAGTATACAAGACTTTGATAGATATAGGTGTCACATGCTATGAATGAATGCAGATTTGATATTATATAGTTTGTGAATTTGTTTGCATACATGTTTTTATGGGAGACATAAAGAGTTTTCAAAATTAAATATTTAAATGAAAGTGGGTCCCCCTTTACTTAGTTACTCATGAACATTGTATCCAATCCCTTCATATATTTCAAAAGTATATTTTTTTTAGAGTAATAATCCATCCTAGTAGCATAGTCTTAGACCTTAGACTCGTTCATTTGCTTCTATGCAGTGTTTTCTATTGTTTAGACTTAGGGAAATTGGCATTTATGACAGTTGAGGTGATCCTGGTTGATCATTCTGGAAATCTAGGCACCCACATTGATGACAGTCAACTAGCATGCACTCCCCTTCCCCAATTTCAGATATTTGATCCAACTTGAGGCACTAGTGCTTGGTTTAGGTGGTTTTTGGAATCTCATGGGAATTTATTGCTCTCCTAGAGCCACTCCCACTCACCCATGTGCTCACCCATGCTTTTCATACCTTCATTGATGATCCAACATGCATTTCCCACGTTGACACAAGGATTCATGATTATTTTGGATGATTGGGAGGCTCATTGGTCCACCTAGGGGGGTTTAGGGTTAAATCTTGAGATGACACTTGTATGCATTTACATGGCCTACAAGGCATCACAATTTTTCCCTATTGTACTATATACTAGTTCCATACATATTTACATGTTGGAGAGTCATAATAATATGTCTTATTGACTTCATGTGTGTATGTAATTTTCAGTCTTTCAACTATTTTGTGCATGTTTCGTAAACCATAGCGAATTGTGACAGTTTATTTGGCTCCTAGATCCATATGTGATTCAATTCTCACATGGTATCAGAGCTATTTGGAGCTAAAAATCCATTCCAATGTGTTTGATTTGTTTTTAGAGGGATTCTCCAAATAGATTCGTGAGTTTTAATGGCAGGTACATTCAGCAATTTGTCACCAAGAGCGCAAGCATAAATGGAGAAAAACCATGTCTTGTTAACACCATTCAACTATTTCAAGTGGAAGGTATAATTTTTTATTCAGATGAGGTTGAAAGGCATGTACAGGGTCACCATGGGGATAGAAGTCGAACCAAACTCTGTAGTTGAGAAATCGAATTTCTTCAACAGGATTGATGAAGCATTTTGAATGCTATGTCTCAGCATTTCGAGAGACTTGCTCTTCCATGTTGACAGTCTAGCTACCCCAAATGAAGTATGGCTCAATCTTGAATCTTTATTCGGAAGATTGATGAGATGAGAGGTCACTAGCATGAAAATGAGCTCATCTCCTTGAGTCCATCTCATTATGAGACAATCCAATATTTCTTCACCAAATTCAACTCTTTGGTGCTTCAAATCAAGCAATGTGGCATCGAAAAGAAGGATGAACAGCTCATATTGTCCATACTTTCAAATTTAGGGCCAGAGTACTCTGTGTTTGTAAGCACATTTCACTCTAGCAAGCTCACAGCTCGAAACTGGAAAATGCCATCACTAGCTAGATTCATGGAGTCTTTGACCCAAGAGCAAGACAAGCTAGTGCAGATGGGTACCATAAAATCCAACAAATACCAAGCTCTTATTGCTGGGGTTTTGAATCCATCCAAAGGAAATAAGAAAGGTAAGGATTCGAAGCAGCAAGACAAGAAGAAGCAAGACAGGCCCAAATTTCCTAATGGGGGTTTGAATCCTTGCAAGGAAAAGGGAAAGAAGAACAAGGAGAATACAAAATACAATATTGTCACAAAGGGTGGCATCCAAAGAGTGCATGCATGAAGAATACCATAGACATTATGGCACAATTGTTGGAGAAGAACAACATCCCAGTCCCAAAGGGCGCAAGGAAGAAGGATGGAGGTTCAGGGTCAGAAAACAAAGAGAGGTTCCATGCATTGGTTGTTGGTTCTTCAAATTATTCATCCCTGATCATTGATTCACAAGAATTAAGGCAACATGGCCTCTATCAAATATTTATTCACATCCATGTATTTCGACAGTGGCCCAACTATTTGAATGGGTGATGATTCAGAGATCCAAGCCAAGGGGATTGGCAGGATCAATCTATAATATGGGTATTTCAATAATGTATTGTTTGTACTAGACTTGGCCTTGAACCTACTATCAGTGTACCAAATGACACGCACTGGTGAATCCAAGATAGTAACATTTACTCCAGACACATTGGAGATAGCTGAAATCTATACCAACAAGGTGGTGGCATTGGTGTTTGTTGATCATCAAGCTAGGATGTACAAATTCTCCCATTTCCTTCCCTAATCCAGAGGGAATGTGCTCCTAACTCATGCCAATGATTCAAGCAAGCTTTGGAATGAGAGATTCGGCCATATAAACTACAGATAGCTCCAGGAATTGAGCAAAGAAGGCATGGTGGAAGGGCTTCCTACTATCAAGATCTCCAATGGCATGTGCATTGGTTGTGTGATTGGCAAGCATCTAGAGCGCAGCTATGAGAAAGGGAAATCAAGGAGAGATAGTCAAGTGCTTCAATTGGTGCATTAAGATATTATTGGACCTCTCCCTACACCTTCATATGGAGGATCATGGTATGTGTTGACCTTTATAGATGATTTTTCAAGGTTTTGTTGGGTTTACTTTCTCAAACTCAAATATGAAGTCTTTGAGACACTAAAGGTTTAGAAAGCCCTAGTTGAGAATCAGTGTGGGAATAAGATCAAAGTAATTAGGACTGATAATGGAAAAGAGTATGTGAATAATAGTTTGAAACATATCTATGAGGAATGTGGAATCCAAATGCAGAATTCAATCCCCTACCACCACAGCAGAATGGTGTGTCAAAGCGCAAGAACAGGGCACTCAAGGAGATGGCAACCTGTATGATTGAATCCATGGATTTGAATCCTAATATATGGGAAGAATCCATAAATTGTGTTGCATACATCCAAATCATTTCTCTTCACAAATCAGTATGTGGAAAAACACCATATGAATCTTGGTTTGGTCACAAACCAGATATTTCTCATTTCAGGATTTTTGGCTCAAGGGCTTGGGATAGGATTCCATCAGAGAAGAGAAAGGCCTTGCATCCACAAATAAATGAGTGCATGATGGTTGGATATGTTTAATATTAAAATGGATACAATATATTTTATCCCTCATCTCAAAATACTTTCATATAAATAAATGTGCAATTCGAAGAAGAACTCATGCCAGAGCTCGAACTAGCACCGGGCGAATGCTCTAGTTCTCCACCACAAGATGATGTAATTGATGAATATCTTTCTGATATTTATGAAATTTATGATTCTAATATTACTGGAGATGATGATTATGGTCATGGATCACCCATTCAGCCAAAATGGGCTGAGAAAACCATAGAAGCTGCTGGGGATTTAGCTTGCAATACACTAGATCCTAGGAAGACTAGATCACAATTTCACACTACTTCCTTTGCAAGTGAAGTTGTTTTTGCTGATAAATGCTTCATGATGGTTGGATCTAATCCTAAAACATATCATGAAGCATCACTTTACCCAATATGGAAAACATCCATGCAAGAAGAGTTCAACTCTCTATAGGAAAATGAGACTTGGAAATTGGTTCCCTTGCCCTCCAAGAGGAAGCTAGTGCAATGCAAATGGGTATATAGGACCAAAGTTGCTGATGATGGGTCTCATATAAATTATAATTCCATATTGGTTTCCAAATTCTTCTTTCAAGTCCAATCAGTGGACTATTCAGATACATTTGCATCGGTTGCAAAGATGGACCCTATCAAGCTAGTTTTAGCCATTGTTGCCTCCATGGACCCTATCATGGTGAAATATAGGAGGAGATATATATGTAGAAACCTAAAGGCTTCCAAGAGGATCATTCTCTTGTATGTAGGTTAAATAAGTCTCTCTATGGCCTCAAGCAAGCCCCAAGGTCTTAGTATGCCAAGATGGAAAATTATTTGCTATTACTTGGCTTTGAAAGATGCAAATATGATCCTAATGTTTATTTGCAGGATGTTGGTGATGTATTTCAGGTAATTGTACTCTATCTTGATGATATTTTTATTACAGGTAGCTGCATCAAATAAATTGGGTCAATCAAAGCCTCATTGCACAATGAGTTTTCAATGACTGATCTTGGATTATTGAAGCAATTTCTTGGTTTGGAAATTGAGAAATCTGAAAGAGGAATCAATTTCAGCCAAAAAAATTATGCTTAATACCTGTTATTGAAGTTTAATATGGCTGAATATAAGGTATCCAAGTTCCCATTCCTTTCTAGTATCAAACTAGGTGAATTTGGTGACTCTCCATTGGTGGACAGCTCATTGTATAGACAACTAGTCGAGAGTTTGTTGTATCTTACTCATTCTAGACCTGATTTAGAATATGTTGTAGGTGTTCAATATGTATATATATATATATTCAGAAGCCTCATGAAATATATTGTAATGAATCCAAGAGGATCCTTCACTATGTGTAGGAACCAGACACTTCGAGGTGCACTATGTTGTTGGTTCTCCACTAGAGCTAGTGGGATTTTCTTATTTTGATTGGGATAGCGATCCAAATGATAGGTATTCTACTTAAGGTTATGAATTCATGCTAAAATAAGGTCCCATATGCTGGTAAATTAAGAAACCCCACACCATCTCCCTTTCTTCAGCTAAGGCCGAGTATAGAGGAGCAGTGGACACAGCTACATAATGTGTGTGGTTGCAAGGTATTCTTCGGGAAGTTAGAGTTTCATTTGATTCACCCACAGTCATTTGGTGTGACAATCAAAGTGAAATCAATATTTTCACATATCCATTGTAGAGACATAGGATCAAACACATTGAGATACCCATGCACTACATCCGGATCTTGGTGCATGATCAGGTGATAGCCTTGCAGTATTTTCCATATGTAAAGAAAACTGCTGACATTTTCACTAAGTGCTTCACACAAATTGCCTTCACCTATCTAAGATACATTCTTGGAGTGGGTGATGCATGGTGATGGCTACCATTCACTTTCATATTTTTTGCTCCATGTCCATTTTTTTGGGGAGGTTTTGTTCCCATGTGGTTTTCCACCTTACCTTGTTTCTATGGACAAATAAAATTTTATGTTGTATGAGGTGACTTGAGCCTTTGCTGCCAAGGCCTCCATGATATTTTTGGTTAAGCATTACTAAGTAAGGATTAATGGGGGGTTTTAGAGTAATAATCCATCCTAGAACCATATTATTAGACCTTAGACTCATTCATTTGCTTATATGCAGTGTTTTCTATGGTTTAGACTTAGGGAAATTGGAATTTATGACAGTTGAGGCGCTCCTGGTTGATCATCCTGCACAATTGAGACATTTAAAGAGGATCATTCTAACAACCCAGGTGCCCACTTTGATGAAATTCAACCAACATGCACTCCCCTTCCCCAATTTCATGGATTCAGTCCAACTTGAGGCACTAGTGCTTGGTTTAGGTGGTTTTTGGACTCTCTTGGGAATTTATTGTTCTCCTAGAGCCACTCCCACTCACCCATGTTATCCTTTCATACCTTCATTAATGATCCTTCATTCCTTTCCCACGTTCACACAAGGATTCATGACCGTTTGGGATGGTTAGGAGGCTCATTGGTCCACCTAGGGGAGTTTGAGGGTCAAATCTTGGGCTGGCACTTGTATGCATTTACATGGCCTACAAGGCCTTGCGATTTCTCCCTATTGTACTATAATTACCTGTTGGACATTCATAATAATATCTTTTATTGACTTCATGTGTGCATGTAATTTTCAGTCCTTTAGCTATTTTGTGCATGTTATGTAAACCATAGAGAATTGTGAGAGTTTATTTAGCTCCTAGATCCATATGTGATTCAATTCTCACATATTTAATGACTAAGTATCCCCTTTTTAAATTTCTCTCATAAGTTAATTCTTTATGTGTTAGTAACTTTTTTTTAAAGGGTTTTAAGAGCCAGCTATCTAACTGCTTATTGGAAGGGAAGGTTTAAAAGGAATTGATTTCATAGGAAAGAGTCTAATTATCCCTATGCTATGGAGTTATTTCTAATATATATATTGGAGACCTAGAGTTTATATGTGCTATAAAAGAAAATCTTACTTGCTGACTATTAATGGTTTATGTAAAGGGTTTTCTTGTAACTTCCCATTGATTAGTCAATCTAGTTGCAGAGTGTCATTCCAACTTTGAGGCATTCTTCATTTCAATTCCCCACTAAAAATTTATTGTCTCTCATTCATATTGTATTTATCAATTACACACTAATCAAACAGTATTGGAAACACTAGTCAGTTGTGAAAGACAATTTTCTAGTCCAGATTTAGGGACAATCATCTTGAGTGAAATTTTTGAAGCAAATCAATAAAAGGATCTCTTAGCTTCCATATTTTGTTGTTATTTTCCTTTTCTTTTAAAATTTCAGAATGGTTTCAACTCTTGTTCCCATGTGAATAATGTTTCCTTGTGCATATTGAGTCCTGAATATAAATATGGTGTTAATACTTAATAATAAGTTTTGAGATGTATTTATTTTCTATTGTACTGTGATGATTGTTTTATTTCTTTTAATATTTTTATTTGTTAGAATAAAGAACTAAAATATTCATAGCACAACTCCCCTGAGATGAACATGAAGGTGGAGAATTCTTGTGTTAATTTTCAGTTGGATTTAAATAAGGGTGTTCATTCCCATTTCTTCATTCACTAGCCACTTTGAAGTTTAAAATATTTGATCTTGAACGTGTAATTTCCAGCATCAACACCCAATCCATCTGATGTCTTGTTACACCAACATTCCAATAAGGTTTCATACGTGGGTGGAGACACCCATATTCTAGCAATGGAAATAAAAATCAAATTTGCAACCATGATTACCAAGCTTTTGAGTATTTAGGGAACTATTATTTTTGTTAAAGTGCCAGTTGTAGAACCAACCATTCATATCCTTTTTTCAATAATTATCCATTGAAACCAATGCCTCTATGAATCTCTAAATACTTTTATTTAATAATGTTTTCATGCATACTGTTCTTTTTATTACAAATTTCAGTATATATGATAAACTTTATCTAATGGAAGGTTAACAATAGTAGGTTTATTGGATGGGAGCTTCACTGGAGTAGTTTCCATGCATAATGTATGTCCATGATTCCCATGTTACAATAAAAACAATCTTAATCAATTTGTTGCTTAATGCATAGTGACTGCCCTATTTAGCAGAACGTTCATCTTTGTCCATCCTTCATACTCCCTTCCCATTGCATATAGTGAAAGGGTATTTTAACTATGTGAACTCTTAGCCTTGATATAGATACACTAATTCAGATCAAAGATGGATGGTCATTAATTAAATTGAGTGCTCCCCAATCCAACTAATGTGTAATCACACCATCATTCCAATAAGGTTTCATATGTGGGTGGGAACACTCATATTCTAGCCATGGTAAGAAACATCAAATTTGCAACCATGGTCACCAAGCTTTCAAGTATTTGGGGGACTAATATTTTCGTAAAGTACCAACTGTACAACTAAAAATCCATATCCTCTTTTCACTAATTATCTATTGACAACAACGCTTATGTCAACCTTTAAACACTTGTATGCAACATTTTCCTCAATATTATTCTTTAATAGCAAATTTTAGTATACAATAAACTTTTTTTATGAAAGTTTTATTTGATGATTGTTATAATTTTGATGTAAATGAAATAAATATAAGATTATGTAAAATGGAATAGATTTAAGAATAAAATTAATTTACCACAAGTTTAAGTGGCGAGATGTCACTAATGACACATAAAAACTATAATAAATTCAGGATTAAAATGAATTTAAGATAAATGTATGCTTGAGATGTCACACATAAATTATAATAAATTCAAAAGTTAAATTGATATACAATCAATTTAAATCATAATATGTCACTAATCACACATACAAACTATCACATCACAACAATAAAAAGAAACACAATCAATAATATATTAGAGCTATAGTGATACAAACTGTCACATCGCAACAATCAAAAGCAACACAATAAATAATATATTAGCACTATAGTGATTGATTTATAGAATGTGTCGAACGATAAGGTTAAGTTGTAGGTACTCAAATTGGGCCAATTCAAATCCATATCCAATCACACATTGAGATTAGGAAATGCAAGGAACAATCAATCCTACATTGAAATTGTGGTATGCATGAGCATTGTGATAAGAGTAATGGATGTAACTTGGGGAACCTGAGTAAGGAGGGTGGTTGGGGTGGTTGGTCCAGGTTGTTCCCAATCGGGATCCAATCCCTGTGATTATTGTACATGGTGTTTAACGTCAGATACATTATACTGGGAAAAAAAAAGGTAATAGATATAACAAGTAAAATCTCTAATATTTGACCAAAGTATGCAAACATATTTGATTTACATATATTGTATGTATGTATGGAGTTGTTTACTTTGTGAAAACAAATGAAAATAGAATTGAAATTTTATAGTAAAATTTGATTTGTTTATGTAATTATTTAATTGGTAAATTGATTTTATACCTTTATTTAATCATAGTTTTAAAATACCTGTAGGGGTGTAACTTAACCGATGATTCGCTTGAGATGAAGGCTGTGTTGTAAATGGATGTCACGAGTTTAAATCACCCCAGCTTACATGTGCCCCATGCTTGCGGGTTGTGTGGGTGCACCTAGGGGTATAGTGGTAGCGGGATTTGATCCATGGACCCCATGTCACGTGATTACCAGCCCAATACCTAGTTACCGATTCCCCTAGTACAAAAAAAAAAATCATAGTTTTTAACTAGATTATAAGTAGGTTTATTCACATCCTATCTTATTCATCTCATATAAGTAGGTTTATCTCTATATTATTTTATACATTTCATATAAGCAAGTCTATCCCCGAGTGAGAGTATATCTATGACTAGGTATCTAATGTATAAACACAAGGTAATTGACATGGATGACAAGAGGATTCTAAGGTTGCTCTAGATTCTAGACTAAGCCATATGTGGCTCAAGTGAGGCTAAAACAAAGATGTAAACTCTTGGATAAATCATTGGGGTATCGAGGAAGACGTCACTTTGTAGAATATCGATAACATAAAAAGTAATCTTACATCTAATGTTGAGAAGAAATTGCGGTGCAATAAATAATTAGAGAATAAGAGAAAATTAATATTCTATAAGGAGGTGATTAACCCCAATCTTGAGGATCAACAATATCTCTATGTTTTAACTAGAGTAAAAAAGAAGATCAACATTTCTAAAATAAGAATGAACTCTCATGATCTCCATAGTGAAGTTGGGCATTGGACACTTTCTAAAACACCATGGGTAGATAGAATTTGTCTCCTTTGTGAAACTAAGAAGGTTGAAGAGGAAAAACACTTTCTCTTAAATTGGCCTGTGTTCACCCACACTAGATCTCAGTTTCAAAATATTTGTTACAATAACGATATTCATAACCTTTTAACTCAACAAAAATGTTGTGATTTAGGAATTCTTCTCTTCAAGCTTTTAGAGCACATAAATAAAATTCTAAATCAATCCAAGTAATCTCTTAACTTTTTTTCTTAAGGTTTAATAAATCAAAGTTGATCTCAGTGGAACACTTTAGTATCTCTCTCACACACACACACACATTCATGGGGAGTAATAGTTGTTTACATTAGACTTAGTTGTAGTATCTCACATTCATGGGGTGTAATAGTTGTTTAGATTAGACTTACTATATACATACATGTTTATCCCGCATTCATAGGGAGTTATAATTGTTTAGATTAGACTTAGTATATAAGTACATGTTGAGCCAATGAAGGCATCCACGATTTATTTGTATTGAGCTTTCTCAAAGGAGGTTTCCCCCTTGAAGTGTCATGTGATCAATAAACTCCTTCTGCGTTCTACTATTTTTGTTATATCATGCATTTTCATTATTTATTGCAGGAGGTTTCTCGCATATGATATCAGAGCACTTTCTTGGGATCACTGGGTGGAATTTATGCCAAATAATTTTTCGCAGTGGCTTCCCAGTGCTGTGATTATTGTAGTAGTTGTTCTTATTTGCATCTGTATTTTTCATTTCAATTGCAAGTTCAAATCAAGGAATAACCCGATTCGCTTAACTATGGGAAGTACCTAGGCATAGCCCTAAATATCATTGTGAGGATTACCATAGGAACCCTGAAGTATTTTGACATTGAAAGGAATTTCCAATGAAAATGGCAATGACCCCTACCTAATTGACTAGTTTCCACCCATGAGGTAAACCAAGAGCTGTCGTTCGTGGCAAAGTGATTATCAGTTTTACCTGAGTCGTGGAGTGAGGGGTATTTCCCAGTACACAAGCCGTTAGATAATATTGGTGGTCAAGTGAATCCATTAACCTTTAGGAATATGAACATACCTAGGGTCCATATCTATTTCCAGTTGATAAATAGAAGATTGCATCTGTCCAGAGCCATCACAGATCAATTCCATTAAGGAAAAAAATATATAAATTATTGTTTTTCCACCATATCTTCTTTGTTTTATCTTTGTTTCCCTTGTAAATTTACTAGAACCCATACAATTCCATTATTCATATTTCCTTCCTTGAGGAACCTATCTCAAATTCCACTTTCTGAAGCCATAAATCCCACATTTATCTATTTTTAGGGTTTTCCATAACTTCTTCGATTCTCACCCAATCACATTCAATTTTTGCTACAATGTTAATTTCCTATTTTTTATTCCTTATCCCTCTTTGATATATTTTCCCATTATTTCACCCCACTTCTAAAACCCCCATTTTCCACTACCCTCTCTCAGAAAATGTCTAAAACCTAGTCAACCCCCAATTACCCATCAATTTTTTTCCCAACTCCAAAAAAAATTTCTCACCCCTCCCCAAAAACAAATCATGGTTATGGTTGTCACACATTTAGGATCAAACAAACAAATGGAAGACAAAATTCTTGCCCTCAAGACCAAACTCAAAGATCTGGATGAAAAAATTCTCGACCTCCATCTTCAGGATTCAGTCATGAACAATAGACGACGACCAGAGTCTTCTGCGGAAACTGGTTTCTCTTCTTCTAGCAATTTTTATGGGTCGAAGCTTGATTTTCCTCGTTTCAATGGTGATGATACGACAGGATGAATATACAAAGAATAACAATATTTTATTCTGCTTAACACTTTTGATCTCAACAAAGTCCCACTTGTATCCTTTCATTTGGAACTTGAATCCCTTCAATGGTTATGTTGCCACATCAAGGTTCATGAAGAGCCAAAATGGACATATTTTTCCCACTTCCTTTGCAATTATTTGGCCCTAGTGTTTGTGATGACTTCATAGGAGCACTCACTAAACTTCTCCAAACTAGCACTGTGAGAGAGTATTAGATAGAATTTGAGAAATTGTCCAATCACACAGAAGGATTATCGGATGCATTCTATAGGATTTCTTTTATTAGTTATCTGAAGGATGCAATATGATCTGAGGTTAAAATTTTCTGTCACGGTACAATGATGGGATCCCTAGGGTTGGCTAAGTTGGCAGAGGACAATATCATTGTTAAATCAGGTCATGTCACTGAGGGGGGGGGGTGAATCAAAGACTAAAATTTCAACAATTTTTTAGCAAGTGTAAAAAAAAATTTGAGCACAATACTTTATCGTGGAACCCAATAAGGTAAACCACCAACACTTTCCTATTATCTACAAAACTTTTTTTTTACAATATAAAAATAGAAGAAGATGTTTCTTCTTTTGGATCGGCACCAACTTATTAGGACGCACCCACACCCTCATTCACCAACACCAACCGGTAGGAGGAAACGGCCCCCTATTTAGTCAACTATGACTGACAAGGAGCACCTGCTCCCTGTGTAGGAACCAACCTACCCTAGCACCACTCTTCCACCATTAAATGTGATTAACCATGCACACATATTAGAACATAGGTGACATGGTTACTTGATCTTCGTCTCCTTGGATCCAGACACGAAAGACACTTTATTTTCATTTTAAATTTTTGTTTAAATACTTTCCAACATATCTGCACAATTGCATTTTTTTCCCTCTTGGATCATGACTCTTGGCTACAAACACATCCATTCATCATCTAACCTTTAGTCATCATAATATTTCATTGTGCCTTTGCACCAGACACACCCTTTCATCCTTTCCGCAGCCTAGAATCCATTTTCGCTTCTCTATTAACATTTTCCTTATGCTTCCGCACTTTCGATCCTGTAGATGGTCTTTTTGCACTTAGTTTTTTGCCTCAACCATTCTGTACCATCAATCTCCTTCAGGATTTTCGTGACCGTCGATCTGAGGTGGAAATCGTATATTGGATGTGTCTTTCTCAAATATCATTCCATGATTTCCAAACCAATCTTTCTGCACCAAACGTTCAGCGTCGTTGATCTCCTGCGGGCTTCTTTGTGACCATCGATCTTCTGGATCACGGGATACAGAAATTGAAAACTCAATGTCTCCAAAACTTCAACCGTTTAGTTTTCGTGGTTGTGCACCCGCACTGGCCTTTCCGCACTGCAAAATGCGGAAGTCGAAAACTCAATTTTCACAACTTCAACTTTTTGCACTCCGTGGTTCCACACTCACACTTTTGCTTCTACACTATGGAATGCGGAATTCGAAAACTCAATGTTTCCAAAATTTCAACCTCACAGTTCTGCACCCGCACTGCAAAATGCGGAAGTCGAAAACTCAATGTTTCCAAAAATTCGACCTCCTGGTTCCGCACCCGCACTTCCACTCTCTATATGAACCATTGATTTGTTATAACAGATCATTTCTCATCCATTGGATCTTGGTTTCTTTCGGAACTTCTATCATGTCCAATTTTCTTGCGGATTTACTATCGATCGTCGATCTTCTTGTGGACTGATTCTCAATCGTCCGATTTTGAAACTTTCTGAACTACAACCTTTTTGCCTATCTTATTTGGAACTAATCCACATCCATTGGATCTCGTGCAGGAATCTTCCTAACCATCGATTTCAAAAATAGATGTAGATTTGATCTTGACCATCGGATCTGTTCATGTCGCATCTGGAAAAAAGGTATGGGGCCTGTAAGGCTGTCCCGAGCTCCAGGATGGTGATATTCTGGTGGAGTCCAAACACCTAGATCCCCCACAATACCCTTGCTCTCCGTGTTGAATAAGTAATGATAGATATCTCTTTATAAAACCATAATACCATCACTCTGTTGCTGATGTGGGATAATACATGAGCCTGTTTTCAATATTTAGTCAAGTTTAGAACTTCCTTCTGAAACCCCATTTTGGAAGATCCATAATTTTGTCTCCAGACATGTTCAAGGAGAACTAAGGCCATGGTTATATAGACAAACCAACACACTACAATACCCCCATGTGTTATTGACCTTTACTCTAACCCATAATTATGGGGAGCATCCTCTTGAGACTACTTGGTCATTTTTACCTCCACTGGTGTATAACCCTGCTTTGGCAGGCCCATATCTTTCTCCTTGGATATGTTTAATTCAAAGTGATACCTTTAATAGATAGCCATTATAACAAGGTATAGCCTACCATGGTCCTACTCGGCACCTCATCATCTATGCCATGCCATGCCTTGTCATCGTATCTACCATTATATATTTTGTTTATCCTTTGTCATTCCTAAACTATTTGACATCAATGACAATTATCATCCATATTGCCAACAATCTCCCCCTTTGGCATTAATGGAAACACCTAAACCTTCTCCCCCTTTGACCCCAATGACAAAGGATAACCTTCCTACCATCTCCATTATTGAGTCTGAATTTTTACTCCCCCTAAGTATGTGACTCCTTGATTTACTCCCCTTTTTCCATTAAAGGGTTAAATGACCCCCGTTGAATTTGATCACTATCTTTTAAGAGACTAGTTTGGAAGAGAAAATACTCCTAGTCTTTTTCTCAAATATTCAAATACGTCGTTGTTTAAGGGTTTAGTGAAAATGTCTGCAATTTGTTCTTGAGTTGGGATATATTCCAATTTGATGGTCTTCTTTTCAGCCTGATCTCTCAGATAGGGATATTTTATTGGAATGTGCTTTGCTTTGGAGTGCTGGATAGGATTCTTCGAGAGACTTATAGCACTTGTATTATCATAGTAGATAACTGTGGGTTCTTCAAACACTACCTTGACATCTTGTAGAGTTTGTTTCATCCATTCCACTTGTGTGCAACATTCTGTTGCTGCAATATACTCAGCTTCAGTAGTAAACAGAGAAATTGAGGTTTGTTTCTTGCTTGTCCAAGCTACTAATGATTCTCCTAAGACTCCACTTGTACTCTTTATGTCATCTACACAACCTGCCCAATTTGCATCTAAGTAGGATTTTAAAGAAAATGGATTCTTGCTAGGATACCACAATCCAAGATCTATGGTTCCTTTCAAATACCTAAAAATTATTTTCATGGCGTGAACATGGCTCTCTTTTGGTTTAGCTTGAAATCTAGCTACCATACCAACAGCTTGCTTGAAATCAGGTCTTGAGGTTGTTACATAAAGTAAACTCCCAATCATTGATTTGTAGTGTTTTTGATCTACTTCCTTAGACTCATATTCCTTGCTTAGTTTGCATCTAGTTGTCATAGGTGTACAAACAGGTTTGCAATGTTCAAACTGGAATTATTTCAGCATATCTTTAACATATTTGGACTGATGGATAAAGATTCCCCTTTTGGACTGAACTATTTGAAATCCTAGAAAGAAATTCAATTCACCAAGCAAGTACATTTCAAATTCTTGTTACATCCTATCATTAGAGGAAACTTGCGGTCTAAAATGGGCCTTATAAGAAAACACGCCAACAATAAATTCTTGTGAGTTGGAATCCAAGAACCAATCAAATTTCACTAAAATAAGCCAACCATAATGGTTGAATTGACATATTTGTCATAAAAAGACTACTTTTTTGTTCGTATTTTCGACATATCTCCATGTGTGTTTAATCAAATTTCAAGCAAGAGATCTCATTGGATGAGAAATTAAATTCTGCATCCAACAAGTACCCATACTGTATACTTTTGGCAGACCCCTCTACCCAAAAAATTAGAAATACCTAAAAAATGTGATAATGATGTCATCATCACATTTTTACAGGTATTTTATTTTTGGGGTAGCAGGGTCCTTCAAAAGTATATAATGTGGGTATTTGTTGGATGCGAAATTTAATTATGCATCCAACGAGCTCTCCCGCTTGAAATTTGAGTAAAACAATAGGGAGATATGTCGAAAATACGAACAAATAAATAGTTTTTTTCTTTCTTCCTCTAAAATTAATAAATATTATTTTTAACTATTATTTTATTATTTTCCTTAGGACACCCATTTTAGACCTCAAAATTCCTCTAATGTAGCAAAGTATTGACTCATTTTTTTGTCATCACTCTCAAATATGATATCATCAACATATACTTCCACAATAATCATGTAATCACCAATAATTTTACAGTAAAGATTATTGTCTGTTGGCCCTATTTTGAACCCTTGTACTTGTAAGTAAGAATCTAGTCTTGCATACCATGCTCTGGGTGCTTGTTTTAACCTATAGAGGGATTTATTTAGTTTACAAACATAATATCCTTTGTTAGTTAATTGAATCCCTTTCGGTTGCTCAATATAGACTTCCTCTTCTAAGTTGCCATTGAGAAATGTTGACTTGACATCCATCTAATATACATTTAATTTTTTATTGTTGGAAAAGGCTAAGAACATCCTAATTGCCTCCAATATGGACAGAGGTGCAAAATTTTCTTCAAAATCTACTCCTTCAACCTGAGCATACCCTTTACATAACGATCTGGCTTTGTACCTAATTACTTGTCCATTTTCATTTACTTTGTTTTTGACCACCCATTGAGATCCAATGACATTCTTATTTTGTGGTCTTAGAACTAGTTCCCAAGTTTTATTTTTTTCTATCTAGTCTAATTCTTCATTCATATATTTGACCCAACTTTCATCTTTGCATGCTTCTTTGATTGAGCTGGGCTCAATACATGACAATAGTGCTATCTATGTTCGATACACCAATTTCCTTCTTGCTTGTACTCCTGCACTTTTCCAATCATTTGGTCTTCGGTATGATTATTTTGGACTATTAGAGAGGGTGTATTTGTGTCTCTTCTAGGAGATTCTTCTTCTTCTTCTTGAGTATCATCCTCTTCTTCTTCGGTATATATTTCATATTCTTGTATATCTTATTTTTCTTCTTCATCTGCTTGTGTACCAACTAGCTCATCATCATCCTTGCTTTCACTATCAAGTATATTCGCTTGATGTTTAAACTTCTTTGTTTTTAAATCATCCACCTTAACATCAGCACTCTCCACAATTTTATGTAATCTGGAATTGTAGCATCTATATGCCTTTTTGGTAGAAGAATATCCAAGAAATATACCTTCATCGGATCTAGCATCAAATTTCCCAAGATTATCATCAAGTCTTTTGATGTAACATTTACTTCCAAAAACCTTACAAAATTTTACAAAAGGAGCTCTTCCAAACCATAATTCATAAGAAGTCTTATTATTATTTTTCCTGAGTTGTCCTCTATTTAAAATGTTTACTATTGTGCTTATGGCTTCCCTCCAGTATCCATCAGACATTCTTTCTTCATTGAGCATGGTCCTTGTGACCTCCTGAATTGTTCTATTCCTCCTCTCAGCAACCCCATTTTTCTAAGGTTTTCTAGAATCAGAAAATTGTCTCTTAATTCCATGAGTTTCATAGAAGATATCAAACTCATTTGAGGTGAACTCACCACCATTGTCTAATCTAAGACATTTGATTTTGCTTCTATTTCATTTTCAACAAGAGTTTTAAAATCTTTGAACTTGTCAAATGCTTATGATTTTTCTTTGAGAAAAAATACCCACGCCATTCTAGTAAAATCATCAATGAACAGCATAAAATAAGACTCTGCTTGCATACTTTTGGTCCTTGTAGGTCCACAAAGATCAGTGTGAACCATCTCTAAGGGTTTTGAAGTTGAGTGTTCTTTTTTTTTTTAACTTACTCTAGTTTGCTTCCCTAATTGACAATGTCTACATATAGGATTTGAAGGCTTTGTGATTTTTGGTAAGTTTCTCACTGCCTCAAGATTGCTAACCTTCGCTAGATTATCAAAGTTAATGTGCCCCAACCTTCTATGCCATAGCCAACTTTCATTCACTAATTTCATATGACATTTCTTAGACTATCTTGTATTTAGTATGTATACATTTTGGGGAGTTATAGAAGCAACACCAACTAATTTTCCTAAGTTCTTCCTTCTTATCTCACATTTCTGAGAATCAAAAATGCAAATGTTCCCCTGATCACAGGTTTGGCTGACACTTAATAGACTAGGTTTCAGATTTTCTACAAGTAACGCATTTTTAGCTTTATCTTTTCCTATATTCATGGTGCCTTTCCCAACAATATTACCTCAAGCATTGTCCCCAAAAGTAACTTTACCCTTTGGTTTTCTTAAGTTTGAAAACTTGTCCTTATCTCCTGTCATATGTTTTTGAACACCCACTGTCAACATACCAGATATCTCCTTTATCTTGTGTTCTCAAGGCAATAAGACATTCCTCTTTTGATGTTCTTTCTTTCCATAGTTTATTTTTCTCTCTAATATCCTTTGGTCTTTCTGAGATTTCCATTAACTTGCAATTTCTTGATTTATGTCCATAGTTATGACAATTGAAGAATTCTAAATCCCTTTCTTGTAAGAGTGTAAATGAGTTATAATTTCTGCTCTTGACTTGACTAACTGTATGATTGTCCTTGAGGTTATAGCTTTTAACCTTCAATCTTTTCCTCTCATATGCTCTACAATTCATAGCTTTGTGTCCAAAGTTAGAGCATGCAAAACAATGACCAAGGAAAATGTGAGGATACTTGTTTTGATACACCTTCTTTGGAATTGTCTTGAATCCCTTCTTAATGGGTGGAAATGATCTTCTAGAGTTCTAAGCATTCCTTGTATTTTCTTCCTCTTTCTTCTTGAATGTACTAAGAAGAGCAGTTGCATAATATTTTGGGCTAACTTGATTTTCTTCTTGAGAATAACCTATTCCATTTTTGTTACTTGGGTTTCTTTGTGTGTTTATAATCTCATCTAAAATTTTAGAACTATTTTCATACCTAGTTTGAATAAATTTTGCATCAAGCTCTTTTCTTAAATGAACTAATTCTGCCTCCATTCTTTCATAGATTAGTTGTTTCTATTTAATAGATTTCTCCAGCCTTTCTTCTATCCTATTTGCATCTTGAATTTGTTGTTTCAGATTGCTCTTGATTTTCTTCATCTCCTTTTCTTTTTGTTCATGCTCTTCCTATTGTTCAACTACAAACAATTTCAGCTTTCTATATTTATTTTTGTATCTTTTTAATCCGTCTGAAGAACTGATTAGTTCTTCTTCCATATTAACCTTTGCTTCATCTTCTGACTCTTCCTTATGTTCATTTTAATTTATTTCATTAAACTCTTCAATACCTATAAAAAGGACTTCATCATCACTGTCACTAACCTCAGACGAACTGTTGCCTTCTTCTTCTTCTTTTGAGTAGAAATTCTTTTTTCCTTTGTCCTTTTTCTTATAGTGGAATTTTCCCCTTTTCTTGTATTGTTTCTTTTTTTCATCTTCATCCTCAGATTATTCTTTTGGATATGGACACTTGACTTGAAAGTTCCCAATTTTTCCACAATTAAAACATTTGAAGGGCAGCTTGCCTTTGTACTTCCCTGATCCTTTATGAAGTTTTTTGATAAAATTGGCTTCTTCCACATCAGATTCTTCATTATTGTCGGTATGAGTTTTTTTCTTTTGATTTTTTATTTTCTTGGTCACTTTGAAGGTTGCTTCTCCTTTTGAAGTATTAACTCAATTCCTAGTCTCAGATCATAGGATGTAAGAATTCCATACAATTCATCCATGGTAAGTTATCCTAACTTATCTCGATCTTTAAGGGTGGATACTTTGGGATTATATTCCATAGGAAATGTTCTTAATACTTTTTGCACTATCTCATCGTCTGTTATTTCTTTTCCTAAACCTATGATTGTATTGACAAGACTCTCAATTTTTTTCGAAATATTCTGAAATAGTTTCATTGTCCTTCATTTTTAGACCTTCATACTAAACTCTGAGGGTTTGAAGTTTTGTTGTTTTTACTTTGGAATCTCTTGCATATAACATTTCCAATTTCTCCCAGATTTGTTTCACACTTGTACAAGATAGTGCATTTGCAATAACCTTTTTCCTCACTCCAGCTTGTAATGTATATGTTCCCATTATTTCTTCTTGTCTTCTACTTTTGTGGGAGTAGTTTTTGGAACATCATATCCTTCTTCAGCTAATCCCCAAACTTCCATACCAATGGACATCAGATAAATTTTCATTCTAATCTTCTAGAAAACAAAGTCTTCACCATCAAATATGGGGAATCTCATTGACATATTCATATGCGGATCCATAGTGGTTTTAATAGGATCTTCCTTCCAGTGGTTAAATTGTGGTGAAGGAACCTTGCTCTGATACAAATTGTCAAATCAGGTCCTGTCACTAAGAGGGGGGAGGTGAATCACAGACTAAAGTTCAAACAATTTTTTAGCAAGTGTAAAAACAAATTTGAACAGAATAATTTATCGTGGAACCCAATAAGGTAAACCACCAACACTTTCCTATTATCTGCAAAACATTGGTTTACAATATACAATAGAAGAAGATATTTCTTCTTTTGGATCAGCATCAATTGATCAGGATGCACCCACACCCTCATTCATTATCACCAACTGGTAGGAGGCAACGACCCCCTGTTTAGTCAGCTATGATTGACAAGGAGCAACTACTCCCTATGCAAGCACCAACCTGCCCTAGCACCACCCTTCCACCCTTAAATGTGATGAACCAAGCACACATATTAGAACATCGGTGACACGGTTACTTGGTCTTCATCTCCTTGGATCTGGACACGAAAGACACCTTATTTTCATTTTAAATTTATGTTTAAATAATTTTCAACATATCTGCACAGCTGTGTTTTTTCCCTCTTGGATCATGATTGTTGGCTACAGACACATCCATTCATCGGCTAACCTTCAGTCATCTTAATCTTTCATTGTGCCTTTGCACCAGACACAACCTTTCATCATTTCTGCAGCCTAGAATCCATTTCCACGGATCTGTTGACTTTTTTATGATGCTTCTGCACTTTCGATATTGTATATGGTCTTTCTGCACTTAGTTTTCTACCTCAATCATTCTGTACCATTGATCTCCTTCAGGATTTTTGTGACGTTCGGTCTGAGGTGGAAATTGGATATCAGATGTGCCTTTCTCAAATATCATTCCATGATTTCCAAACCAATCTTTTTGCACCAAATGTTTTTCACCATTGATCTCATGCAGGCTTCTTTGTGACCATCGATATTCCGGATCGCGAGATGGAGAAGTCAAAAACTCAAAGTTTCCAAAACTTCGACCTTTTAATTTCCATGATTCCACACCCGCACTGGCCTTTCTACACTACGAAATGCGGAAGTCCAAAACTCAATTTTCACGACTTCGAATTTTTGCACTCCGCGGTTCGGCATCCGCACTTTCGCTTCTGCACTATGGAACGCTGAAGTTGGAAACTCAATGTTTCCAAAACTTTGACCTCACGGTTCCGCACCCGCACTTCCACTCATGCACTGGGGAATGTGGAAGTCAAAAACTTAATGTTTCCAAATCTTTGACCTCGTGGTTTTACACCCACACTTCCACTCTCTATCTGAACCGTTGATTTGTTTTAGCAGATAATTTCTCAGCCATTGGATCTTGGTTTCTTCCGAAACTTCTGTCCTGTCCGCTTTTCTTGTGGATTTACTATCGACTGTCGATCTTCTTGCGGATTGATTCTCAGTCGCATGATTTCAAAACTTTGCTGAAATACAACCTTTTCGCCTATCTTATGTGGAACTGGTCCACATCCATTGAATATCATGTGGTAATATTCCTAACCATCGATGTCAAAAATAGATGTGGATTTGATCTTGACCATCAGATCCGTTCATCCTGCATCTGGAAAAAAGGTATGGGGCATGTCAGGTCGTTCCCGACTCCAAACACCCAGAGCCCCCACAATACCTTTGTTCTTTGTGTCGAACAAGTAATGAGAGAAATCTCTTTATAAACCCATAATACCATCACTCCGCTGCCGATGTGGGATAATACATGAGCCAGTTTTCATTATTTAGTCAAGTTCAGAACTTCCTTCTGAAACCCCATTTTGGTAGATCCATAATTTTGTCTCCGGACATATTCAAGGAGAAATAAGGCCATGGTTAGATAGACAAACCAACACACTACAAGACCCCCATGTGCTGTTGACCTTTACTCTAGCCCATAATTTAGGGCGAGCGTCCTCTTGAGACTACTTAGTCATTTTTACCTCCACTAGTGTATAACCCTCTTTTGGCAGGCCCATATCTTTCTCCTCATATATTTTTAATTCAAACTGAGACCTTTAATAGATAGCCATTATAACAAGGTATATCCTACCATGGTCTTTATTGGCACCTCATCATCTATTGCATGCCATGCCTTGTCATCATATCTTCCATTATATCTTTTATTTATCCTTTGTCATTCCTGAACTATTTGACATCAATGACAATTATCATCCATATTTCCAACAATCATAGCTCAACAATGCTCCGAATCTACTTTTGTTCCATTCAGAAATATGGTTTTCCAAAGACTTCCAATCACACCAGCTCCTAGAACTACTCCTATCAAGCATTTGTCTGAATCCAAGATGCGGGCACATAGAGAAAAAGGGATTTGTTATACTTGTCATCAGAAATTCACCTAGGGACATAGATGTGCTGAGAAAAATCTCTATCTCTTGTATGTGGATTCTCCTCCTGCACCTGAAATTTGTGAAGATTCTCAGGATCTAGTATGTGATCAAGTTGACATTCACTAGCCGCATGTTGACCCTCCTTCTCGAGACGACCACTCGGAGATATCTATCCATATATTAGCTGGAGTCGACACCCCACAAACCATGCTATCAAGGGTTTCTTCAAGAAGATCACTCTTATAATACTCATTGATTACGGTAGCACTGGTAACTTCATTAACCCTCAGATCACCAAACAAGCATATTGTTTTGTGCATCGTTGCTTCAGCTTTGAAGTCGTGATTCCAATGGGGGCACCCTACCTTGCAAGGGGAAGTGTCGCAATGTGTGTATCTCTATTGGAGATTATAACTTGCGCTCCAACATGTTTTCTTTTTCCTTAGGTGGATGTGATGTGGTTTTGGGTGCTCAATGGTTACATACACTTGGACCCATCTTATGGGATTTTTTTGAACTTTGGATGCAATTTTAGTCAATCGAAAAAAACACACGTTGAAGGGCTCACAACCAGGGTTTCTCAACATTATTAGTTCACATTGCATGGAAAATATCCTTAAGAATAATTCACATGGTTTCATCGCTCATATCCATTCCATTTATATGCAACCATAAACGGTCTCCACTACTCCCTTGGATCTACAATAAAGTTAGGATCAATATGTGTGTATCTTTGGTGAACCAGTGGGATTGCCACCTTTAAGACCAGAATACCATCGTATCTTCCTTCCTAGAAGCGTCCCTCCCAACAGCAGTCCCTATCGATACCCATTTCACCAAAAGTCAAAGATTGAGATGCTCGTTTAGGACTTACTGAAGCAAGGATTTATTCGCCCTAGTACCAGTTACATTTCTTCACTAGATCTTCTTGTCCGAAGAAAAGATGGGTCATGGTGCCTCTACATTGACTTTTGAGATTTTAATCACATTACAATCAAGGATAAGTTTCCAATTCATGTTGTTGATGAGTTTCTTTATGAGCTTCATGGTTCTCATTTTTTCTCCAAGTTGGATCTTCGTTTAGGTGTCACCAAATTTGGGTTCATGAGGACAATATCCCTAAAACAACTTTCTGCATACATGATAGCCACTATGAGCTATTAGGCATTCCCTTTGGCATTAATAATGCTCCTTCCACATTCTTGGAATTGATGAATAAAATATTTTGGCCCTACTTGCGGAAATTTATTTTGGACTTCTTTGATGATATCCTAATATACAGTAAAACATGGGTTGGTCATCTCTAGCATATGGATCGTGTACTGCAACTTTTTTGTGATCACCATCTCTGTTCCAAATAGTCAAAATTTGTTTTTGGGTAGGAGGAAGTAGATTATCTCGGGCATATTGTTTCAGCACAACGGGTTTGTGTGGATCCTATGAAAATAGATGCCATGAAAAATTGGCTGCATCCTCAAACATTCAAGATGCTTCGTGAACTTTTGGGACTGACTGGATACTACCGCAAGTTTGTCATGGATTATAGGAAGATTGCAACTCCATTAACAGATCTATTGGAAAATGATGATTTTACATGGACACGTGTTTTTTGAGTGTGCATTTGACAAACTGAAGCAATATATGTGTACCACACCTGTTCTAGCTATGCCTGATTTTCCCAAGCCCTTCACTATTGAGAGTGATGCTTTTGACAATGGACTTGGTGTTGTTCTCCTTCAAGATGAACATCCCATTGCATTCACCATAAAATCCCTTTCTGGTAAGAATTTAGTCGCATCTACATATGAGAAGGAAATTATGGCTATTTTGCATGCAGTACAAAAGTGGCAAGCATACCTATTATGGAATCATTTTTGCATTAAGACTGGTCACCAGAGTCTAAAATATTTCCTAGAATAGCGGGTCTCATCCCAAAAACAATAGAATGGGTTAGAAAACTCATGGGTTATGACTATGAGATCACTTATAAGAAGGGTAAGGACAATCTTGCGACAAATGCTCTTTCTCACACATTTGATGACCATGGTTCTCTTTCAGATATTTCTATGCTTATTCCAAATTGGTTGCAATCTGTTTAGCAAGGCTATGTCAATGACTCTTAACTATCTAAAATCATCCCATGGTTGGCCAATAACCCTTCTTTTGTACCGCATTACTCTTGGGATGGTGCTTCTCTAATATACAAGAGTCGTCTGGTGCTTCCCCAAAGAACAAATCTTCAACAAGTTGTCTTCTATGAACTCCATAATTCTACATTGACAGGGCACTCTGGGTTCCTCAAGACATGAGCGGAAATGATGTAACTTTTTGGAAGGGAATGAAAAGGGAAATTCAACAGATGGTGCTTGAATGTGATACCTTCCAATGCCATAAGGGTGAAATGACACTCCTTCTGGGATTGATTGAACTCTTTCCCATCCCTGCATGGATTTGGACATATATTTTGATGGATTTCATTGAAGGGATCCTTAAATTTGGAGGGAATGCAATGATCTTGGTTGTGGTTGATCGCCTCTCCAAATATAATCATTTTTGTGCCTTCAACAATCCATATACTGCCTCCTTAGTTTTCATGGACTAGATCTTCTGTCTTCATGGAATCCCTTCTTCCATTGTCTCAGATCGTGATGCAACTTTCACAAGTCATTTTTGGACATAACTATTTTGCCACACTAGCACCAAACTGAAAATGAGTTCATGGTATCACCCACAAATAGATGGGCAGACTAAAATTATCAACAAATTTTTGGAAACTTATCTTCATTGCTTCACCTCTGAACAACAACATCAGTGGGAAAAGTGGCTCCCTCTCGCTGAATGGTGGTACAATACCTCCTACCACACTGCATCTAAAATGACTCCATATGAAGCAGTCTATGTTCAGGAACCGCCAGTGCTCCTTCCATACACCCCCAATAGTTCACCAATTCAGATAGTTGACATGGTTCTCCAAAACCGAGATCAGATTCTTCACATTTTGTAGGAAAATCTTCACGTCGAAAGAAACCGAATGAAACAACAAGCCGATCAACACCGTTTTGAGTGAACTTTTCAAGTCAGTGATATGGTTTTTTTTTAGTCTACAACCTTACAAACAATCCTCCCTAAAACTGAAAGGGCGTCATAAGCTGGCTCCAAATTTCTATGGGCCATATAAGGTTCTTTAGAAGATTGGGTCTGTTTCTTATAAATTGGAAATTCCTCGTTCTTCCTGTGTTAACCAATATTTCATGTCTCTTGTCTTAAGAAATTTATTGGCATCAACATTAGAACACAAACTATTTTACCAGAATTGGATAATGAAGGATCCATCATTTTGGAGTCGGAGGCCATACTCAATAGGCGGACTCGTCCGCTTCTCTCTCAATCCATCACAAATGTATTAATTCAGTGGCACAACATGCAACCAAATGATGCTACCTGGGAACCACTCCTTAATATTCAACAACAATTTCCACATCTAAAACTTTGAGGACAAAACATTTCTAAGAGGGAGGGGATGTTAAGAAACCGTGTCAACCCTTCTCTTTACTTTGTTAGTATATTGTTGTTCAGACACATATACTTTGTAAGTCATCCCGTGAGTTTATTGTATTATCCCACATTCATGGGGAATAATAATTGTTTAAATTAGACTTAGCATATAAGTACGTGTTTATCCCACATTCATGGGGAATAATAGTTGTTTAGATTAGACTTGGTATATAAGTATGTGTTGAGGCTAACGAAGGCATCCATAAGTTATTTGTATTAAGCTTGCTCAAAGGAGGTTTCCCCCTCGAAGTGGCCTTTTATCAATAAATTCCTTCTGTGTTATATTATTTCTGTTATATCATGTGTTTTGATTATTTATTGCAGGAGGTTTCTCTTAGATTCAAAAAATCTGAGATGGTGGATAAAATCCAAGATATGGCCAAAGGACCAGAATATCCCAAGAAGGGGCTATGATATCGTTGTAACACCGATTCTGTGTGTTACGGAAGAATCTATATCTGAATAAATAAGAGATCCATCTTCATAATAAATAATACATATTGAATAAAATGATTTGATGATAAAATTATGCAATTGTGCCGCCATTTATATGGGTGGACATCCCTTTTTTTAGGAGACACATCCTTTTAAACCTAACATTAATTGTTTATTAATATAATTATTTGTATTATTGATTTATTGTTATTTTATTTATTATCTAATATTTATTTTTGTAATATCCTCACTCATGGGATATAACCATTTGCACGCTTATTGAGGAGGGGTTACACCTTGGAGACCTATTGGCCTGATTTTTTGAACTAGGCCAACTTAAGGAGAATAAGCCCACATAAATCGCTTAGAGCAGCTCACGGTGTGTTTGGAATGGCAAAACCTCATAGTTTATGGTTCTACTACCAACTGAATTTATCCTCTTAAGGAAAACGTAATAAAATTCAGTAAAATTTTATCCTAAATTAAATTACTGCTTAAAATAAATCCTAGAGTTAGTTTTAGAAGTTTAAGTTATCCTAAAGTGCTTTCTTAAGGAAATTCTCTTTTTTTAGGGTTTTGTTTTAAATGTTTTGACTAAAAAAAACTATTTTAAATTTTAACAAACTAATCTAATTCTATTTAACAGCTATTAAATAAACTAAACTAAAATATGAATTGAAATTAACTAGCTACCCTATCTCAGCTTAGAGCAAACTTCTAGATTACTATATCAACTATCAATTAACAATTATAAATAACAAAGTGAAATAAATCATACAATTCCAGATAAGAAACTATCAAAACTGTTAACACCAATAACACTCTATTTAATAAAATTTACAAAACACAGAGAATAAAATCAGAAATTATTCTATTCACTCTGTGGATGTATTTGTTAACAGATAATTGAAATTCAACATTAAAATCTGTATATAAAAGATAGAATAACGTATCATTTAAAACAACTATCAAAATATAGACGTAATTAAAAATAAGCTATGAAAATATAATACTATTTGATCACAATCATCAACAACACTTGAATAATCATGACATTGACAGTATCAATAACAGATATCAATATTGAGTGATAAGAGTAATTGAAATTATGTTGATGCAATGAAAACTAAGTTCAATTGCACACAGATTTAAAGTAAGAAAATTTCTTTTGAAATATATATATATATATATATATATATTTATATATATATATAATAAGAAAGATCTGAAAACAAAATTTGGTACCAATCTTTGATATCCCAGTGGTAATCATCCATGAAGAAAACTTCAGTAGACTAATCAAAACCATAAATGTATTATATGTTTCACAAGTATTTTTCCTAGTACTCCAATCGACCCTTACTACAACGAACTTCCTAGCTTATATAATAAGACTAGTAACTACTTCCAACTTTTGTGTAACAACTATTCTAAAAATATCGATTTAGTTTCTAACAGTTATTACATAATAAAGATAGAATCTTCATCATCGTTCTGTTGCATTCTTCAAAGAAGGGCACCTAGCAAACTCGATTACAACTTCCATAAAAAATTCAAATCGTCTATGTTGAAAGCATCCATATCAGTTGGATTTGTAACAGCCTCAGCCTCCATTGCAAAACATTAATGAAGTCGAACAGCATCAAGATCAAAAGTCTATCCAACAACAACACCTGCAAGAATCGTAACCATGCATGAGTTTTATAATTAATATAATAGATACAAAACAGAAATAATAATAAAATCTAATTTAATGATGAGCAATGCCCACAGAATCTACGATTATGTGGCCATGCTAATTACCTGATTTTGTTATTTTCCCAAAATTGTAGCAACTGACATAAGTTTCAAGAAGAGACTTGGAATTTGGTAGCCCGACGAGCTTCTGACAATCTAGCTTTGAGTTTCAGAATTTTGAGCTTTGATGCTTTGTTTACTCAAGCAACCGCTGATTCATTATTGTCATGAATTTATTAGTGCCTTTGTATCTATCCTTTTTCATTTTCATTTCTTGCCATTTACTAATCCACGACAATAATTCATTTTTAAGAGATTTGATTTCCTCTTTCATATCTGATTCTTTTGAATATAGTTCCCTTAACTCTGTTTTCAACTCGGTAACTTTGTCCTTTAATATCTATTTAAGAGTTAATCAATTTTCTGCATTGCTTCTAACAAGTGAAGAATCACCAATAAACGAAGCTTTCTGTTCAGACCTATAGGGATAAGACTGATCAGCGAGTTCATTTATCGATGACACAATGGGATGACTCATTTCAACATGTTGTTCATCATTGCCAAGAGAAATCCCATGAACTGGGGATAATTCATCATCTTCACTATCAATTTTGACCAAAGGAATCTCTTTATGCTGCTGAATAGTAACTGGAATGGAAGTTGTAGTCATACTTCAAGTAAATCGTCGTGTACCAACGACACAAAACCCTTTCGCTTAGAATCTTTTCTATCACAACAGACTTGTGCTAACTGTTCAAGTTTTCGTGTAGATTCATCACAAGGTTTTTTAAGAGTGCACAAATCAGAGAGAAATTCATGAGTAACAAGATCAGATTTTTCAACATTCATTGATTTACTATCCACCTTTGTAGATGCGTTGTAACATTTGACAGATGAAGATGGGTCCATATTAGTTCCATCATCTAATGGATCAATTTTACTTGGAAAATCATTACCAATATGGGTATCTAAAGGTGGACTTGCTTCATGTACCTTACTAACCCCTAGCTCAGCTTTATGAACATCATCGACTTCATATTTTAATGAAGCCCTACGCTTTCTACGAGTTTTAGGAGGAGGATTAGGCCAATATTGTGTCGACCCTAGCTCAATTTCAACCAATAAATCATCCCAGGATCTACAAATAAGGGATAACTGGTGCTGAACCAGAATCTTAATCAAACCATGGTGGAACAAGATTTTATCAGGATTGCCTACAGTATTTTGCACAGAGCGTGCCATTTTCTTCAATCTTTGAAGCAAGTAGAAAGGGAGATTAATTTTACAACCCTTGAAAGCTCATAATAATCTCAAATGATAATAATGGATATGAGAGAGGCAGCCCTCACAGGAAACATACCTGGATTAAAACTTCATAAGACGCTTTCCATTTTGGTTTTAGGAATTTAACAGAAACCCCAAATTTAAGCTTTGCATTAGTAGGTAAGGGTAAAAGCAATGACTTTCACCCCTTTTTTTCAACCCTTCCTCCTTTAAACCAACACTCTCCAATCTGGGGAAGCCTCGTTGCTTCTGCAATTTTGTCTTCATCAATTATAAACTGAAACCCCCCAATTTGAGCTGCATTCTCCTTCAGGCTTAGAGTGAACTGTCTGGTGACTTCAGTATTATGACAACTGAAACATCTAAAGAACGAACCCCAACCTATTTTTTCAAATAATGCAGCAACTTCCTCATTAGCTTCCACCAGTTCAGGCCCTGAGATCTCAAATCGACTGAGAGGAGCCATTTTCTCATCACTACAACTCTGGTCTCAGTTTGGGATGAATGTCGTTGTGAAGATGGAAGGAATAGCGATCCAAGTGAAAGGCATCACATGAACCATCAAATCACCAATTGATTCATACGTGACAAGAAATAAAACCCCAACTTTAGCCATGGTAACCAAATTTTGAAATATTGAAGACAAGTGCCAATATTTTTCGCTATGAGTAATAGACAGACTAGTCTTAACCAACAGAACTCTTAGAAATCATTATGTTAACACTTCCAGTTTTAACTGAACTTTGACATTCGAAACAATACAATTCAGGGTTTGATAACCATATAACACAAAGAACGAAGTGTTGATAATACAGAGAATGGAATGATAGCTTCGTACAGGCGTCATAAATGGTAATGGTTATCAGTAATTATGGAATCGAATTTCAATGACACGACTCCATCATTAAACCAACAAATGTCAGTTGTATTGATTAGTGTCATAAAATCAAAGCCAAAACTAGATTTTAATATGATCTCAATCTTTATGTAGGTGATTTCGTAAAATACCATTAATCATAAAAACCCTTTGATTATCTTGCTTTTAAACTTGAGGTTTATTACACCACAGAAAACATTAAAGATTGATCAAATGTATTATAATGAAACTTATTAAAGATTAAGTGTTTAAATAAAAATCACTTCTTACAAATATAACACAAGAAATCTTGCTAAAATTCAAAGTGGTATATAAACGTAAACTTTAGCTATGTGAAAAGCATATATAAAAATTCTCATAGCTATGTATTTACAAATAAAATGACATAGTATTTAAATGATAATTGTTTTCTTATGTAAAAACATATCATTAGGGTTAAATAGGATGTTTAACTTAATTCATTAACCTTAACCATATACATTGCAAACACAAATGATGAATACTTTTGTCAAAAGGTCTAAATGATATCAATAAAACCTACCTACAACAAGTTTAGAATGCATTTTCAATTATCTGTAATTTAATCAAAGAACTATTTACCAGGCTGTAATTTAAATATCTTGAATCAATATATAATCAGATATATTTATAATAAAAATTGATTAATAATTAAAAGATTAACAGCTGCTAAATTTTTTAAATTTATGAAATTGCTTCCTAAACTTCCAATATAATCATTAACTCTTCTTTAATTGAGATTACCTTCAGAATCGAAGATTCTGAAGGCCCTCTTATATAATTTTGTGATAAATTATAGAAGAGAACTGATCAATTTTATTCAGCAAAGCAGAAAAATTGAGAGGGTTGTTGCCTGCCAACAAGACCACATTGAAGTGGTTGTTGAGGAGATGTACAGCTTACGGAGCCTTCATTGCACACTTTGCATGATGTATTGGTGTGATGTGTCACCTTGGAGGAGCCACACATGCCACTCATATATTTTTTATGCATATTTAACTTGAGGATTTTTAGTGGATTGTCATCCCTTAGAGAGGAACGAGGAGGACATTGTTAGAATTTCATCAGTAAGCTAGCATTATATTTGGATCTTTACTGAGAGAATAACAAGCACAGCAATAAAACACAAGAGACAATGAACACAGTGTTTATCCTCAGGGAAACCATAAATGGTGAAAAACCTGCAACTTCCTCAGAGATAGAATCAGCACCAAAATAGAAAAGTCCCAAAACAGTAAGTGATCTCCCGACAGCAGTAACCTTCATCTTGTCTAGCCCCGGTGTCTTCTCCTTCCTCAACTATGCGCTACACTTGAGTCTGTATAAGTTGTGTGATAAATAGAGACTCCAGTTCTCTATTTATACTAATACCAACATGACTAAAACCCTACCAGGGCCGACCTCTACTAGGAGAGTCTAATAACCCTAGTGCCCCGGAAG
>LPNX010466203.1:25651-41366 GCA_001517045.1 Pseudotsuga menziesii | reverse complement strand
CAATAGGAGGGTTACCCACAATGACTTGACATGACTTGTTTACATGATAGACCTTCCCGATAGGAACATCGGGGCATGACATAACTCAAGTACATCCTGGAATAAACATCAGGTTACAATATATAAGAAATACAAGTGAAATACATTCTGAATTTACATAAACATCAACACTCCCTCTTAACTAGGAAGGTATTCTTTCAACACAATTTTCAGCACAAGTCTTCTTCTTTGTATCTTCTAGATCATCATCAAGTCCTCATCATCTTCAAGTCATCTTCATCTTCAAGTCATCTTCATCTTCAAGTCATCTTCATCATCGGATCTGGATCATCACTCGGTCTGGATCATCACTGGACATCATCACTGGATCTAGATCATCACTGGGCATCATCACTGGATCTAGATCATCACTTGATCTGGATCATTTCTGCTGGATTATCATCACTAGATCTGGATCATCATCACTCGATCTGGATCATCATTGGGCATCATCACAGGTGCTATCTCTTGATTCTTCTCGTCATAGGAACCTCTACAGAGCCAATCCTTTTTCATACTGGATGTATCATCTCAGAGCTAGTCCTTTTTCATACTAGATGAGGCATCACAGAGTTGGTCTTTTTTCATACCAGATGAGGCATCACAAAGCTGATCCTTTTTTCATACCAGATGTGGCGGCTACTCAGAGCTAGTCTTTTTTCATACTAGATGAATCTTCTCAGAGCTAGTCCTTTTTCATACTAGATGACGCATCACAGAGCTGGTCCTTTTTCATACCAAATGAGGCATCACAAAGCTGGTCCTTTTTCATACCAGATGTGGCAACTACTCAAAGCTAGTCCTTTTTCATACTAGATGAGTCTTCTCAGATCTAGTCCTTTTTCATACTAGATGAGGCATCACAGAGCTGGTCCTTTTTCATACCAGATGAGGCATCACAGAGCTGGTCCTTTTTCATACCAGATGAGGCATCACAGAGCTGGTCCTTTTTCATACCAGATGAGGCATCACAGAGCTGGTCCTTTTTCATACCAGATGTGGCAACTACTTAGAACTAGTCCTTTTTCATACTAAATGAGTCTTCATAGAGCCAGCCCTTTTTCATGTTGGATGTGCCATCTACACAGAGCTAGTCCTTTTTCATACTAGATGTGTCTTCACAGAGCCAGCCCTTTTTCATGCTAGATGTGCCATCTACACAGAGCTAGTCCTTTTTCATACTAGATGTGTCTTCAGAGAGCCAGCCCTTTTTCATGTTGGATGTGACATCTACACAGAGCTAGTCCTTTTTCATACTAGATGTGTCTTCACAGAGCCATCCCTTTTTCATTCTAGATGTGGCATCCACATATACCTGACAATGGAAGGAACCAATCCTCTCACCATGTCATAGCTCTTACATCCGACCATGGAAGGAACCAATCCTCTCACCATGTCAGAATGGCACAACACTTACCTCTGATCATGGAAGGAACCAATCCTCTCACCATGTCAGAAGGGCTTGGCACGGACACATCACTTCCTCTTGGGAGGAACCTCGACCTGGAGAACACCAAGCTTCTCCCTAAAGTACTCAAAATTCACCCTAGCCAATGGCTTAGTCAACACATCAGCTATCTATTTGTCCATCGCAACATACTGGAGCTTCACTGCTCCTCTCTGCACCATATCCCTGATATAGTGATACTTGATCTCGATATGCTTCGACTTGTCATGGAATACTGGATTCTCTGACAACTTTACACAACTCTGGTTGTCACAGTATATACAAGTATCATCTAACTGGAGATCAAATAAATTATACAGTAGCTTCCTCGGCCATACTGCCTCACAATTAGTTGAGCAGGCTGCAACATACTCTGCTTCAGCTGTACTCAGTGCCACATAGGATTGCTTCCTACTAAACCATGAGATCACACCTGATCCCATACTAAAGCAACACCCTGAAGTGCTCTTCCTATCAATGGAAATACCTACCCAATCTGAATCAACATAACCTTCCAGGTTAATCCTTTGATCAGCCTTATACTTGAGCCCATAATCAAAAGTACCCTTCAGGTACCTCATAATATGCTTTGCAGCAGTCAAGTGAACATGTCTCGGATCTGTCAAGTATTGGCTCAAGGTGTTCATAGCAAAGAAAATATCTGGTCTCATGTTCGTCAGGTACATCAAGGACCCAATCATCTGACGATACATCATGGCATCAACTATCTCTGATGAAGCATCACTCAATAGCTTCATGTTTGATGCCATAGGTGAGGCTAATGCCTTGCACTCCATCATCCCAAATCTCTTCAAGATCTCTATTGCATACTTTCCTTGTCCAAGGAATATTCCATCTGTAGTCTACCACACCTCCATACCTAGGAAATAATGCATCATTCCCAAGTCCTTCATCTTGAACTCAGCAGCAAGCTTTCTCTTTGTATCAGCAATCAACCCATCCATACCTATCACAAACGGATCATCTACATATAGTATAAGTATCACCGAGTTGCCATCTTCCACCTTGTAGTAAAGGTTGGAATCTGCTTTACTCTTGGTAAAGCCCAAACTGGATAGAAAGTTGTCAATTCTGCTGTACCATGTCCTGGGTGCCTGTTTCAAACCGTACAGGGATTTCTTCAATCTACACACATGAGACTCCCTGTCATGTGTCTCAAAACTGAGTGGCTGCTCCATATACACTTCCTCTTCTACTACACCATTCAAGAAAGCAGTCTTGACATCCATTTGGTCTATCTTCCATTTCATCACTACAACCAAAGCAAGTACCGATCTGATGGAAGTGTATCTGGCTACAGGTGCAAAGGTTTCTTCATTGTCTATTCCTTCTTTCTGAGAGAAACCCCGAGCCACAAATCTTGCCTTATAATTTTCAATGCTACCTTCTATAGCATGCTTGATCTTGTAGATCCATTTGGAAGTTACAATTTACTTCCCTTCTGGGCTTGGGACAACATCCCAAACATCATTCCTCATGATCGATTGATACTCTTCAATCATCGCATCCTTCCATTCTTTCCGTTATGTCGCTTCTTCATATTTGGAAGGTTCTTTATCAATGAAGTCACATAGTAAAGCTACATAACTGGAACAGGATCTGGTCCTCTTTCTTTCTCTAAGATTCTCTTCTGGAACCCCATATCTTCCTGCACCTTGGATAATCTCTCGTACCCAAGCAGGTTTCCTCTTGTGAGGATTCTTCTCCTGTGGTGGATCTACAGGTCCTTGTGGTCCTTCAAATTCTCAATCTTATTCTTGAGTTTCTTCGTTCATGATTGTATCATGAATTTTGGGAGATTCTGCTTCTTCAGGTTCTTCAGCGGGTTTCTTTCTGGATTTGATGTAGGCTGAATCTTCGTCAAATGTTACATCCTTGCTGATGTCAATATTTTTTAATCCTAGGAAGTATATTCTATAAGCCTTCGAGCTTTCAGAGTATCCCACAAATATACCCTTCTTTTCTGAAGGATCTAATTTGATTCTCTTCTCTTTTGGAGTGTGTATGTACACAGGACAGCCAAATATTCTAAGATGGCTGACTTCTGGTTTCTTGCCGGAGAAGACTTCTTCACTAGTTTTGTTCTTGAGTACTCTGTGTGGAGTACGGTTCTGTACATACACTGTTGTTCTGTCTACTTCTTCCCAAAGATGCATAGGAAGATCTTTATCGTGAATCATAGCTCTTGCAGCTTCCATGATGGTTCTATTCTTCCTTTCTGCAATCCTATTCTATTGTGGATTGTAAGGAATGGACAACTCCCTCTTAATCCCCGAGTCCTTACATAGTTCCTTGAACTCGTTTGAAGTGAATTCTCCACCATTGTCTGATCGAAAATTCTTGATCTTCTTTTCAGTATGGTTCTCGATCAAGGCTTTGAATTCCATGAACTTGCTAAACACTTCATCTTTCTTCTTCATGAAGTAAATCCATGTCTTCCTAGAAAAGTCATCAATAAAAGAAACATAGTACACATACCCGCTTAGTGAGCTTGATGACATTGGTCCACATACATTGGAGTGGATGATTTCCAAGATTCCTTTGCTTTGCTCTCACTACTTGGAAATGTCTTCTTTGTTTTCTTTCCTTTCGCACATCCTTTGCGGACCCCTTCATGTTTTGCTTGAATTTCTGGAAGACCTTCAACAACTTTGCTTGCAAGTGGTAGTGCTCTGTAATGTACATCTGCAAGCCTTATATGCCAAAGTTCATTTGGTTCTACTGTGTCATGAACCAAAGCTTGATCTGGTTGGCCCTTCAACTTGTATAGACCTCCTTCTTGTTCTCCAATCACTATTGCATCGTCAAAAGTCTTTCCCTTTGGCCACATAAGAACTTGGCCATCTACAAAATCAACCCTCATTCCTTTTGCATCCAATGCAGATATGGAGAGGAGGTTAATCTTTAGTCCTGGAAAAAATAATACATTCTTCATCTTCAAATACTTTCCAGAGTCTAGTTTATAGAAGGATTCACCACTACCTTTTATTGGATACTGTTAGTCATCCCCAAGTTTCACCTTGTGAGGTGACTCATGTTCAGATAGCTTCACAAATGATTCTTTGAATCCCGTCATGTGCTTGGAAGCACCACTATCTATAATCCAATCATTGCTTCCATGTGAAACATTTCCCATGAAAGCGGAGATAAATGCATATTCATCCTCACTTGAAGAGTCGTCACTCTCTTGTCTGATTCTCTTTGTGGAAGGTTCATCATCCTCTGCAGCATGGGCATGATGTATTCTCTTGTTTCCCTTCTTCTTTAGATTTCTTTTGTTAGGGAAGAATCTGGATATCTGACCGTTCTCATCACATGTGTAACATCTAATAGTATTCAAATCTTTTCTAGAGTGTGAGATCTTACCTTTGGAGTGATAATTGCTCCTCCTTTTTTTCTTAGAGTGAACTGCGAGAGCTTGATCTTCACTACCCATATTCTCTTCTCGAGCTGCTATCCGAGCTTCTTCTTGAGAGCATTCTTCCCATGGTCTATTGAACTTGACTAACTTCTTTCTGGCACAGATTCCTTGAATGAAAGAGCCCATGATCTAGGGATACCATTCAAGGTGGTCATCACAATCTCTGCATTTTCCACTTCTTCATCTACTGCTTCCAGCTGCTCCTTGATCTAAGAGACCCTGGTAAATTAAGACTGAATAGTCTCAGTATTCTGGATCTTCACATTCTTCAATTGGTTTCTCAAAGTCATCTTCATGTTTATGTTCTTCCCTTCAAACAATTTGGTTAGGGCATCAAACATAGCTTTAGGTGTCTTGATGGAGGACACATGTGGTATGAGATGATCCTTGATAGAATCAACAATGATTCTCTTTGCCATAACCAACTTATTCTTATACAAGGCCTTAGCCTCATCTCCCTCTAGAACTGGAATCTCCTCATTGATATAGGAGTCCAACTCATTCTCTTCCAGGACCAGGGAGATCATATACTTCCAAGCTTGGAAGTTATCAGCTCCCTCAAGCTTTTCATTAAGCTTGGTATGATGAGACATCTTAAACTGAGAACCTCAAATGGAAATACAAAATATTTAGATCTTACCAAGTCAAGATGTCGGATCTAGATTTGGAACTGAAATCCTGCAGTGTTGGTTCAGTAGCAAATTAGGATTTTGCTTTTCCGGAGTTCTGTCCACCCAAATTCCTTGAAATTTATCCCTGAATTCAATTTTGGGGAGGAGATCAATTCGGGCCTGGGCTCACTGAAAAATTCCTCTTCTGTGAAAATCCCTAATTTTCGGCAGTAGTGTTGGGTCCAAAACTGAAAAATCTTAGAATTGGATTTTGCTTCAATAAAAAGATGCGCCCTAAGGAGGAGAGTTGTTCCACCTTACTTTAGCTGAAAATATGTAGAGGAAGATCCACAAACTAAGAAGCCCTAGTTCCCATAGCTGCACAGTGTCTTCTTCTCAGGTTAGCTCTGATACCATGTTAGAATTTCATCATTAAGCTAGCATTATATTTGGAACTTTACTGAGAGAATAACAAGCACAGCAACCAAACACAAGAGACAATGAACACAGTGTTTATCCTCGGGGAAACCATAAATGGTGAAAACCCCACAACTTCCTCAGAGATAGAATCAACACCAAAATAGAAAATCCCCAAAACAGTAAGTGATCTCTCGACAGCAGTAACCTTCTTCTTGTCTAGCCCCAGTGTCTTCTCCTTCCTCAACTATGCGCTACACTTGAGTGTGTATAAGTTGTGTGATAAATAGAGACTCCAGTTCTCTATTTATACTAATCCCGACATGACTAAAACCTTACCAGGGCCGACCTCTACTAGGAGAGTCTAATAACCCTAGTGCCCTGGAATTGCTAGGACTTTAACCCTTAGACAATAGGAGGGTTACCCACAATGACTTGACATGACTTGTTTACATGATAGACCTTCCCGATAGGAACATCGGGGCATCACATAACTCAAGTACATCCCGGAATAAACATCGGGTTACAATATATAAGAAATACAAGTGAAATACATTCCAAAGTTACATATACATCAACAGACATTGGAGTAATTGATATGGTCATCTACCTATTTTGAGGAAATGTCCTACTTCTTGGAGCTCGTCTTGATGGGGATTTTTATAGTGGCATGGTAACTTGATATTTTATTCATTGTTTGACTTGTCCACTTTAGTTAGTTGACGAATAATATTTGTTTATGCATTTCTATATTAAAACAAGGATTTTAGCATGGATATCAATGTTTTATTGAGGATATTTGAGCCTAAAACACTATATAATAGAGGCTCCTCCCACTTGTAATGATTGTTGAAAGTTTGGAGAATAATTGGAGACTATTGTTATATCGGATTTGAAAGTACATGTTTTGGATCCTAATGTTGAATACTAAAGCTTTGATTTTTGCATCATATGTTTCTCAAAGGGATGCAATCTGGGTAATGTATTTCCTTACTTAGAAGAATAATTAGTGTGGTTTATTCCCCTTTCATGTTCTTTGTATATAGAGTTGCAAATGCTAGTGTATGTCTTATTTATTGTTTCGTATTAGTTGTATTTTGAATATCCTTGTAGTGGTTTTCACCTTTAAATTAATTTGAGCTTTTCCTTAATTTAGATTCCTCTCAAAAAAAATTTGGTTTAGTGGCTATCATAATGTGTTTGTTGTAAGTTCTTAATTTGGGCTACAAGCACTCATATTCCCATTGAAAATAAGTTATATGTGTATCCTTAATTTAGACCCCATATGCCCAAGTATATCTTATGCACTAATCCTACTCTCAACCAACCACAAAAAACTCATAAATCAATCTTTTTGTTTTGTTGTTCATGAGTCTGAAAATATTAATTATTAAAAACAAAATCTAGATTTGCCTTCCTATATCAACTAATCAAACCTTGTATTCATCAACTGTCTAGCTTAGGGTTTATTAGGGATTCCCTCATTCTACCGAAGAAAATTGACCAAAAGTGTGTGGAAAACTATTGTGGTGACATTGGGTATCCTTTTGGTGATCCCAAATATGGGTGGAGTGTCCACTCAAAAAAATTTGGTCTTTCTAAATCTTTACGCAATGACATTCCAAAATTCTTAACACTATTGGGTAACCTTCCTTTAGTGACCCTAAGATCTTAATTTAGATTTAGTACTTTCATCCTAAAGTAAGAGTTTGACACCCTATAAAATGGAAATTCCTTTACTCCATAAAATATTCAATAATAAATAAGCTATACAAATAAATAATAAATAGTTTACTAATGCAATATGGGGAAGGAAACCACAAAAAGTATAAGGAAATTGAATGCTTAAAGCATTGAATGTTTCCTACAACTTTCCTAGCTGGATTCATCATGGCCTTATCATATTAAATAGTTGATTTATTTTTTTAAAGAATTTTATGCTAAGGACATGAGCTCAATACAATATTTATGAACAAATTAAGTTGATGAAGATGAGGAACCCCACATTAGATGTAGAGAAAGCATTTCCAATTTATATAATAATTGCTACTACTAAATCAACACATGCTAACATAAATTGAATCTTTGAGAGTAGTGCCCCAATGTCCATTTCCATAAGATCAAAGTGGCATTGACATTGTATTCCTCAAGAAAAACATGTGAGCACCCATGAGGAAACGTACCCTCTTACTCCCATCACACCCACCTTCTATTTTTGGACTTAGTAATCCATCATTTAAATTTCACCAAGGCCAATTTGGACATTTTCTAAGTACATATTTGAAATGGAAAATTCCTAAGTGATATCAATTTCAAAAGTAAAATATAAATCCATGACTTATGGATTAAAGGATGGCATCAAATAGATCATGCATAGAGAGAGATGATGGCGTTAAAAGGTTAACAATAGTAGGTTTACCTAATGGGAGCTTTGCTGGAGGAGTTTCCATGCATAATGTATGTCCATGAATCCCATGTTACAATGAAAACAATCTTAATGAATTTGTTGCTCAGTACATATTCATTTCCCTATTTAGCACAATGTTCATCCTTCTCCATCCTTCATACTCCCTTCCCATTGCTTATAGTAAAAGGGTTTTTTTAACTATGTGAACTCTTAGCATCAATATAGAGCCATTGATTTAGATCAATCATGGATGGTCATCAATTAAAGTGAGTGCTCCTTAGTCTAATTGATGTGTAGTTATTCTGACATTCTAATAAGGTTTCATACGTGGGTGGAGAGACCCATATTCTAGCAATGGAAAGCAAATCATCAAATTTTCAACCATGCTCACCAAGATTTTGACTATTTGGGGAACTAGTATTTTGATAAAGTACCAGCTATAGAACCAACAATTTGTATCCTCTTTTCAATAATTATCCATTGACAACAACTCTTCTCTCACAATAATCAGAGTATGTCACTAATCACACATACCAATCAATCTTAGTCAGGGTATGTCACTAATCACACATACCAATCAATCTTAGTCAGGGTATGTCACTAATCACACATACCAACTCTCACAATACAACAATCAAAAGCAACAAAATGAAATAATATATTGGTGGTTGATTTATAGAATGTGTCGAGTGATAAGGGTAAGTTGTTTCCACTCAAATTGGGGGAAGTCAAGTCGATGATTACACGTTGAAATTAGAAAATACATGGAACAATCAACCCTCCATTGAAATTGTGTTATGCCATGAGGCATTGTGATAAGAGTAATGGATGTAACAAGTAAAAGCTTGGACCAAAGTATGCAAACATATTTGATTTACATATAGTGTATGTGTAACAAGTAAAAGCTTGGACCAAATGCAAACATATTTGATTTACATATAGTTTATGTGTATGTGTGATTTACATATAGTGTATGTGTAACAAGTAGAAGCATGGACCAAATGCAAACATATTTGATTTACATATAGTTTATGCGTATGCGTGCAGTTGGAGTTGGAGTTGGAGTTGGAGTTGGAGTAGGAGTAGGAGTATTTACTATGTAAATTGTTATTGTAAAATTTTGACTTGTTTGTGTATTTGTTTAATTGATTTTATATTTATAGAGTTTTTAAATATATTAAAAGCATGTTTATCTTTATCTTGTTTTATTTATATTTTAGGTTTATCTTAATTTTATTTTATCTATTTCGTATAAAGAGGTTTATTTCCTATTGAGAGTATATCTATGACTAGGTACTTAATGTATAAATACAAGGTAATTGACATGGATGTTAAGAGGATTTCTAAGATTGCTCTAGATTCTAGTCTAATCATATGTGGTTCAAATGGGGGGCTGGCACAAAGATGTCAACTCTCGGCTAAACCATTGGGGTATCAACAAAGATGGCACTTTGTAGAATATCGATTACATAAAAATATTATTATATATATTTTTAAGAAGAAATTGTGGTTTGATAAAGAATTAGAGAATAAGAGAAAATTAAGATTATATGAAGAGGTGGTTAACCTAAATCTTGAAGATAAAAAATATCGCTCTATTTTAACTAGTATAAAGAAGAAATTCAACATTGCTAAAATAAGAATGAACTCTCATGAGCTCCATATTAAAGGTGAGCGTTGGATAATTCCTAAAACACCGCAGATAGATATAATTTGTCATCTTTGTGAAACTAATTATGATGATGATGAATATTAACGTCCACTCGGACCCAATTGGTTTATTAGACCTTAAGAAAAGAGAAATATTTGGATTTATGTAAAGTGTGATTCCTATGATTAAAAGCTAAGAAATAAATGTTCCTTGGTCACCATAGTTTTGACAAGTTTAGAATATCATGGATATTATAATTGTAGCAAATATTAGGGAAACATCGAATGTGAGTGTATGAAGGGCACTCTAAAATAAAGTGAGATCCGTCTTCAATGCTCATAGTCTCACAGAGCTGGAAAATCCTTTCATGCCATGGTGTTTGAGGAATTTCCCAACACCCTGTTTCATTATGAATCTCATGGGAGTTCATTCTAATATTGGCTATATTAATCTTCTTCTTTGAATTGGATAAGATAGAGAGGTATTTTTTATCTTTCAAATTAGGATTAATTACTTCTTTGTAATATATTAATTTTCTTTAACTTCTAAAAGCTTTCTCGTCCCACATTCTCGCTTTGAACTTACATGTGATAGTATTTTTGAGGTCATTGATATCTTGTAAAGTGGTATTTTCATCAATACCTTAAGGATTTAACCAAGCCATGGCATCCTTATACCATCCTCTGTTGAGCCAAAGATGGCCTTGACTAGAATTTAAAGAAATTTTAGTGAGTCTTTGGTCTTCCATAGTATTTATTATATTCTTATACATCAGGTACCTAGTCATAGCCATGCTTTCGATGGGGGGGAGACCCACTTCCATAAGGAGAATAGGATAGGACATATTGCTCTTAATTTTGAGGTTATACGTGATAAACCATTTTTGAATTTGCTCAAGCTTTCTCCAGGATTCTAAAGAGATGTTACAACCCCAACTTTCACGTCCGTAAAAGATAATGGAAGTGACGAGAGTTTCAAAAAGGAACTTATTTTTATCTATGAGAATTTCTTCTCAAGTTAGATCTAGGAGCTAAAACAATTTCACCATCAAAGTGTTTGGCAAAATATGCAAGAGAAAACAATGAGACAGAAATAGTTGGAATAGCACATGTGAAAGGTGCTAATATCAAACCATTATATTACAACACGCCTTGAACATGTGTATGATACATATTTTTAGTACATTGGACAAATTTGAGAGGCTCTGGTACATGTGTTATGGTGATATTTGACCTCAATCCCCCCTAGGTGGACCAATGGAGACCCAAATCAGCCCAAACAGTCACGAACCAAGGTGTGAACATGGGTGAAGTGTGTTGGGCCATTAATGAGTCCTACACAAGCATGGGTGAGAATATAGAGGTGAGTGGGAGGCTCTAGGTGGAGATAAATGCTCCTATGAGAGCCAAAATAGGACAAATACACCACTAGCGCACTTAGTCAAACCTGGATCCCCCAAATCAAGGAGGTCATGCCCCAATTCATTAATGAGAGTGCATGTGGGCTAGGTTGACCAACTAGGGCGTTGTTGTAGGTGTGAACAAGACAAAATAACCAACTATATTGCAGAATCAACTCTCCTAGTGCTAAACCATAGGATATCATTGCATGAAGGCAAATGAAGTTAGCATAAGGTATAACTATGTACTAAGGATGTATTAATACTCCAACACCCTCACTTAATCCAGACTTAATACAATTTAATGATTTATTAAGGCCTTGGAAACTAAGGCACAATTCACCCTTTACAACAAAGATCTATTGATCCATGTAACAGAGGTAAGGGGGAAAACCTCATGGGACAAAACCTCCCCTCAAAAAATGGATTATGACATAGAAGAAAGGATGCATACACTCCAAACTAAATAAAAATGTCTGGAAGAATATTCTTCTTGGTAAGAAGTGGAATGTTCTCAAACAACTTAGGAACAGCTGCATGATGAATCCTCAGACCATGTAGAACAACTGAAATACACTGATAGGAGAACGAATGTTGCTCTTCAGACTTGAAACTCAAACCAAACAGGATTCCATGCCCAAAAGAGACTTGAAGTGCTTAGAATTGGTGACCCCGAGTGATTCATAAGGATCTTGAAGCATCAAATTTGAATGAAGGTTGTAATCAGCTCCAACAAGGTGCGCCATTATGATGGCAAGGGCTTCTCCATCTTCATATGAACTTGAAGGAACTCTACTAGTGATGGTGGATGAATATATGGGAAAAATAGTGTGAAGAAATGAGATATATTCACTTGACATCCAAACCTCTCCATATTTTGAACCAATACTCTCATGTGAAGAAAACTCATCTTCTAGAGAAGGCTTGCTATGAACATTAACTAGAAATACATCTTCTCCATTCATAACAGAAGACATAGAGGAGAAGGGTGTAGAATGGATAGATAAATCTTCAACATTAGTAATGGAAGCAACTTGTATGATATCTTCATGAAACATAGCTTCTTGACAAGGAGAGGAAGCCACAGTGGAAGAAACTTGAGTTGGGTCATTTGCTGAATCTTTGGCTACTTCTTCTTCTTCATTTCAAACAGCTTCTTAAGAAATGCATGAGTTCGAGATCATAGGAGGAAGAACACATAAGGATGTGCCCATTTTCTTGCTCTCCATATAGCTCACATCTTCTTGCTGCATGCCGAGAGATTCATCTAGATTTCTCCAAAGCTCGAATGGGTAATCAGTTGAATCAAGGAGGTAGTGCATTGTAGGAGGTATAGCTAGACACATAGTTCCATAGGCTCTATCATTGTCATTAATCTAATCATACTTCTCTTGACAGGACTCTGGCTCTCTCACATCAGCAATGGACACATCATAGATACATTGCCTCTTGAGATATGCACACATCTTTTACTTCCACTCAGAATAGTTGAATGGAGAAAGGAGAGGAACAAATTTCAAATCCATGAAGTTGTTGTAGGAACTTGCAATGAAAAACACTCAGAATTTCTGGAAATACGCCCTAAACAGCATCTCAACCTCACAAGATTTGTTGCAGCTCCAACATAGCTCTAATACCATGTGATAATTGCTTCTCAAGTTAGATCTATGAGCTAGAACAATTTCACCATCAAAGTGTTTGACAAAATATGCAAGAGAAAACAAAGAGACAGAAATAGTTGGAATAGCAAATGTGAAAGGAGTTATATCAAACCATTATACTACAACATGCCTTGAATATTTGTATGATACATATTTGTATTACATTGGAAAAATTTGAGAGGCTCTGGAAGCCAATTGGAGTGGTACATGTGTCATGGTGAGATTTTACCTCAATCCCCCCTAGGTGGACCAATGGAGACCCAAATCAGCCCAAACAGTCATGAACCAAGCTGTGAACATGGTTGAATTGTGTTGGGTCATTAATGATTCCTAGATAAGTGTGGGTGAGAAGATAGAGGTGAGTGCGAGGCTCTAGGTGGAAATAAATGCTCCTAGGAGAGCCAAAATAGGACAAATACACCACTAGCACACTTAGTCAAACCTGGATCCCCCAAATCAAGGAGGTAGCACCCCAATGCATTATTGAGGGTGCACATGGGCTAGGTTGACCAACTACGGCGTTGTTGTAGGTGTGAACAGGCCAAAATAACTAGATATATTGCAGAATCAACTCTTCTAAGTATAAACCATAGGATATCATTGTGTTGGGCTCCGGATTTATAACATTTTCTTGCAGGTTTTTGAGACGATTGTTTACTTTTCCGCATGTGCACACCGGCGAAGCTCATCCATTAGCTATTATTATTATCATTATTTTAGCTTATGTTGTTTATATATATCACATTCCTCCTGTACAAAAGACGAGCAATTTCATGATTATCCAAATGGTATTCATCCGATTTTATGCTACTCAAAGAAGGCCATGAAGAAGAAGTGTTTTGTAGTGCTTTGCGAAATGGAGGAAGTCGCTATGGCTCATGTAGCGTGGCCAAAATTAACAATTGCTCTATGCTTGTCATGAACTTTGAAGACTATCACTTTGTTTTTTCGGAAGCTGAAATATTGAAGGATTCAATGCTATATGATACTTGGCAAGAACTTGAATTGAAGGCGAGACAATATGAGTCATTGCTCAAGCTAATAAAAAATTAGGAATATTTCCCAACGTCAATGCTGTCGACTGGGTATAACATTCATGTATCTCATGTATCAGTGATTAAATGATCAACGCCATGTGTTTACAGCCACACAAAGAGACATCCAAGGAAAATAACACGGATGCTGAAGGTAGGTTGACATTGGCAGATGCTTTGGTTTATGCATGCAGAGAAGGTGTTGATTTCTACGAATGGGTCGACCCACTTATCTCTACTCTTCTATGAATTGGTCAATATCTCTTTAACGCAAATGGTGGATAGCTCCCTCATATTAACCTATCTTCCCAGCTCCACGTTTTAATCTTTTATTCTGAAAATTAATGTATCGCCTCATCTCATGACACTTCGTGTCATGAGATTAGGCGTTCATCAGAAATGGTTGCACAATTCTGTTATTCATTTACAAGTCATCACAAATGTTATTGCTCATCTTAAGGGGTGCAAGAGCATTCGGTTTCACATCTAACCGATTTGTAACCAATAGATTGCTTATCTAGGGTGCAAAGCCATGCATTGTAACGGAGCTGAAACATTATATAAAGAGCTGCTATGCTCGAGAGATAAGAGAGAGATAGACGAAGCATAGATTAGATAGAAGAATGGAACATAGATCAAATCTCCAAGCACTCATATTGTTCTTATTTTCAATAAAGCAATTAGAGTTTCATTGATACGACTTCTGTCATTGCAAGTTTGCTGTAAGTTATTCATTTTTCAGTATGCGTTGATTTAAAGAACAATCTGTTGACAGAGAAGGCAGGGCCCCCTTCGATGGAAACAAAGCTGTATACATTGCATTTACAGTAGACTCCATCTTCAGATTTGAACATCATCTTTTAGCAAAGATTTTATTTCAGTTTATGTTGTCAGTTGTCTCATCGATTTAATAGAACAGAAGTAGCATTTGATTTCAGAACAGAAGTAGAAGTTTCGTTTGATTGCAACAGAGGGTTTAGCATTTCAAGATTCAAGTTTAAATGTTATCTTTTTCAGCCATCAATTTCATCTTTCAGTTGTTCAGTCTCCTTATCGATTTCATAGTGCAGAAGTAACAGTGACATTCAGGAACTAGTCTGGATATTTCATGAAATAGAGAGGTTTCATTTTATTACAATAGAGAGTTTCATTGCATTACGAGATAGAAGTTGTTGAGTTGTGTGGAGTGATAAGTAGCAGAAATGTAAGTATTGCTTTCAATCGTTAATGTGCATCCATTGTTTTACATGCATATGATCATTTTCTGATTGGTGTAGAATTAGTACAGAACAGTTTTATGAAATTGGTACAGAACAGAGTAGTGCAGAATGAGTGCAGAACATATTAGTGCAGAATGAATGTAGAACAGAGCAGAATAAAGTAGCTTCTTTCCAGCAAGTTTCTTTTAGCAGTTCAAAAAATAGTTAACATTCTTTAAACTCCCTCTTCAACCCTGCATTTCCTGTGCTGGTTCCTCTAAGTCTACCTTCCCGAGTTGACAATTAAATGTTGGTTCATATGTTATATATTTAGCTCGACATTTTGGCGCCATTGCCGGGGAGGTACTAAAAAGGATTGGAGAGTGGGTACTGCATCAATAGAAGGCA